>PVJX010000072.1:0-430899 GCA_004027295.1 Dolichotis patagonum
CTGCTGGTTTCAAACAGGAGCCTAAAGAGAATTCTTTCTGTGGTCTGTTGGCCATTTCAGAACTTTGGAAATGGAATGGTCAATTCATCAGAAAGAAATAGCAGGTGAGTATGGCAGACTTTAGGGGGCCTGCAGGGGAGAGACCCTGGCACCTCGGGACCTGCACCATGTGATTGACTCGGGGTGCTGGGAGAACGAGGAACTCCTCCCCTCTCTGGGTGGCGACTGCGATCCTGCCTGCGTGTGGGCTGAGAATCAGACATCTCATGTCATCCTGTCCCCCATCCCGTGTCCCTCCTCCCCCTCCCCCCTGCCTAGCAAGTGGGAGCCAGTGAACTGCACATCTTGTGAAAAGATTGTTATTTAGCATGATTAAAAGATTAGTTATGTAGTATCTTGTGAAAAGATATGTTATTTAGTATGAGCTCTCCACATGCAAAGATAAGGACAGCCATGTGGAAGAAAACAAGAGACAATATGACAGATAGTGAAGATCTCTGGTTGTCTAGCTTTGAAAGTTATGCTTTCTTATGTCCCGTTCTGTTCTGTTTTGTTGTGTTTAATTTTACTCCCTTTTAAAATAAAATTTTAAAAAATTATATTAAAAAAAACTCTTCTGCTGGATTTCTATGGGAGCTGAGTCAGTTAGACTGGCGTGTCCAAGCTCTTTGCCAATGATTGCTTCTCCAGAGAGAGAGGATTGTTATAGGTTCCACCCTTCCCACTCTCAGCAGCCTTTGTTGCCTGTGAAAATTAGGAGTCATCTTTGTTAATGGCTCTAAAAATAAACCTTTTCTTTTTCCATCTAAAGTGTCTTCATTCCTCTTGGGCTGCCATGATTCCCAGTTTTGCTTTCTGCTCTTCACTAACATGGACCGAGTCTCTCGCCTTGGACCATTCTGTGTAAGGGGCCTGGCCAAGCAGGCACTTGAGGGCTGAAATTTGGCTGTGTTCTGCCCTCTCAGCCATGCATTTTGGGGCAGAGCAGCATCTGCCTAGGGGACGTCCTTGTCCTCAGACCTACAGAGGCACTATATGCACTAGAAGTCACCAGGCCTGGGCCCAGCCATAATCGATTCATGAAAGGCAACCGGTAAGGGGCCAGCAGCTGTGAGCCCACTGAACCCTCCCTACTCTACACTTCTTAGTCATCCAAGACCATATATGGTGGAACCTCTCCTGTTTCACTCTGGGGGCTACAGGGTCTCCCCTGTTTACCTAACAGCTCCTGCCTCCAGCCTCCTTGCTTGTTCTTCCCGGCCCTCTCAGCACCTCACCCAGCTGCCACCTGTCACCCTCTATCCTCTCTGAGCAGAAATTATTTTTATAAACTCCTCCTTGACTGAAGAGCCACTTTAAAGCATTTAAAACACCACTGCACTCTCCTAATGAGAGGGAGAAGAGGCACAGAGGCACTAAAATTCTCCAGAGCTTTCCCTAGCACTCTGATGTCGCTATTGCTGGAAATATTTCTCTTCCCACAAAACACAACATATTGGCTGGGGACCATTGTTATCTATTTTAGAACCATCGCCTTGAGCACTTTTTCTGCTTCCAGGATTTCCAAAACATATACCGTCATACCCCGAACTCCAAATGTTGGAGAGGGGCCCGTGCATGGTAACATGACCCCAGTCTTGGACTTCAACAGTGTTTTCCAGGTGCCCACCAGGGACTCAGCACTGATCTGGACCCTGGGGAAGGAACAAAACCATATAGGATGAAGACACGCTCCTGTCTTATGTTATCCTACCCTGGAGTCCTCAAGAAGATGGTATGAGTTCTATATTGAGTTTGGGAGTATGTCAGCTACTCTTAACATCCTTACTGTGGTTTGAATGTACCCCTCCCCCATTCATGTGTTGGAAACAGCCCCCAGCGCAACAGTGTTTAGAGGCAGAGCCTTCAAAAGATGATCAGGTCATGAGAACAGAGCTTTATGGATTAATGGATTAACACTGTTATCCTGGGGCTGGGTTGGTTATTATGAGACAGTAGATTCTGAAAAAGGGATGAGTCCCCCTAGTTCCTTTTTCTTGCTCTTGAGCCTTCTTGCCCCTCTGCCTTCTATGATGAGATGACATAGAAAGAAGACTTCGGCCAGATGACGGAACCTTGCTACTGGACTTCTCAGCCTCCAGCAGGCTGTATAAACTTCTGTTGTTTATAAATTATCCAGTCTGTGGCATTCAGTTATAGCAACATGGACCAAGACAGTCTTGGAGCTGCAACCTCAACATTACCTATGCCAACCCACCCATGTAGATCTAGGTATCTAGGCCATTCTGTTTTTCCAGGTCTAACCCTCTGACTCTCTTCTATTTGGAAACCTGTCTGCCTGGCAGTACCAGGGCCCTTGTCTCCACTGCCACAGGGGTTGACAACTTCTCCAGGGGCAGAGAGGCTGTTCCTGCAGACACCAGGCCATTGCCTGATGAGCCCAAGTATCATCTGCCACCCGGTTATCTACCACACAGCACCCTCGCTACCTACAGAGTGCTTCTGCCTCTCCAGCCCCTTTGGGAATGGACACTAGGCCTCCAGATGTCAGTTCCCAGCATGGAGTCAGCCTGTGTAACTGGGTCTTTCATGCCCCAAGCTGTTTGTCACAGCTTCCTTCTCCCCACTCCTGAGTGGTTGGGACCCCAACAAGTCCACCCATAGAATACCATTTTCCTCTATCCACTCCAAGCTCCAGTCCAGGCTGCCGACTCCTCGTCTTGGGTGAAAACCCCACCCTTCCCCACCCCTGGTGCATCTCCCTGCTTCTACTGTGCTCCTTGAATTCATTCCTCATAATGAAGCCAGAGGAGGCTTTCCAAAGCCACGGGCCCCAGTGTCCTTCCCTCCCAGGAGCATCTTGATGGGAATCTTTCTATGGCTTTCACACCACCTGTGACCACCCCATTTTCCTTACTGCTTCTCACCTCTCCATGGTACACTGGGCCAAGTCCCATGCCCCATTCCCACAGCTTGGACAGGTACAAGTAATGTTTTCAAGTCCTGATGCAGCCCATTACTGTCAGTGTAACCATTTCATTAGGTAAAGGTGTACAGAAACCCAACTCACCAGGAGAGGTAAATTTAGACTTACAGTTCAAAGGCAATGATAATAATGATGATTATATTAATAATAAAGGCTCCTACTTAGAATGCACAGATTAATTAAGCAACTTATTTAACCTCTTGAAGCCTCAGTCTAGTATTCTGCAAAATGGAGGTAGAGCCATTGAGGTGAGGCTTAAATAATATCATGTATGTAAAACCTTCCTTACCTGCCTGGAGACAGCAAGCGTTCAATCAAAGTGAGCTCCTCTTGGCACTGTGCTGAGCCAGTCCCATTGCCTTTTCTCTTCTCCCATCCTGCACCTGTCTGTGTCAGGTGGCATTTCTGAGGGTCCTTGTTCTGAGTCCTGTAGGTCACAAGTTTCCCTGTCTGCTCTTGCCGCAGAAGAGCAGGGTCTGCATTTCCCAGCATTCGTGGTGTAACACCGGGCACTTACAGCTAAGCAGAAAACACTGGGAGCAGGAACTCATGAGGGTCTGACTGGCTCTGTCTCCATGTTCCCCAGCGAGGACCGGCCCATCCTTGAGGACTTCATTCAGTGGGGAAGGCAGGAATAACAAGCACTGAGCAATGGTGACAGGCGCAAGATGGTCTGTGGTTACAGAGGGAGCAGAGTGGACAGTCAGTAGGCTGAGCGCTCAGAGAGGAGAGCTATCACTGTGGGCATGGTGAATATTGTTTGAAATAAGTGGGCCATCAACTAGAACATGGAAATTGCTTTTGTCACACAGAAAGTTGCATTGCAATGGTACTTGCATTAACAGGATTTGACTTGTAATACTGAGCATTTACAGGACCTTCATGATTCCCGGGCACTTACCATACATCCCTGAAATGTAGATATTATAAAAAATTCCAATTGTTAAGAGATTGGCAGCTCCAATTTCCTACAGTAGATCTTCGATGGCTCCCTGATTACCAGCCTCCTGGGGTAGCCTAGGATTTTTCCATCCCAGGCCCAGCCGAGTGGGCATGAGCCCCTGGGCAAGGGCAAATGTGGCTCCTGGGATGCAGGTGGGTCCACTTGACCTGGAACTGGTGTTTCTGAGGAGTGGAGGCTGGTCCATCTTGTCACAGATTCTGGGGACAGAAAGCAGTGCTTGCCACCCAACAGTTCCTCCCTGCTGGCAGAGGGATGGGGTCATGTTTCAAAGCAAGGCTGCTTCTGTCCACTTGTCCTTCAGGAAACTGGATTCACACACTTCTGCAGTCTTCTGCTGAGGATTTTGGGAGCACCAGTAACCAATTCACGCTGCAGACTATCTTCCCTGTACCAGAATGTACCCAGCACCCAACCTTACCACGTGTGTTTGGTGTGACTTGGCCTTCACTGCTGACACAGTGACTAGGCTTTCCTACCGAAACTCCCTGGGTCTAGTTCAGCCCCAAAGCTCTGGCCACAGAGAGTGGCCTCCTCCTTCTGAATAATCTATGTGCTGCCCTGTGATGGGACCAGGCCTCCAAAAGCACAGAACAGACACCACCTAAGTGTTAGCTGCCTCCTTCTTTTCCCCTCCTTCACCCCTCTCCTCTTTCCTACTTCCTTCCCCTTTTCTCTTGTCCCCACCCCCTTCAATTACCTCTTCAGAATAGGTTTCTGATGAACTTCACCTCTTTATACGCTACTTGAAATTTTTAGTTTATAAAGCACTCTCATATCACTTATCTTACTGTAGCCTCATAGCAAATCTGGGAGGTGACCACAGAGGGCAAAGAGAATTAGGCCCATTCCTGACAGTGAAGAGAGCTTCTAAAAAGTCTGCATTCTTGGCCCCATTTCTCAGGGGCCAAGAATGTCACAGTCAGTGTTGGGACTGATTTCAGATCCAGTGTAGACTCCTTCGATTCACACACACGTTTAGACCATGGTTTGCAGCAGGAGGAATTTTGTACCAGGGTCCCGTGCACGCACACACATGCACACAAATGAAAGTTTCATGAAACAGTAATTCCCTTACTACATTCAATGAGCCCTCTCCCTTCCCTTCTCTTTGCCTCTCTCCCTATTTTCTCCCCACTAACAGGTCAGAACTTTCTCTTTGACTCCATATCTGGGCTCCTCCTACTGTATCCTCCCGCCCCTAGGGGCTGCTTCTCACCTGAGTCTTTTTCTCCTCACCCAATTCCTCACCCTGATTCATTGCTTTGCACTTACCTGGATGTTGCTTTGCAAGCATATTTATTGCAATGCGTGTCACTCCTAATATAGGTTAGGAAGCAGGCAAGGTCAAGGTGGTTTCACACTACCCCTGAAGGCTTCTTGTTGCTCCACATAGGTACCTGCTCAGACTGAGCTCTGGACACTGTCCAGTGAGCCCCAGCAAACTCTCACAGTCCCTCCTCACAGGTTTTAGCTTCAGGCCAGCCTGCTTCTCCTCTTCTCTAAGACTCTTCAAAATACCTTGTTCCACTCCTGACAAGTGTGTATCTTGCTTTGATTAATGAAGGCCTCTTCCAAGCCCTGGAAACTGACACCTTTGTTTATTGGTCAGAAGGAATCAGAAGCACAGTATCTAGAGATAGTGGGTCTTGGAGAAGGAGAGAAAGGACGAGATGGGGATAGGTGGGGGGAGGGTGCTGAGGCTGATGGCTCGGCCAGCTCTGAATGCAGCATTTGCTATGAGGATGCTGCCGGTTCTCCTTGGGCAAAGCACTCACCAGTGTTCTCAGTGCGGGTCCCAACAAGTGTGTCTAAGGACACACTTGCACTCACTACCTTCTCCCCAGAAAACCCCTGCCCACCAGGTACAGGAGCGTGGCTTTCATTTGGTCAGGTTTTCCAAAGTCCTGTCACGGAATCCTGCTTCAACCTCGTCACAGGCTGACTTGAGAGCCATAGGTAGTACCTGCCTTGCCCAGAGGGGAAACTGAGGGGGTTCAACAGTGTCAAACAGGAGGTCCACTGCCTTTCTTCTGACAACCACATCTGCTTACAATTTGGAAAGATGTAAACAATTCTGATGTCTTTGTCCCTGGCCATTCTGCTTTAATTGATTTGGTGGTAACCTCGGCACCAGCCCACCTTGGATGGGAGCCACTTATGCACCATGATGATTAAGAGTGACTGATTTGGATGATACTCAAGGGAATGTGTGTGTGTGTGTGTGTGTGTGTGTACATAAAGCACCTTTGTGGCTGATATGAAAAAGGAGGAGTAAGGGGCACTCAAGATGGGAGGAGATGTTGTTGAGGTGATGCCACAGGAGGTTATGCAGAGAAGCTGGACAATCATTTGGGGAAGTTTGTTTCTATGACCTCTTTCATATTCTTAATGAATCAAATGGTGACAACTAGTGTGGGGGAAATATTGCTTCGGGTTGCCAGGCATCCTTATTAGTATCTTAACGTACACTTCTTCCAGAAACCTTGTAAAGATGGTGAGCTCTGTGAGGTCAGAGAATCTGTCCTGGTCATTTCTGAGGTTTGTATCTAAAATGCTTTCCCAAATTTTCATGCATTTGGAAAGTGATTGGATCATGAGGGTCCTCTCCTCATTAGTGGGTTAATTTGATGCTGAGTTTGTAGCTAAATGTGCAGTTAGGGGAGGGTGGTGGTCAGAGGAGGCAGGTCACTGGGGATATGACCTGGAAGGTTGCAACCTTGTCTCTGGGTCCTCCTCCCTCTCTCATTCTCCAGCATGACCTGAGAAGCTTTCCTCTGTCACGCCTTTCCACCATGTGGCTTCTGCCTTGGCAGAAGTTTCTGGAAGAAGTGTATGTTAAGATACTAATAAGGATGCCTGGCAACCCGAAGCAATATTTCCCCCACACTAGTTGTCACCGAGTGAGCATGGACTAAGCCTAGTGAAACTGTGAGTCAAAATAAACCTCTCCTCCTTCAAGATGCAGGTGTCAGGTATTTTGTCCCAGTGGCAGAAAAGTGACTAGAGGCAATTACTGTCACCCTCATGAGTCTGACTTGTGGTAGTGGCTCTGTAAATGCCAGTGGTGTGTCCACTGAATCAAAGTCCAATGCCATAGAACCTGTATAGTATTGTTTTGCAGACAGGGAGATGGATCTGGCGAGAGGATGGTAATGAATCATTACTCATTAATAATGCCAGTGAGAGTTGCCATTTGTTTTCACACCGTTCATAATGGCAGTTACCATTAAGTAATTCCCATGGGCCATGCACATGATGAGGAGCTGTACTTAACTAAATTCCCTTCAGTCTTGGGCATAAGCATCACAAGCTCCCATTCTGCAGAAGAGGAAACCGATGCTCAGAGAAGCTAAAATTTTGCTACACAAAGGCACACAGCAAGTAAGCAGTCAGTCTACACTCTTCCTGTGCTTCCCCCAGGGACAGCAAGCTGGAAGTCCAGAGGGTCCCTGTCCTCCTTTCCCTGCTCAGGCACCCTGGCTATGAGATGGTTTCACATTCTCTATTCGTCCCTTTTCACAGCTTTTGGATGGTTAATAAATTCAAAGGAATTGTGTAGACATAGATATCAGCATCTCATTCTTATCAACTATGTACCCTCTGAGAGAAAGCAGAGAGTGGCCTTGGAGGAGGTGGCTGCCTGGACTGAAGGATCTGAAGTCTATTACCTTTAAAATAAAAGCTGTGTGCAGCCCCTGGGGGCAGCTGCCTCTGACTCTTCATCCTTCCTTTAATTTCTGTGATTCTGTGATTCGAAATAAGCCTTATTCCTCACACAGCGCCCTGAAATGTGGCTGAACTGAATTTGCATTAAGGAAAGTCAAGGCACGCAGTCCCAGCGGTGATGGGAAGGTGTGAGATCACCAATCTCTGATTTGAGACCACCCTCCTGGGGGCAGGGCTGAAGAAGCCTGGTCAGGCCTTGTCCATGGTCCTGGTTTTTCACAGCCACTGAGGGCCAGGGCAGTGTTCCCTTGTCCCCTTGTAGGCTCCATCAGCCTGGTCCAGCTGCCAGAGGAGACACTGACCAACATGAATCTGACCCCTGCCCCCTCCCCCGACTGCTAACTTTTGCTTCCTGCTTACTCTCTGGACCCTTGCTTTCTCTTAGGTTCTGCCTCATTTCTTGTAGGTAAAAAGTCAATGTATGCAGATCTGAGTGGAACTCAAATGCATCTCAGAAGCTGGAAGGGGACAGAGGAGGTTTAGGTTGGACTTGGGGCTGGGCTGAGGGAGTCATGAGAGTGTCTCCCACTGGGAGCCCCCATAAGGTTGACTCTCCAAGCCTCAAAGTTGGACCCATTGGATGGGGGCTGGGCCTGCTGGCTCAGCAGGATCCTTGGACTTGAGTTGAGACTTCATGTTCAAGGCTAGTCGTGACTTGAGTAACCTTGGAGAATGGCTTGACATCTCTGAACTTGAGTTTAATTATCTACAAAGTGGACATGATAATATTTTATAAAATTAACATTGGAACCATATAATACGATGTATGTGATGGCATCCTGCCAAATGAAAAATACTATATAAATACTAGTTAGGTTTTATATTTTCAAAATGCCTTGTGGTTAAAAACAAAAACCAAACAACAACAACACTTCCCTTGAAACAAAAGCCTTGGACATTTTACCACACAGGTTTCTCCTGCTACAGAGTGGCCTTGGACGAGGTGGCTGTGTGGACTGAGGGATATGAAGTCTATTACCAAAATAAAAGCTGTGCACAGCCCCCGCGGCAGCTGCCTCTGACTCTTCACCCTTCCAGGTTGCAGGTCTGGGGTCCTCAGATCATCCATCTCTCCCTGCTGCCCTGAGTTATGATCTTCCTTCTTAGAGAAGAGACTCAGGTCCCTTGAGAGGCCAGTGAAGAAGGGAGGTCCAGAGCAGGAGTCCCAGCCCAGCAGAGGGCCTGGCCAGAGGTTAGCGTGCTGACTGCCATAGGGGGACCTCCCAGCACACAGTGCCTGGGCCCTGGGTGTCTTTTCTGAATAAAAACACACGTCAGGGTTATACCTGGGCCCTTGACTTTTCAGATTTCCGGTTGGTCTGCAAAGATCCTGATGGACCTGTGGTCAGGCCATGTGTGTGCATGTGTGTGGGTGTGTGGGAATCTGCAGACTCTGGAAACTCAGGCACGAGCTATATACCAGGCTGGGTTTCCACCTCCAGCCAGGCTACATCATGGCTGCTGCTAGGAACTCAGACAGGGAGGCAAGGAAGATGCGAAATGCCAAGTTATGAAAGACTCCAGAAGCTGTAATTAGCTGTTTCTCAGCTGCAGTATTTTTAGACTCAAATATTGTCACCCGACTCTTCACAACCGTCTCAGAAACTTGCTGCTCTTGGGAGGCCCCTCTTCCTCGCAGGTGGAATCTTTCCCTGCTCAGGTAAGGCCCTAGGTCTGGGAGCAGGAGTTGCTTCTTTATTACTGGAGACCTCAAGAGAGGCTGAGGAAGGTATGTGGGACCCATGTGCACATCTGGCTCCCCTGGGGCTCACTTGGGCACCTGGGAATTCTAAAAACCCAGAATTAGACTGGATGGGCTCCTTTTCTCTAGTGGCTTTATGCCCACTCCAAGAACAAGCCAAGAAACAGTGTACCTGTCCAGTGATTTCTGAGTAACATATTCGTGGCTCAGGCCAGAGTGATGATATTTCACATGTCAGAGAAGTGGAAGAGCTTTTAATCACCCCCAGCTTTACTACCTCATTTTGTAGGTGGGACAAATAAGGTATTGAGAGAGCACTGACTTGTCCAAGGTCACATGGCTAGTAATGGCAGGACCAAGAAGCAAACAGAGGGTCTCTTGCTGAAGACCAGTTCTCAGGGCACTGCTAGATGTACAGAGCCACAGGACTGGGCAGGCTGAGGTCACCCTGCAGCTCCCTCAGGTCTAGAGAGATATGGCAATTTGTGGAGTATTTTGATGAGCATTCTGGGTTTTCTACTCCTGCAAAACCTTCCCCAATCCTCCAGATCCTTAGTGGCTTAACACAATTTATTATTATCTTTCACAACAACGCATGTTGACTAGGCTCAGCTGGATGGTTTTGTGGGGGTCTTTCATAGAGTTAGGGTCAGATGGAGGCTGGGCTGGACTGACCCATAAACTGCCCAGACTGGATTTCAACATGGTTTCTTCACTGTCATGTCCAGTGCCTCTGTCAGCAGGGCTGGGGCACCCAGGCACCGGCTGGCTTCTCCCTTACTCCACGTGTTTTCCCTCTGTATCTAGCTCAGCATGGCGGTTTCAGCAGTCGGGCTCCTTACATGGGAGCTGTAAGACTACTAGTATCTTACCTTCAGATGTCACTCAGCATCGCTTCCTCCACAATCCACTGTTTGAAAGCAGGTCTTGGGGCCAGCTTGGCTCACAGGAAGGGGCCAGCATAAGAGCATGGGTGGTGGGAGCACCTCTCAGTAGTGGTGCCCACTACAGGGGCACACAGAAGTGAGTGGGCCCCTCCGTCTCACCTGACCAGTAGTTCTCTGAATACTGTCACACTCCAAATGACTGCCTTGCTCAGCGCCCTTCCTCCTAACCCCCCAAGTCATCTAGCTCCTTCTGTTTTCCTCTGGCCTCTCTGTCACTTCACCTTGCTTTGTGGATAGAGAATGGACTTCCAGGTGACACAGCTATCCATTTGTATCTTGGTGCCATTACTTATTACTAGCTGCAGGACCTTCACCACTCCAAGTCTGAGCATATCCATCTTACAAACGTGATCAGCTATAGCAGTAGCCGTCTTCTCTCCCAAGGTGCTAATGTGAGCCCCTCCTGGTACAGAGAAATCCTAGGGATAGTGCCCTCCCTTCCTGGTGCTCCTCTGGGGGTGGCGTGTGCACAAAGGTCACTTGTAGACACACCTGCAGGTCTTCTGATGACCACCACGCAGAGCCCTGCCTCGCCAGTACCCCTCTCCCTCTGCAAATGGCAGCCTGAGAGAAAAAGGAGGCTTCTATCTCTCAACTGGTTGCTTGCTTCAACTGATGCTGAGCACTCGATTTGGCTATTTCTTCCCCTCTGAAGGACTTTGGGACCACTGCCCAGGTTTTTTTTTTTTTTTAACTCAAAGAGACCTGGACTTGGAATCGACTCCTTGGTTTTGAGTCCAGAATCTGCTAAATATGAGCCATATAACCCCAGCCAGGCCTTTGGGCTCAGTTTCTTCATTTTGAAATTAGGATGCTAATTCTTCTTTGTTTTGAGTAAAATGAGATAACATATTTTAACTAAATATTAAATTTCTCATCAACAATAATTGTCTCTATTTATAAGATGCTGTATTTGAGAGGAACTTGTGCACTGCAAAATGCTAAGTGAATTTTACTACTGAAATGATTATTTTGTTATAGAGGGATGGAGAGGAGGAGAAAGAGAGGAGAAAGGGAGAAATCTTCACTATGACTCTATAAAATAGGGTTACTGAGGTGATTCCCATTTTATAGATGAGAAAGCTGAGCTCCAAAGGTTTGAGGTAACTTCCCCAAATTCACACAATTAGCAGCAGGGCTGGGATGTGAGCAGAGGCAGATGAACCAGACTGCTTGCTGCAGTCGCTGATGTCTGGCTGGTCTGTGCCACATACCACTAAGGCCTTGAGCAAAGGACAAAGAAGCCCTGCCTTTGTCCCTAGGCGGCAGCTCCCCACCCAGGAAGGAGAGGACTCTGGCTGACACGCAGGTCTCGGACTTGCTGTGAGAAAACTCTGGCTTTCAGGTGAGTTTTCTTGGCAGTGACCCACTGAAATGAGAGTCATCGGTACAGAAAAATAGCCATTTTGGCTTCGGCCAGAGCGTAACATTTTTAAATGTATCCATCCACAAAATTACATTTTGGGGGAGGTAGTCTGTGTTAGCTAAACATCTGACTATCTGGGAGGAAAAAAAAAATCCACCCGTGGCACAGAAGAAAAATAATACAAATGTGTTTGCAGTGCTTTATGGTTTAAAAAATGACTTCATCAGTTCTCCCCAAGCTTCATGTTAACGGGAGTGGAAGTGAGGCTGCCTTTGCAGAACCTCGTGTAATGATGTGGGGGAGGGGCGGGGGAGCAGGCCCTCCTCTGCGGTCTCTCAGTCCTCCATGGGGGACCCCTTTCCTGGACATGGCTGGGTTCGGTTGCTTCCTGGAGCCCCTCTCTGCACCTGGAGCTCGCTCTTTTCCTCCTCTTCTCTGGGCCATCGCATTTGCTGTCTTTCCCCACAGAGAACACGTCACCTTTTGCACATGTCAACCTTCCTGCGTGGGCCATCCCCAGGAAGAAATGGTATGCAGGGTTCAAAACACTGGGTCTATTTGACTCCATAACCCGTATCCCTAACCATTATGTTATCTTATCTCTACTTACAAGACTGAAAAAAACTATTCTAGTATCTCTGTCTAGTGATTCATCACATGGCATAACCACGTTCATTCATTACTTCATCTGTTTTTTCAATTCATTGCTTTGTGAGTGCATGTTTTGATTCATGTAATGCATGTTAACTGTACACCTGGGGTATATGCGTGGTGGCTGAAAGTGTGAGTTCTGAGCATTCACATCCCAGCTCCACCCCTTACTATTTGCTCATCATTTTTGTAGCTTAGTTTCCTCCTTTGTAAAATGTAACATAATAGTTACCTCCTAGGCTTATAGAATAGATTAAATAGGGTAAGACATACGAAACACTTAAACCAGTATTTGGCACAATAATTATACCAGAAATGTTGCTGCTTTTACTATTACCTGCAATGGGTAC
The DNA here is from genome assembly GCA_004027295.1 of Dolichotis patagonum. NCBI lineage: Eukaryota > Metazoa > Chordata > Mammalia > Rodentia > Caviidae > Dolichotis > Dolichotis patagonum. The sequence goes on from PVJX010000072.1 coordinate 12,693, forward strand.
TGTTCTCAGTACCACAATAAATAAATAAATAATGGCACTGGAGTGGGAAGTGAGTTTATTTTACACGCTGCAGGGAGCCCCTGAAAACACTAATGGTTTTGGAACTTCAGGTTGGAGTAGAGCTGGAGATGGGGGAGGAGGCTGCAGGAACAGCACCAGCCAGAGGTGGTTCCAGGGTCCTCCACAACGGGGCAGGGAGAGCTGTGAGGAAAGTTACCAGATAGGGCAGGACAGAGCAGCACACCGGATGGCGGGGGGGGGGGGGGGGGGGACACACCCACATGCCGAACAGCATCTTGGGAGAGTGAGGCTCCAGCCTGGGGGAAGGGAGGACTCAGGGCCATAGGGAACAGGGGATAGAGGAGGAGAAGCTGCTGGAGGACAGACGCCCACGGTCTCCACTTCTGCAGAACCCAGAGAGGAAAAGCTGCCCTGGTTCGCCTTAGGCTTGGGAATGGACTGAAAGTTACCAGAGAAGCTAGGCCATGGGGCCTGAGTCTCAGGGCACCCCCAAGACAGGATCTGGGGAGCTTGGTTTTCCCACAGTTAACTGGGCATCTGCTCTACCACCCAGCTTCCACTCTTGGCTCTATGCTACCTTCCTGCCAGTCATGTTCTAGAGAAGAAGCCAAGAAAGAAAACTACTACTGAGATTGTCAGCTGTCCACCAGAGTGAGAAGCACTTTTCATTCCCAAGGAGGTGCAGGGACAGGGCCACTCCTTTGAATGTGGCTCACATCTGCAGCCACACTGTTCGCCAATTAAAGAGCTTTCACCCTGCTGGGGGAGCTTAGGGTGACAATGACAGTGGTGGACTGGGGATGCCCAGCTGGTGGCAGGGAGTGGTGTTGAAGGAGATGTTCAGGTCCAGTGTGAGGACTGGGAAGGACCCCGTCCAGATGACTGGACCCCAAGTCTTGGTAAGCATCACCTGAGCTAGCATTAGGATAGCCCCCTTTCTTTATTTCACAAACCATAGTGTAATACCTGGAACTTAGTAAGTACTCAGTAAATCTATTGCTTGACTGAATGAACAAATGCCTGATTCCAAAGCCCATTCCACTTGGTGTGTGACAGGGCACGGCAGGGCTGGCGACCTACCCTGCCCCCGGTCAGGAGCGGGCTGTGAGAAGCAGCTGAGTTGCCATCCATCTTCTGGCTTCTTATTCACAAGCAGGAAGCAGAGTTGCCATTCTGAGGGCCCTTTAAGAGGTAGGGATGCAGCCACAGTGTCCGCCATGGTAAGGACAGCTGGCGGGGCCAGGGGCAGCCAGTTGCCTGCCAGAGAAAAGCAGACTGTGCCCATCTTGGCTCCCTGGGCAGAGGACGTAGACCCTGGAATATGGTACTGTAGAATATGCAGATCTATGCAAATGATGGCACAATCCCCCGAGACCCTCAGAAAAGGATATTAATCTGTGCCTTTGGACAGCTGGCCTTGGGCAGTGAGATTCATCATTACACCACCGTCTTGTGGCCAACAGTCCCAAGTTCCCCTAAGATCATGCTAGATTTGGGTTGCCCTTCAGGCTGAAGATTGAGCAGCAACTGAATTGAAAATGGCTTTTTTGTATTGGTTTGTGCTGGAGCTTTCTGGGTGAGACCATAACTCCACACAGAGTCTGAGAAGGCTGCTGGTATGAGAAATGGAGAAAGAATCTGAATCTTAGGGATGAGGTCTGAGGAAAAAACTTCTTCCTAGTCCCTTGGTAGTGGCATAAAAAATGAGCTTTGTCCCTAATCAGGTGACAGGCTATGCTGGAAATACGTTTCCTTTGTTTATCTTTCTTCCTTTCAAGATGTGAGGTTGGTGGACTTCCCCAGCTGGCTGGCCTCTGCCCTGGTCCTTGACATTCAAGGGGTCTTATTCCCTCCCCAGGTTCCTGCCAGCTCCCACCTCCCTGGAATCAAACTTCTGACAATCGCCCTCCAGAGCCCAGCCTGTAAACTCACAGACCTCTGCTCAGAAAGACCCTGAATAGCAGGAAAGCTGAGATCCATGGCCTTGGTTTTGTGATTCTGGGGTTTGTCCTTTCCAGGGTCATCGGTGCGGTTCCACGTTCCCCAGGTGCCTGCCTTGGGGACCAGTTTTACACTCTAACAAAGAGAGACTACACAAGGACAAGACTGACTTTCAGAGAAGTGGTCCCTGGCCAGTCATAGCTTCTTCCATAGTTATAGACAACACAGACAGAGGTGTGTATGGCCCATAAAAGAAAGAGGCAACATGTGACATTTAATTCAAGATTAAAAGAAACCATCAATTGGAGCTGATTGTGCTCATCCAGATGTCACCAGAAACAGCTGTATGCCATCTGCCAGGGGGGATACCACCAGCTGGAGCAGCCTCAAGACCTGGCTTTGCTTTGTCCACAGCAGGAAGGCGGCTGAGGTTGGAGGACGAACCCGTACAACAGAGGAGCTGGCGAGCCAGCAGAAGCTGGCAGGAAGCGCAGGGAGCCGGCCTCCCCCAGCCCACTTCCTGGGCTTGTTTATGCTAACAAAGGCAAGTAATGAATTACCGGTAAGTGGCCTCTTTTAAAGGGAAATTATTCAACAGAGCAGGTGAGAGCCTGCAGACATTCATCTTCTGGGCTCCAGGAAGATGGCTGGAGATGGGGAAAGTTAAGGAAGATGATTCATAGTTGGTGCCTTTCATCTGTCACTTGGGGTGTCCTCAGCAATGGGAGGCAGGATAGATGGGTCCCAGTCTCACGTCGGCAGTATGGTGACAGTCTGCTGGCTCCATCTCATTAGCCTAACCAACAAGGCTGCCAGTCACCAGGACCTGAGTCCAGGCCCCAGCGTGAAGCCGGGAGCCAATCAAGGGCCTGGATGGTAGAGGGCATAGGTTGACTTTTGCCACAAAGTACCACACTCCAGGTGCAGTTAAGTCCTGAAGGGGGGAAATTCTGCTGTTTTGCAGAGGAGGGATCTTGTTAGAGGGCATGAATGCTAAAGCCAATCTTCTAAAAGTTGGGAAAATAGCATTGGTCTGAGAGTAAGTCCTCTGTACAGGATCTGCTTTGTCCCTATCTATCTACTTGTGGCTGAGTTTTCTAAGATGAGTATGTCAGAAGTTGCAAACCAGTGGGCCCCAAAAGCAGTACTTGGGCCTATTTTCATTGACCTCTATGATGTTTGTACATTTATGTTTTAAATTTGAAAGTTTGTTATCAAATTTCAAAGAAAACTCGGATAACTAGCTTCCATGGAAAAACCTGAAGATCTAGCAATCAGCAGGGACTGAGCGTGTCCTTGGGTGAAGCATATACTCTCTCCCCACTGTGCCCTCAAGCCCCCAGCCCCTTGTCTCCTTTTATTTTGCCCCTTCACCAAATCTCTCAACTTTATCTCTCTCCCTTTTCAAGAACATCTGCTGCTCCCAGCCCTGGGTGGGCTACAACTGACCTCAAGTAGATAAAAATAGTGCCTTGCTTACTGTCAGGATCACACACCACAGGCCCCTTGCCTCTAGGCCCTGGGCTTCCTTTTCCTTAGGTGGACTCTCTAGAGCTCCACTTGGCACCCACCATGCACAACTGGAAAGTACTGGGAAGTTCATGCCCAGCGAGGCAAAACTGTGATCAATGGAAAATGGGAGCAAGTGGAAAGTACTCTCCTCTCCTCCCTCCCAGCAGATGCCCCTGAGACATACAGCTTTTCGAAATGGTCTCGCAAGATTGAGCAATCAGCTGCACTTGGCAGCAGCAGTTTGGTAATGCATCCTCAGACTGGTGCTTCCCTCCCCATCTCGCTTGACTGTCTGGGACTGTGCTCCCTGATAAAGGAATAGCACAGCAGCCTTTGCCTTGGGTTCTGCTTTCTGGGCTGCCCAGGGAAAGTTAGGATTGGGAGCAGCTCAAAAATGCAGCCCACAAGATGTGTTTCTGGAGTACAACTAATTACTGTGATACTGGTACTCAGAACCCCAGTGCTGGGGATTGGTTGGGTGGTAATAAACCTGGCATCCAAAGGCACCAGGATTAGCAAAACTCTCACCTATGGAATATAGGGAAAAGGCGTGAGTGGAAGGCAAGTGACTGTTATATGTGGTAGCCACTGTACATGATCTTTGCCATGAGTTGGACAGAAAACAGAGCAGAGGAAGAAAGGCTACAAGGAGGAGATTTTGTTGACATGAAAATATTCACTCTTGACATTGGTCCTTGATGTAAGTAAAATCAAGGATTAAGACCTAGAATTGGTGCTAACAGGGATGATGGGCTAGAGTTTCCTCAGCGCAGGACAAGGAGTCGGGTGTAAGATTCTAGAGTGGATTTTCTGTGCAGTACTTGGGAATTTACCAGCTAACTATTGTAACTGATGTCTTGGGTACCCCCAAGAGATACATTAAAATTCTAACTCTTGGTACCTGTGATGTGACCTTGTGTGTAAATAAGGTCTTTGGAGCTGTAATCAAGATGGGATGCAGTCGTTAGGGTGTGTCCTAGACCAATATGATCAGTGTCCTCAGAGGAGGAGAGGACACACAGAGAAACAGAGGGAGCATAGCCATGTGAAGACCAGAGCCTGGAGCTGAGCTGCTGTGAACCAACAGCTGGGAGAGGAAAAGAAAGATGGATCCTTCCCGGGAGGCTTCCAAAGGAGCATGACCTTGCCATCCCCTTGATTTTAGACTTCTGGCCTCCCGAACTGGGAGAAAATAAATTTCTGTTATTTTAAAAGAGTTTGTGGCACTTTGCTACGAAAGCTGTAGAAATACAATCGAGCACTTGCCCCAGAGAAAACTCCCCTCCCAGGGGCAACAAGGGGAGCCTTGGTTGGAGGCTCAGACGCCAGTATCTTGGGGAAATTTCTCGATGGCTGCCTGCAGTCATCGGTGACTGGGCAGCTTATGGTGGCTGAGCAGGCTAGGGTTTGAGAAGGATGGGGAGGAGGTGTCTTTCACGTGAGAGGCAAGGTAGCAACAAGGAAAGGGTAGCAAGTTAGTGCCTTGACCAGCAGGGACATCTATTGACCATGGCTGATCAAACACAGCAAGAGAAAGGTGGACAACCAGCCAGAGAATTGCTTCACTTGTATAATTAAAAAAAAAAAATTGTAAGCAGAAGGATGACATCAGACCCTCCCAAGGCTTTTAGACCTAAGTCAGACTACAAATTCCTTACCAGAAGAGAGGGGATCCCTGAGGAAGAACCACATCATGCCACCCCAATATATATGGCAAATATCCCCTCAACATTTTGGAGGGTCCTAAGGGAAATGTCACCTTTCTAAGGACTGTTAGATGCAGGATCTAACCTGACACTGGCACCAAGGGCCCAGGTAGTAAAGGGACCTTTGGTCCAAGTGTATCTGATAGTGCGTGCAGTGGGCCTGTGGCCGTCCCCATGGTTACCTTCCCCCTGTCCAAGTGTGTGATTGGGATTGAAATGCTAGAGCCAGCAGAGCCCTCCCATTTGGTTACACAGCCTATGAATAAAGGGCCATTATAGTCGGATGGGCCAAGTGGGAGGCCTGGAAACTACCCTCCAGCTCCGACAAGATAATAAATCGGAGGAATTATTAGCACATTCTGGGAGACATTGCAGAGATTAGTGCAATTGTTATAAGTTATAAACTTAAAGGTTATAGAGTCAGTGTTCCCCTCCCCTTCGTTTAGGTCACCATTCTGGCCCAGGTAATACCAAATTGATCACAGGTAATGCCTGTGGAGAAGCATAAACTACACCAGGTGGCAACCCTGTGACTACCATGCCAGATGTGGTCATTTCACCAGAGAAGGTCAGATGGCCTCTGGTTTCTGTATGAGGTAATTGATCAAGCAAATGCCTTTTTCTTCATCCATTGGGAGGATGAAAAGCAGTTCATCTTCATGTGGCGAGGACGTATTTGCTGTCTCCCCTCAGGGCTACATTCATTCTCTTGTTCTCCATCACAGTGCCATCCAGAGGGATTGCAGGCATCCTGAATTCTGCGGCCCATCACACTGATTCACTGTATTGATGACATCACACAAACTGCACCTGAGGAGTGCAAGATGGAACACATCGCATGTTCTAGTAAGATGCATATGAAGCAGAGATGGGAGCTAACCACCCAAAGATTTGGGCCCTGCCACACTGATGATGTTTTTAGGACAGATTTGGGCAGGAGGAGGCACAGAACTTAGTGGGTCTGTGAAGTTCTGTGGCAGTATGTAGCATAGCCGAGAATACTGTTCTGATCTATTTCCTGGATGACTGGAAGGCAAATAAATAAAAAGAGGGCTCTGCAGGGGGCTTAGCCCCAGATGCCAGAGGCCTAGGCACTAGGACTTCTGAATACCAGAGGGCCCAAGAGCAGAAAGGGTGGATAAAGCCACATGAGAGAGGTTAGCAAAACCTCAGTAGCAGAGCCATAGCACACCACCCCAGCTTCTAGAGTGAGGCTATGTGTTCTCAAGCTCCTATTGGCACACGCGTGGCCCCTCGCAGAGAAGGACCCCATGCCACACCAAGTGACTGTGAGCCGTGAGCTGCTCAGCAGGGTCAGCTTCTTCTCAGACCCACTGAGTCATGGAATCAAGAGGACAGAGTCCACCACGTGGTGGAAATGATACGTTCCGAAAGAGGCCCAAGCAGAAACAAAAGACACAGATAAAGAGACGAGCAGGTCCCCGTGTCACCGACTTTACTGAACTGACCGCTCTCTTTCAGCCTGCACCTATACTTCCCTACTTTGCGTGAACAACCTGAAGGGAAAGAATTTGAGTCTGGGTAACAAGCAGCTCAGCCCATTATGCTAGTGATAACAGAAAGCAGCCCCAGGGTCAGTGGTGATGGAAAGTCCTGTCAGCCTGCATGAGCAAGACACTCAGTTGTTTACCCATAAAGGAAAATGTGTCCTGAAGTAAGATTGTGTGTGTCTGGCTGCTAAATTAAGAACTTAGAGAGAATTAGAGTGTTAAGATTATGGACAAGGAAGCCTGGAGAAGAGCTTTGCATGTGGACTGCTGGACTGTGCAGGGTGCACAAATCGTACAGGTCGCTTGTCTCCCATGGATGCCACCAGAAGTGTCCGTGGTGGAGGAGGTTCTCACTGGTCAGGTGGAGAGGATCATTCTGGGAATGTCAACCAACGTCTCTCTCTCATCAACAGCTTCATCCAGTGCAGAGCTGCTGTGCACCTGGGATGAGAGCTGTCTATGGGGTAACAGCACGGACTCCCCCTGGCCAGGAATGATCTTGTAAGTACCACAGCTGAATATGCAAAGAGTCAGCAGCAGAGAGTGACACTAGGACCTCCACATAGCACCAATCAGCAAGGAGACCAGCTGGACACTGGTGGTGTGCTGACTGTACCAATCCCTTTAACTCGGGGAAAAGGGGGCATCTATTCAGTGTCACCAACAAGGACACGACCCTGGACTAGATCAGCATGCCCCTGTCCACAGAGTCTCTACCAGTACCAGCATCTGAAGATGAGCATCATAGATGTACCTGATTATCAGCATAATATCTCATCTGAAAACCCCTCATCCAGAGGTGTACCAACAGGGACATGGCATGGGAACCGTTGGTCTTATCACGTATCCCCTCACCCTGAAGCAGAAGCCCAAGACAATAGTATCATGTCCTGCTGAGCTAAGGCACCAGTTCAGGGACAGTAGCCTGTATTTGGTGGCCTTGTCCTTCAGGATGTAGCATAACTACTTGTGCAGAAACAATGACCTGTGCTCTGTCCTCTATAGCTAGAACACAAAGCACTGGAAACCTAGGGGTAGAAGGAAAATGTCCTCTCTTCTTATCCCTGCTGACCCCATCTGAAAATTCTGTGCCTCTTTCCCCATAAACATAGTCTCTGCCAGGTCAGAGGTCCTGATACCCAGGTGATTGACATTTCTGCCAGGGGACAAAGTGAGGAGAGCAAGGCCACTGAATGGAAGCTGTGGACTGTTACACTAATCCTCCTGCCTTAACTCTCTCTGAAATTATATCTGGTCACCATTTGGATGGGGACTCTGTGCTGGTACCTCCCCCTTCTGAAAAGAAATTTTCCAATCACAGAAGTGGTGGCCTTGATTTGTATGTTGAGTAGCAGGCATGATGGTAATTCAAGGTGGAGCGGGGTGGTACTGGGGCGGATTGTCTCAAACATCTCCCAGGCACTGCTTCAGGCCCTGGGCCTTCCCACCTCTCATTCTTGGGCAGCAAGGAGAGTGATGCAAGGAGGCCAGGCCTTGGGTCTGTGTTGCCCCTCGTATGCCTCTGTCCTGCACCAAGACAGGAGGTGCTGAGAGACCTATTTCAGCTTTCATGGCTTACGATCCAGAAGTGAAGGAGGGTTAGTGCTCAGTGGGGCCAACTTTCAACAAACGAGACATTGGAGCTGGTAGACCTCTTCCTCCTTCTTCCCTCTTCCTTCTGCCTACTCTTCTTCCTCCTCTTGGACAGAGAGTAACTGCAGCTTCCCCAGGGTGGTTTCACAGGACTGGGCAGGAAGTTCGTTACTATCATCTCTCCAGCCTCCCCTGCCTCATCCTCATCGCTTTTTTTTTGAGCTCTAATAAAATCATGGCACACACACTTTTGCTTTAGGCTCTGCTTTTCGAGAACCAAGGTGGAGACAGTTTCCAACATTAAAGGGTGTCAGATGTCAGGTACCACCTAAACCCCACAGTGCTCTTTGACATCACCTTTTTTGGTCCTTGTGCAACTGAGACGGGTGGGGTGATATGATCGCTGGGCAATTCTGTTCAATCAATCTCCTGGCTTGTTTCCAAAAATAAAGGCTACAGCTGTTTTCCTACATCCACTGGCCAGTGCTTCCCTTCCCTGAAGACTGTTTCTTGACTTGAGCTCTAAACAATGAAGTCCTGAGATTTCAGTTTGTCCTAAATTACATTTATAGGGACAATTCTTGAGAGATACCCAGAATTAATCTGATGCCAAATGGGAAGCTCCTTCATACTCAGGAATCATCTGGGAAGAGAAGGGGCCAAAAGGAAGCAGATGAAAGCAGAGGAGTCTAGAGGAGAGTGGTTTGGCTGTGGGGGAAATGTGGCTTAACAGAGCCTGTGCCACCAACAGCTTGGATGAGCTCTAGGAAATCTGCTTTAAGAAATAAAAGCCAGGCCGCTAGAGCACTCTGGAATCTCTGCCTGGGGTGGGGGAACCCAGGCTCTGAACGCCAGCTTACATGTTTGGAGAGCCTTCAGAGAGAAAGGAAGGCAGGTCACCAGCCTCCTTCAAAGGGAGGTTGCACCAGCACTGCTACTAGCCATCATCAACTGAGGCTGTAATCCAGCATCTGACCAGCATATCCTTTCCCCCAACACCTTGAGAATGAGTAGAAACAGATTTAGGTCAAATCTGAACGTGCAACATGTTAATAGGGAACAAAACCAAGAGAGGGAAAAATGCACTGTCAATGAAAAAGAGATAAGTGAGGCAGGAGGACATGGTCAGGAAGCACTTCGAGAGAAGGTGAGTCAGGCCACTGGACAGCCATGATTTTTACCCAAATACAACCCCCCCAAAAATGGTCCTAGAAGGTTCTAATCCTTTCTTCATTTAAGATGGAACAATCACAGCTAATAGAGAGGAATATGAGAGGGCGAACAATGAGTGACACCAACGGAGCTGGAAACTGGGCCAGAGATGACCTTGAGCAAGTGAAAGGAACGGGACCTAGAACAGGAGGCAGTGGGGATGGTGTTGGGCAGGAGCAGGGACCATCAACCGGGGAACAGGGGAGCGGGGGAGGAGTGGAAAACAGGCGTGGGTGGAAGGGAGTTGTAGGAGTTTGTGGAAGTTGCCTTTTATTGTTCACAGTTTTTTTCCAGTTATCGGCAAGGTTATCAGCGGAGCAGAGGATGGAGGGGGAGGTGTGGGCGGTTTAAGGAGACAGGGAAAGATGTGATCACTCATCTGGGAGAGGAGGAGAATGAATGGGCCAGAGCAATGATGAATGATGTCACCAGGCCACTGACGCCCACCTGAGTTTAAGGGTCATACATTTAAAGTGAGATTGTCACCACATGGGGGGGTGCTCCAGCCACACACGGTCTCCAAGGTGCAACTACTAAGTGGAAGAAAGGCAGGTTTAACCAATGGGAGGCTTCGCTAAGCACTCAGGAGCACAGGGGAGCTGAGGGCATTGCAATGGGTTGATCATGATGGTTGTTCAGGGTACCATGGCTGGCTTAGGAGCTTTGTGGGGTATAAAGAAGGGTGAGTGAGACAGTTATAGGATTCCCAGATTACAGGTCCTAGCAGGGCCAGGAGGGGATCCTTGAGGGAATGAACTAAAGAGACTGATGTGGGGTCTTGAGGTGGGGAATATGGAGACTGGACATTCAAATTGCTGATAATGACAAGGTCAAGGCCAAGACCATAGTGAGTGACCAGCGGAGGGTTGAAGATGAGCTCATCAGAGGAAAACAAATGAGCATGCTGGGGCCCCTGGCAGTGGGAAGAAATCTCCGCTGATGATGCTGAGGAGGACTAGAGAGTCACAGTGACTCAGGAGCTGAAATGGTCAGGGAAAGAGGGGGCAGGCCCGGGGTTGTTAATGGCTGCAGCCAGGAGGGGCAGGAGGTGGTGAGATCTTTTGCCTTAAGATTTAAATTGGGGTGTTTTTCAAGAAGAGGGATAGATATCAGCAAGACACTGAGCTGTGAGAATCCAAGAAGATGCCTGCTCTGCCTCCAGGCACAGAGATGAGGACAGAATGCAGCCCCCATGTGAGAGGGCCCTGGGGGAGCAGAGCAGAGGAGGCTCCAGTTAGAAGGCGAGGCGCAGAGTACAGAGGAGGGATGGAGGCTGCTGAGGTTGGGCCACTCCCACCTTCTTCCAACCCCTGTGTGCAACTCCTCAAAACCTTCCTTTGGCCAGCTTCGGAGGAACCTCAAAGATAATCATCTCAGAGGCACTGAGGTGTTCAGACCGAGGCAGATCAGAGTTTGCTAACACCGCAGTAACACAGCCCTGGGGACCAGCCTTTCATTCGCTGAGCCACCGAGGCAGCTTATCCTGCAGTACATCGCTCCTCTACAAGGGGCCCTTGGATGCCAAATGCCTACAGGATGGAAATTAAAAGAGTCAGGGGTGGGGGCAGAGCTATTTTTAAAAAATCAGTATCAGGGTTTATTTTTAGGTCTACTGAAGGAGAAAATCAGAGCTTGGACTGTGGAAACCCTGATGTCAAGGCAACCCCCAACCCCGGAAAGGCCAGGGTCCCAAGCTACAGAGACCTGCCACTCATTTGATGTACAGTGGCATAGACAAGAGGCGTTCACATGATTGCTTGTATATTCTTCTATTTCCATGACTTCGTTTTCTAGACTTCCTATCCATCAGCACCATCTGTCCTTGCTCTCCACCCCCACCCTGAGATGAAATAGAGCATGGGCCACCCCATTTTGAAAGGGTGACGAGTTTTATGAGCCTGAAGACTGGAAGTAGGGCTTTCATTCATGCCTGTTTCTGCCAACAGGTGAAGTCATGTCTTACTGTAAAGTTAAAAGTTGGGGCGCAGGGGAAAGTGTGGCTGCTGAGAAGGGGCATCAATAGCCCTAAAGTCTAAATAGACACAAGCCAGGAAGAGTGAGGTAGTACTGTTAGGGAGAAGGCCCGTTCTCATTGGTTGTGGTCCCCTGGGGAGGCTGCCCTGGACCTCGCTTCTATAAACACTTCGGAAGCTGAAGAACCAGAACAAACAGTGCTCGAACTCACCATTCGCTTCTGCCCTTCGACAGAAGGGCCTGGATGGTGCCGCTGCTGTGGCCTGTGGGCCTGGAGACAAGAGAACCCACTCCCCACTGGTTATCACAAGGGGTTACGGTGCCCCCACTGGAAGACACGCTGTTCCGTGCATATAAGGAAACTCGGTTCCCACGTACCACCTCAGTTCCTCGTCTCCTGCCAATGTTCTCAGAATGGAAAAGGCGAGCATCTGCGATGTTCCATCCACCCCCAGGCCCCCACCTTCCATTAAAAAAGACTCTTCAGCTTCTTCACAGCAGATCTCTATACCTGGGGGATGGGGTGGAGGGAAACGGAAGAGCTGTTCAGTGTGTCCCGTTTGAGGCTGGAGCGCAATGGGAAGCAGGCAGGGCTGCCCGGGCCTAGAGGGAACAGAAGCCCCACGTTCCCCAGCGAAGAGCACTCTGCTTTTGTGGATCACTGGGGAACCTTCAGCCAACCTGAGGATCTCAACCAAACTCAGAGCAAAGCTCAGAGCACCTCTTAGCAGGAAGAGGACACATTAGATGAGCGAGGCAGAAATGCATCAGAAGCCAACCTCTGCATTTCCACGTGCCTCAGTGTTGCTCAGAGAAGAATGTCTCCGTCTCTCCTGGATATTGAGAGACCACCAAAGACGCTCAGAAGTAACAACAGTTCAAATAAGGGAAGTATCAATGTGATTGATGGTTTAAATTGAGCTTTGGGACATCTGCTATTTAGAGAATGGATCAATAGTAATAACAACAAGAAGTAGAGGATAACTAAGGAGATAGTTCATAAAGGACCACACAGCTGCAGGACCAGATAGTTCAAAAGCATAAAGAACCCTCCTGGCTACCCACATCAGCCCGGCTGTCAGGCTTGCTCCGGGGAACAGCGGCCACCCTGCTGCTTTGCCAGCTGTAGGGGCCATTGTTGCTCCAGATGGCATTCCGAAGGGAACCTGGCTATCTAGGAGGTGGGATATGACACGAACAACAATAGTGGCAAAATAAGCCACACCCTCCCAAGGCTGTCCAGTGTGCAGCCATCCAGGTGCCCTCAGGCAGAGGGGTGGGAAGAACACAGCCACAACACGAGATGCCCCAGCAGAGCCAGAATCCTTCTCTGGCAGCTTTCAAGAGAGCAGATGTGCCAAGAAGGACACAGGATCTGAAATTGGAGAACCTGGTTTGAAGCTTTGGTTCTTGACACATCCTAGCCGGTGAGGAGTCATATAATTTCCCAGAGCCTTGGGCTTCTTGCTTATAAAAGGAGACAGTGATCATTCTCTGAACAGTTGCTGTGAGATGCCAGCTGAGAGAAGATTGGAGAAGCTTTCTGCAAAATGTTCAGAGTTTTTATTAGACAGTTACCCACATGGATGACGGGCAGTATCCCAGGAATGTCTCATTTCCTGTGATATTTTTGCCACCCTCTAGTTACCATAGGACCAGCATTCCTACATTCTTCCCTGCAGACATAGAAGTGAATCTAGAGAGTGGGCCTTTGGAGAGATGGAATTGGCCACTTGCCTTCTGTTCTCCATCCCAATCTCTCTGTAGGTGCTAATGTACTTTTTCATACTTTGAGGGTTTTTACTTCTTACTTTGTCCTGAATTATAAACCCTTGTTTGCTGGTGATGGGCTCAGTCCCTGATCCTAGTGCTCAGAACCAACCTGTTTGTTAAATGTTTTTCCTTCAGGAGAGGAGTGCTATTGGAATAGTCATCCATAAGATCCCTGTGATGGAATGCCAACAACAACAAAAAAAAGCTTTCTCAAGTGCACAAAAAGCCTAGAAAGGAATCCAATGAAATGGAGGACAGATTCGAGTTGCTTAAAGAATTTTTTGGAAGGGGTAGCCCTGGGTAGGATGCTAACCACAACTATGAAAGCCCAACCCACAAACCTAACCCTCAGCTGTGAAAAGAATCAACAGAGCTGAGGACCTTATTGATAAGCTTTCTCTCCCAGTGCAGACATTACAGAAATCAACTAAGGGAAATGTCTCCTGTGGGTAGACCTGGCAAAGAAACTGAGATGAACATGGACCTGGGTCATGTCAGAATCTATCTCTTCAATATGCCATTAAATGTTTTCACACGTTGTGATTGATGTCTCAGTGAGCGGGGCATGGTTCTGCACACACGTGTGCACACATTGCTATGCATGCACACGGACAGAAAGCATGGACACCTTCAGGCACACTCACTGCAGGTGCAGACAGTAATTCAAATAGTGAAATTTCTGGGCCCTTGGGCCAGCAGGGAATTCAGTCCCATTAATAGATTACTGTCCCTTCCTTCACCAGAAATCAGTTATTTTGGCTTTAACCTGGAGCACTAAAATGCTCTCTACATTCCTGATATGATGTCATACAACCTCTGCTTGACACTCCAAAGGTGGGGACCCTGCCATCTTACTTCAAACCCCATCTGATCATTGTTATTTAGGATGATGGTAATAATTACAGATTACTGGGCACTGACTCTGTTGCTGACACTATGCTGTCCTTTTGAGTAGACTATCTCAAATACTCCAAGGAGATAAATTGTTTTGTTTTTGTTTTTGTGGACACCAGGTATGAACCTCCATACCTTGTGCTTCTCAGGCAGTATGCCACTGAGCTACATCCGTAGGCCGAGATAAACATTTTAATCTCCACTTTACAAAGGCTTAAACTGAGTCTCGGAGAAATTTACTTGTCTGTGGTGATGCATTTAGCATATGGAGAGCTAGGATTTGAACCTGGAACTACTTAACTCTACAACCCTATACTTTAAAGTCATATTAACTTAAATTACATGGTATAGGACATATCTCCTTGGAATGGGCTGAACTCTGCTCTCTATTGTAAGTTCTGCTAAGTGATCTCAGGCCTGATCTCTGGAACTTTTCAGAGCCTTCTTCCTGTGCCCTTGTCCCTCTCCTCTGATGCCTTCTAGATGTCCTTTTCCAACTATGGGCCCCCAAAGAATTCCCAAGGGAGATCGCCTTTCCTGTTTCAACGCCATAGTTCCAGTAGAGTTTCCTGGGACGCCATTGGCTTTTCAGGCAGCAGCATCGTATCATTGACTGTTTCAAGGAAACTTTGAGTTTTCTTGTTTGGTTTCAGTTAGCCCACTTTTTAACATAAACTGCTGTAAGCTACTTCGGTAGTCGAGATTTAAAAATATGCTTTCAGCTTATTATTTCAGCTACTTATAAAATCGTTTTGAAGTTACAGTTTGTCAGCCAGGACTTTAGCTAGTCTTGCAGCTCTGAGACATTTGCAAATTGGCTGAGTAGGCTTTCCATGCCGAGTAAGTGATCAAAACCAGGCCAAGATTTGAGGGCTGAATCTATCCCGCCCACCAGAGACTTCCTATCTGGTAGTTCTAACCTGTGAAGAATGACCCTGGTCCAGTGCCAAATGCCAATCACAGCTGCCTATTTTTACTAAAATTAGGGATACACTAGGGTCCCTTTTGAAGAATCTGAGGGCAAAGCTCAGTTCCAGTCCAGGAGAAAAGGGCAAGATTAAGGGAGAAATGCTGAAGTTGAGAGCCTCAGGCCTGCACAAGACGCAGGAGTACAGCTGCAAAAAAACCTAGGTGCTGGCACTTGGTCTGCAAACTCACACAGGTTAGGCAAATGTTTACAAGGGCAGTTTGAGATAAGTGCTTGCTTTAGGAATATGCACACAAAATCAGGCATTTCACACAATGTCCAAACAAATTCCAGAATATTGACTCTAGATATAGACACCTAACCTTTCTGAGCATGTATTTGGCTGTCTTAAAGAGGCACCACCAGGCTGATTGCACCTGGCTTTTGGTAAAGTTTTAGAGCTACCAGTGTGAATCCACCTAATTGTATTATTTAGCCCTGGTTTCTCCATTTTGCTCATAAGAGTATCTTAAAAATTGTAGCCATATAACTTTCTGAGAGTAACATTCAACATTCTATCAAGGGGCGGTCCGCTTGAATTTGTTAGGCTATAGGTCAAAAAATCCCAAATCAAACTTGTTTAAACAATAAGGAAGCAGATTATGTCACATAATGAGAAGTTCAGAAGTGGATGCAGCTTCCAGGTTGGTCAATCCAGTAACTCAACAATGTCATCAAAGTCTCAGGTTCTATTCACCTGTTGTTTACTATTGCATTAGGGGAATCTTAGGTCTCATTCCCTCAGACTCATAAAGTGGCTTCCAGAGTAAATGGAACAGCGCATTTCTTTCTTCTCATCCAAGAGGGAGATTGTATTATCTTTTCCAAATCCCTAAGCAAATCTGTTTCCTTGTCTCATTGTTTAAATTCACTCAGATCTGCCCCAAATTGAGGCATCTCTAGGGCGGATAGCATGGAATGGATGTTGGAAAAGTTTAACAAACTCCAGATTCTCCGGTCCAGTCTTGTTCTCTGCAAAATAATCGAGCTCATTTTGACTTGCTTCATCCTTAGTGAAGCCATGCTGACTCCTGGTGCTTACCATTTCTCTTGATGACTAGAGCTATCTCTTTAATAACTATGTTGTGCCTTTTTCAAGGGTGTTGAACTTTAGTTTTATTTTTTCCCTAGTTTTGAAGTTGGAGCGAGTATTTACCTCTCCATTTCCCAGAATTCTTTGGAGCAATGGTTTGCGAGTGTTAATGTGCAGGATGATATCTGTGGAATGTGTCAGGATTAGACAAGAGGAGCAGAGCCTAGCGGCTGAGAGAATGAGGTCTGCAGTCAGAGTGGCTATTCATGTTCAAGTACCCGCTTTGCTGCTTTCCCTGTATTCTGGCTCACCCAATCTCTCTGGGCCAACCTCTCTACCTCTAAAATAGAAGTAGTACAACTTGGACATCCATACTCTGAAAGTCTGAAATTGGAATTCTCTGAAATCAGAAACTTTTTGAATGTCATGGCTCATTTTGTATTTTGGGTTTTTGGATTAGAGATGATCACTGGAAAAGTCTGTGCAAATATTCCCAAACCTCCCACAAAAGAAACCCACAACCCCATTCCCCAGTTGGAAACCCTCTTATTCCAAGCGTTTCAGGTAAGGGGTCCTCAACTTGTATAGTCTCTCCCACAGGATTGCTATGAAGATGAAACGGAAAAGATTTTCATGTTGTTTGGAACAGTGTCTGGAATGATCTGTACTTATTAAATATAGACTAGGTTCCTGGTTCCCACCCTTAGAGTCTTACATTGCAAATTGGCTTGGCAACACTGTGGGCAGGAATCTGTGTTCTTGCCAAGCAACCCTGGGGGATGCTGATGCAGGTGGACAGATACTCCTGGGCAGTGCTGCCCAGCAGTGACTAATGATGTGCCCATTGTGCCTACCTGCCTGTGGAAAGCTCTTCCAGGGCTCAAGATTCTGGGTTGACATTCACATTGGTCAAGGAATAAAAGTTTCAAGCAATAGAAAGTATGCTTTTTGCTTCATCTTATTTGAGTTTTAGTTTTTTTTAGCTACGTCTTTTCTATTCCTCCAGGTTTGTGAGTATTTTCATTAATTGGAGAGAAGCAAAGATGGAAGGAGCATTCAGGCCTCTCTCAGTCTCAGAATGTCCACCTCACCCTCTTGTTCTTCTTGCTACAAAGGTCTTGAACATGCCCATTGTATGGTTCCTGAGATTCCTAGCTCTCTGTAGACTGGTGACACTAATCCCTTCATGCAGATTTATGACAGACTTGACATTTGCCTGAGGTGGGAACCCTCCTTGTCCCCACCTCTCTTACTGTCTGAATTCACCACAGAGCTCCCTGTGCATTCTGACTTTTCCTTAGATCCCACCTTTGTGGTCTTCAGCAGCTTCGTGGTGACAGCTTCAGAATTTTGTGTCTAACAGCCTCTCAAACCCCTGAGCCATCCTTGCTCCCAAAGGCCCTGCCCCAGGTTGTGGTGGCCTTTTCTCTGCACCTGGGCAATTCTACCTTCTGAAGCTCTGTGGTGCACTCTGGATATGCCCACCTTTCCCTTCTGTGTCTCTGAATAACTCCAAGATGTCTTGCTCCTGAGCTTCCTGTCTCATTTATCTAGTCATGACAGGGAAAAAAAATCCAACACCTGATGACTTAAAAAGTAAACACCTGTTTGCTCCAGATTCTGCAAATTGGGCAAGGCCTCTGCTGGGCAAGGACTCAGGGTTCACCTTTGTAGTTGCTGCTCATAGGCTGAAGGAAGCCTCATTTTCATGCGTGCTGTATTAGTTACTTTTTCTGTTGCTGACACCTACAATTTAAAGTCAGCTAGCCCTCAGGTACAAACATCATGGAAGAAGGAGATGGGAGGCAAAAACGCTTACTTCAGCAACTAAGAAGTGTAGCAGGGGAACAGCGCCAGAGGAAGGGGCCAGGGATCAGATATAGACCCCAAGGTTATACCTCCATGACCCACACAGATAAAACCAGAGAGTGAATTACCAAGCCCTTATGAAACTTCCAAGTGAATCAAATGGACAACTAAACTTAACCATTACATACCACCCCTCGTCAAATTGACATCAAACACATTCCTCTAATGTTTAATCTCTCAATAAGCACAATTAGCTAACAATTGTGCCTAACATGATGTAACTATCTTGCTTACAACTGGGATTAAAATAACCTCCAAAATCCCAGTAGTTCCAAGAAATCAAGTCAAAGTCACTTCTGAGACTCAAGGCAAACACTTAGCTGTGAACCTTTGCAAAAATTAAAAACAAGTTACATCATCCCAAGATATAAAAGCACAGGTTAAACCACTCACTCCAAAGAGGAGTAGAGTGCTAGAAAGGAGCCTAACCAAACAAACAAACAACACCAAAATTGAGCAGGGCAAACATTAAGTTCGGCAGCTCCATGTCTATCATTCGGGGCACCTAGTGGTGAGATGGGAGTTCCATAGGTCTTGGACAGGCCTGTCCCTGTGTCCTTTGCTCACTCTGTCCCTGTGCCCTCACATGGTCACACTGTTGTGCTGGCTCTGCTCACAATTTGTAACTTCCTCCTGCAGATTCTCTATGTTCCTGGCCTCTCTACCTGGTATCCAATGCACTTTTGGCTTCATTCTCACAACATCATGTACTGCCCTCTCAGGGGCTCCTTACCTGGCCTCATAGACTTTCTGTTGAAATTCTCATGCCCCTCTTGTGTTTTGCATTCCACTAAAACCAGCATTGTGTGGATGATGCCAAGATGTGGTGCCAGAGGGAGCAATAGACAGTCCCCTTGGATCATGGCTGCAGTAGACTCTGAATGCCTACATGGTTGAGCACAGTAAAAAGAATCCCAAGGAATCAATTCCCTAGAAGACACTTCTCAACAAGGCAGTCTATGTACTCTCTTCTCAAGTGAGAGGCTGACACTGTTAAACCTTTAAGCCTGTGATGAGTGGGTCTTGCTGATTTCTGAAATGCTTGAAGGTTATTCTTGTCCCTATATAAAGTACTTGGTTTCTTTTTAATGGAGCTAATCTCTTCACCAACCATACTTCTTTTGGCCCCAGCTATATTACTGGTTACTTTGGGGTCGAAATTTAAGTTTTTGAAATTTGTATGATCTACTTTTTGCTCCTGATTCTTGCTATTAACCTGGCTAATAGTAGCCAGCAGTACACATGCCACAACCTAAATGTTTTGAAATTTTATTAGCCAGATTAATTAGTGTATCACTTTTTTTGTCTTTTTAAGACAGAGTCTTGCTATGTAGTTCAGGCTGGCCTTGAACTCATTTTGTAGCTCAGGCTGGTCTCAAATTTGCAATGATCCCCTGCCTCAGCCTCCTGAGTGCTGAGATTACAGGGATACGCCACCACACTTGGCTTTAGTATATCACTATTCATTTTAGTCTCCTGGAAAGAACATAAGTAAAATGTAAGCCAATATTTTTTTTTTCTTGCCAAAATCTTCCAGTACTCTTTGCTTTCAACTAAAACCTTCTGAGCCTGGACTTTACTGTCTGTATTCCCATCAGGGTCTGCTTGCAATATTCTAGGGTTTCCTTAACCTTTACTTCCAAACTGTCCCAAACTTCTACAAACCAGCACCAAACACATCTAAAACGTATGGTCAGGTACAATCACAGGAAAGACCACACTTCTGACATCACTTTCTGTATTAGTTTTCTCATCACTGTGACCAAATACTCGATACCGACAATTTAAAGGCAGAAATACACACACACACGCACACACACACACACACACACATGGCTTACTGTTTCAGATGGCTTAGTCCATGGTTAGAAGACTACAAGACAAGAAGATCATAGTAATAGGACATGGCAAGGCAAAGTGACTTATTTCACAGTGGCAAGGGAGAAGATAAGGGAAACAGTGCCTACAGGGAAAGGGCCAAGGATCAGATACAAACCACAACCTATCTAGACACACAAAGTGTGCTTTACTAAACCCCAAGTGGCTCCAGAACCAACTGTACTGACAATGAAGCTTACGCTTCACATCTGCAGTACCAGTGGGAGGCCAGCGTGGCTGGCCTGTCCTTCCACGCCTCTGTATCTAAGGAGGCTGCCCCAAGCTTTCCTTCATGGTAGCCAGAGGGTAGCAAGAGGCTGAGAAGAGGAGCTGCAAAATACCCCAAGGCCCAAGCTTGGGGCCACAGCATCATTTCCCCTCCCTTCTTCCTTTTGGTCAGCACTGGGGTGGCATGTTAGATCCAATGGAGAGAAACAGACTTGTCACTTGATGGAAGGAGTTGCAAAGGTGGCCATTTGTCATCTACCATCTCACCTATTATTCAACCTCCTTTGAGGACCTCCACTTAACAGACAATGATGAACATGGCTTTGATCTCTGGGACAAACTTCCAGCCTGGTGGAAGAGAGTAGTACAACAGAAAGTGCTCAGTGCTGATGCGGGCAACCACCCCTCAACCTCTAGCCACGTGTCTAACACTGTGCTTAGTGATAAATTTGCTTCATCTCACTGAATCCTCACAAATGCTTTGGGGTTGCATGTTATTATGCCCATGTTTCAAATGGGAAAATCAGTGTTAGGTATCTGGAGCAAGAGGCAGGATATTCACAGAGTCAGTGCCTAGCCCTGGGGGCCCTACTCTTACTGGGTACTGTGATACCCCTCCAAGTTCTGCAGAAGGAGCTCCACCAGTAAGCAGGCAGATGGTGGCAGGAGAAAGAGGCAGACTCTGCAGATTTCTTTTCACAATACACAGATGACACACCCTTCCAATCTCCTTGGCTCCTCAGTGGGACATTTGTATTTCTTACACGACTTCTGATTGAGAGCATGCACCCACACCAAAGCCCAAGGACCCCAGGGGCTGTGCAGAAGGTGTGAAAACAAAAGAGCCACCTGCTGTCCAGCTATCCCAGGGACACGTGATTAGTGACTGGGGATGAAACTGTTCTCCAAGCCACACAGGAAACCATGTCTCTGAAAACCCACCCATGACGTCAATACTGCATCCCGAACGGCCCTCACGCCTTCTTCCCACTCATCCCCGCATTTACCAATTACTGAAAACAGCTCAAAGTAGCACCTGTCCCTCAGCTGGGGCTGCTGCAGAAATATTGTTTGTGATTATTTTCAGGAGGGAATGAGTCTGTTAGAAATCAGTGCAGGCAGAAGATTATTATCAGTCTCCCACTGCAGTGTCAGGCTCTGATTCTAACCTGTCTGATTCATACCAGGACATAGTCTATGCCTTCTCCTGCGAGACATTCATGAGTGGACAGTGACCAGTTATACAAGCAGAAGGCCATGAAGTCACAAGAACTCAGCCAGGAGCCAGCCAGACCCAGGAGTCTTTTGGAGATTGCTCAGTGGCCTGACTTCAATTCCAGCTCAGCTTCTGCATGGCCCAGTCCCCCACCCCATCCCAAGGGATTCTTGGCCCTGTGAATCACTCATACATTTTAAAATCTACCAAAACCGTGTAAAAGGATGTTTCTTGTGACACAAAAGGAAAACAACAATATAAATGCCCATCAGTAGGGTTACAGTGAAACTATGATCCCCTCCCACCCCTTATCAATAGAACACCAGTGCAACAGTGAAATGAGTGAGGTGGGTGTCTCGATAGTGGTAGGAATATTGTGAAGTGAATGCAAATCACAAGACTATTCTATCATCTGTCTATCTATCATCTATTTATCTATTTACATTTCTCATCTATCATCTATCATTTATCTGTCTACATTTTTCATCTATCTATCTATCTATCTATCTATCATCATAGCTATCTCTGTCTTCTGTCTAACTACCTAAATGTTAAACTAGTGATTGTGATTTCCTTTAAGGAAGGTAATGACACTGGGGAAGCTGAAAGGGAAAAAAATAATGAGTGTGTTTGCTTCACTTGCATTGCTTGAGTATTTACAGTAATGTATGCAAGCATTTCTTACAAAACTACAAATCAAGTACTTCCCTTAGCAAAATAAAATCATATATCAATAAAGAGTAACCAAGTTTACTTCTAAACCGGGTCTTGGTTTATCAGGATTTTTCTTCTTCCTGAGCATCAGTCCTGCTCTAAGATAGCTTGCCTGGCACCTTGGCTCATCACCCCATCTGTCTTCACTCCTTCGTGGAAGGCTCTTATCCCATCTGCAGGCCTAGGTGCCTCAGCAGTCTTGCCTCAGGCCCCAGAAGGCAGCAGAGAGAGCACAGGGGCCTTGGGCTTGAAGTTCTGTCCTGCAGCCTCAGTCCCATGGGCACTGTCTCCTGGTGCCTCTTCCTATGTACACCCTGAGTCCTCCTGGATGTCGCTCAAGTGCCTCTCCTAATGTCCTTTCTCCACTCTCTTCTCTTGCTGGGGTCAGCCAGTATGCTCCCCTCTGCCTGATTCGCTATCGCCCACCCCAAGCTTGCACAAAACTACTGTTCCACAAGGGGGAGGAGGCACATGAGATGCCTCATCTTGGTCTTGCTTCTGGAGCAGACCCCCTCCCTTGGACCCACTGGTACAACAAATCACATGTGGTGGCCCCATTGCAGGAACGGGGGGCCAGGAGTGCAGGCTCTGCTAGTCAGCAGATCTAGGCTGGATCTACAAACCCATCCCCAGCCTCTTCACTTCAGAGCAAGTGGCCTGGTTGAAGCCTTCAAGGACATTGTATGGATTTGGGGACCTGAACTGACGGGACTGGCTGGTGGTTTCAGTTTCCTACAAGGGATGTCCTGGAAGCAGACAGTGAGCAATCTGGGTGGGGAGAGGAGGAGCCAGGGTGAGGCCCCTCCCCAAGTACCACAGCCCAGTCTGCTCAGACCACCCTGACCCCCCTGACCGTCTGATTCCCTGGGAAGGTTTCAGGAGAGGGGCTGGTGGTGTTGTGATGTGCCAGCATAGGGAGCTATACCATGCTCTCTTCCAGAAAAAGTGTGGCTGGGGGCTCACACCCTGCAATTAGCACTTCTGGCTATTTTCTCTGTAGCTGGGCCCTGCGGAAGGAGAACGAACTAACAACACCTATGTCTCTAACTAGATGCTCTACCCCAGACCCTGCCCACTGTCACCTGACCAAGAGTCCCCAGCATGTAAAAATGTAAGTTTGGGGCCACCCGCCTCACCTCTCAGATTCCCAGGCCCCAAGAACTGAGAGAGACACTTGATCCCAGGTGAATGGTGGCCCACTGCACTGACTGCTCCCTTGAGGGAGAAGACCTCTCTCCGTAGGCATGATGGATTTTCTTTCCCACTATTATCAAGGTGGTCTGTGCCTGGAATTCAAACAGACTCCTCCTCCAACCCTGGGCACTGCCCAGCTGTTCTTTGGCCCCTCTCAGGTTAGCTTGGTATCATGATGAACTTACTCAAGGCTCTGCATATCTATTAATAAATAACCGCTCCTGAGACGACACTGTCCAATTAAGAGAAGCACGGTATTAACGTGACTGGGGCAGTGAGAAAGATGGACGTTTACTTCTTGCTAGACTGGGAGGTGAGGGTTCAGGGTGGCAGCAGCTGAGGGCTCTGCTAAGGGTACCAGGAACTTCATTCAATATGGAAAAAGCTCCAGGACACAAAGAAGACCCTAGAGAGCTTAGTAACAAAGTCATCAGGCGAGCCAAAATGCTTCTCCAGTTAGCAAGCAGCTGCCAATATCTTTTGCATAAGTACTGTTAGGTGGGTGTCTGGCCGAAGCTGACACGTGGGTGGTGGAAGAAACAGTCAAATTGACATGATTTAAGAACTAAGGGTTATTTTGAAGTGTTTCATTTTAATTTGAATGCCCTCTTTTTCTTGAGGGAAGAAGTTGTTTTTCCATGGATAAGCCAAGGAAATGGAAAAAAGAGGGTTGGTAGAGGTGGACTCAACTTGTTCCTGACTGGGTTCTTTCCTTGGAATCTTGCCTGGAAGCTGGGGCATGGCCAGGATAACCCCTGACATTCTTTCCTAGGCCTGGAGGATTCTCAGAGGCAAGAATGGTGCCCCCATGGCTTGAGGGGAAATGTGTAGTCATGGTAACCAGCTTTCCCCAAGTGAGTGGGTGGTCCCAGTTAATAAGCAAAAGCTGAGATTCAGAAACACTGAAAACTGGGCACAGAATGGCCAGAGAAAACCAACATGAGAACTTAGGTTCTTGGTATTACCCTGTCAAACCCAGTGGCCCTTCTGTGGGGAAAGATGGGCCAACAGGTGACGAGCTCAGTGACCTGAGCAAGCCAACGTGGGAGAACCCCAGTGACAGAGAAGAGCAAGGAAATGCACCCAGTCAGGGAAAACCTAATAAACACCGCCGCAGAGGTGGGAGATGAGAACACGATCATGCCAGGGAAAATAAATCTAACAATTGTGAAAATGTGTTGGAGGACAGAACAGCCTTAAGAATATTTTCAAAGTTTCTGATTACCAGAACCTTCCGCATCCAGGCCTGTATACATTGATTGGCTGGTCACCATTCCCCACCATTGCCACCTGTGATTCTACCGTATCCATTTATTGCTCTCTGGTCAAACTAAGAGCAAACACACCCACAATGGTGATGTAGGACCCCTCTCTGCTACATCAAGACTTCATCTAGACCTCTACATCCTTGGGCTTGGCTGCTCTACAGAGTTTGGGGAACCCTCTTCCTTGCCCGAGCCGAGGTACCCAGCAGAGATGGCTACCATCACACCTCGAACAGAGAAAAGTGCTCCAATCTTGTGATGAGCGGGGAAGCCAAATTTTAACCCACACAATATTTAAAATGCCCAAGAGCAGAGACACGCAACTGTTTACATAAATGTCCTCCCACTGAACTTCCTCCCTGTCCATCTGTCCCCTGGCTGTCACACTGCTCAGCCTGCCTTGTGGCTAAATACAGGAACCCACCTCAGTGGAGAGGCAGGAAACCCTCCGCAGCGCCTGTCCCACTGCCCACACCCCACCTCCAGCCTCACACCTGCCCCTCTTCTCTATTCTCCTGCTCCCCACCCCTTTCTCATTCCCTTTATCTCCTTTCTTTTTGGTCCCATTTCTGGCCCTCGCTTAGCCCTCTAAAATGACTTAATCTTGTCAACGGGGTGACAAGCGGATGAATCGGACTCCCAGGCTTTTTTCTCCACTCCAGATTCATTGGAAGATTTCTCCCAGATGCGGCACTAAAACCCCAGATTCAATTTCCCTTTGACATAATAACCGAATTAGTCTCATATTGTCATACATAAATTACTAGCCAGTCAGGGTGCCACCAGGGAGAGAGAGCTGGAAAGAAAGCAAGGCGTGAGCATCCAAAGGGGTGTGACTGTGACGAGTAGGGACCAGAATAACAATGGGAGCCCGGAAGGTAACAGCTAATTGCATCTGACAAACGAGGAGAATTCCCTGGCTGCTTCATAGGTAAGGAGTATTTGCCTTCCTCCCTGTGCCCCTGGCCGCTAGGACTCACCACGGGGAGTCTTGCACCTTACAAGAGATGCACAGATATAAATACTCAATTAAGAACGCTCTGTTTGGGAAGGCTGCTTTCAAAGGGGAAAATGTGATTTTTGTGGAACTCTGCTGCAGGCTCCAGGCGTGGAGACAGAGCCCAGTTAAGCAAGCAGCTTGCTGGATACCTGGGGTAGGGCACAGATACCCATTCTGGGCCGCCAGGCTAAGCCTGGCCGCTTTTAAGCACCAGGGTGGCGTCCTGGTCTTGCCCACATGGACCCAGGGTGTTGACTGCTGACCAGGAGTGTGGCCACAGCTGAAGAAGTTGGAGTGAGGCCCCCAGACCTGTCCACCAGCCTCTCAGCCCCTACTAGAGGCCTAAGGGCTCCCCCGATACCTCCCACTGCATTTCCCCAGCCCATTGGTTAGTTCTGCTCAATTCCTCCTCCCAAAAGCTCTGGGCTCTTGCCTCACTGCTACATCCAGATGCTCACATCAGGTTTTACTGGAGTTATTTCCACAGCCTCCTAACTGATCTTCCTACTTCAGATCCTATCTGACAACCCCAGTCCTGTTTACCACCAGAGTTTAGCTTGCCAAAAATGCAAATTTGACGGCCATCCTTCACTGAATTAAAACCTTTTGGTAACTGCCTACAGAGTAAGGTCCAAAATCCTTAGAATTTTCCAGGAAGACCCCATTGCCCATCGCTCCCTTGTCCCAGTCTCTCATATCCCAGGCAAGCTTCTGGGATACCCCTGAGTGGATCATTCAGCCTAGAGAGTCCATCTCCTTCTTCACAGTAGTGCTTTTTCAGAGGGAAGCCTTCCCTGGCCTCCCAGGGACAGGCACCCCAGGGACAGGCACCACAGGGACAGGCCTCCAGTACTGTCCCCCAACCTCTCTGCCATTGGTTTTCATCTGGTGTCGCAGCAAAATGTGCTGTTGCTCCTAATGTTTTTCTAACCCATTGCTATTGTGAAATATCAAGTTCTTTGAAGCTAAGTAAAATTTTGTCTATTGCTACGTTCTCCCATACCTAGCATAAAGTAAGAATTTGGTAGACACTCTCAGAAGTGTCTACCAAATGAACCTCTCAGAAAGTATACAAAGCCAGCCCAAAGCAACCCAAGGCTCACCTAGGCCCTGTCTTCTCTACCCAGAGAATCTTGCATGGGGTCTTATACTTACCCAGTTATACTGTAGTGCTTGTGTTTATCTCCCGTGTGCCCAGAGTGGCCTCGGAGCTACATGACCTAGGACATTCTGTTTGCCTTGGCAGCAGCCGCTCTAAATGAATAAGAGATTACCTGCTGTGGATTTATTTCTCAGGAATGGACCGCTTGAGCGGCAGGCACAGATCGTAAAGAACAGTATACAACTAAGTATCCCACTTGACAGTGAGGTCCCAGAAACAGGTGACTGTCTTTTATTCATTCCTGCGTCTCTGTCCAAGATACACACACATCTTCCAACACTGCCCCGCAAGGCCCCTGCTCAGAAGTTGGAAGAGCTCTGAAGCAGTGTGCTCGGCATCTGCATCATATCCTCGGAGGTGACCTGCCCTGTGACTTGTCGGTTTGCCTTCAACATCCTCGGTTGGTTTAAATTCTCTATTTTTTTTTCTATTTTTCCTTGCTTTATATTTTTATTTAGTCTGCAGTCTCACAGCATCCCAAAGCCTTAATTGAATTTAAAACCAATGAATTAAATAGTTGGCCTCTGAGGGGGTGACATCAGGAAATATCCTGTCCCCCTCATTACTACTACTGCCATTCACAAGGGCTCTCCGAGATCCTCTACCCTCCGATCCCCACCCACGGGTGCAGAATTCTACTCTTTCTATCACACTTCAGTATTTAGCCTTTTTTTTTTTTTTATCTTCCAGTTATTTAAAAGCCCCATTTGAGACAAACACAGCACATTCTCACTTCTACGGGGAAGCTAAAAAAAAGTTCATCTCGTAGAAGTAGACAGTGGAATAGTTGTTCCCGGAGCCTGAGGAGGAAGGAGGAGGAGAGAAGATGCACAGGCGTGCATTTGGATAGAAGAGATATGATCTAATGTTCTGTAGTACAGTAGGGTAATTACGGTCGACAATTAATTGAATATTTCAAAATAACTAGTAGAGAAGATGTTTAATGCTCCCAACACAAAGAAACAAATGTCTGAGGTGATGAGTATGTCAGTTACCCCAATCTGATCATGACACATTGTATACATGTACCGAACTATCACACCATACCCCATAAGGAGGTGCAATTATTACGTGTCAATTTTTTTCACTTATTCAGTGGAATGTTTCTCTTGAGTCTGCCCCAGACTGTCCAGGGCATGAGGTCCTGCAGTGGACAAGGACTAGTTTGCTCTTGCTCTTCTTCCTGGCTCTTCCTCCCTCCCCCCGACCTTTGTGCTACCTCTAGCTGCTCCAGGCTCAGGCAGTAAGGAAGAGGATTTTTTACTTGGTTCAAGCTTTGGGTGGTTCTCTAGGGCTACTGCATAATCTGGGCAACGTTCAAACACAACTTTCTCCTGTGCAGGGGTTTTTGTAGGTTCCTGGAAATTCCTCAGAACCTGCACCAGGCCATTTCCT
Organism: Dolichotis patagonum; assembly: GCA_004027295.1. NCBI lineage: Eukaryota > Metazoa > Chordata > Mammalia > Rodentia > Caviidae > Dolichotis > Dolichotis patagonum. The sequence continues at coordinate 40,751 of PVJX010000072.1, forward strand.
GACAGAGCAACGGGCTTTCCACTGTCTCACAGCAACTGTTATCACCAGTTCAAGTGTGTACCCTCCTTGCTCACCTCTTTTGGCCAGTTCTCACAGCAGGAGAGCCAAGCTCTAGTGTCTTTAAGACATACCCTATGCCCTCCAGACTCTGACCACAAAGTCAGCTCTGAGGACCTTTTCTGGGCCCTACACCATGAGAATTCGAGAGGAGTCTGCTGTTTCCATAACTTGAGTATCCAGCAAGGGGAGGAGGAGATCATCCTTTTAGGCAGGCCTCTCTGTTAGCCAGTGATGTTCATGATGCTTCCTTGGCTTAGGGTGGGCAGGGGAAGGAAAGTCTTTTCTTAGTCTCAAGCTTTCTCCTTGATTTGGGAGGTTGGTGGACTGCACACTGTAGGTGGTGGGCTGTGGGCTGTGGGGAAAATTTTGTTTTCGACCAATAACTCAGTGACTCCACCTGCCAATATGTTTATTGGGCAGGGTCCTGGCAGGACGCTGATGGCACACCCAAGGGATGCCTACAGAGAGTCAAAGGGACTATTCAAAGGTAATGGGCAGGGTTCAGAGAGCCACCAGAGAAGAACAGCATCTTGAGTCTAGGGATGTGATGGCTCAGCTCAGAGCCTCAATGAAATGCCCAAGAAAATCTACTTGACAAGGCATAACCCAAAGAACCCTTAACTTTCTGGGCTCTGCTCTCCTCCTGAGGGTAAGGCATCAATGTCCCCAGTGGGGACTGTGAGGCAGGACTAAAAGCTCTGGGACATGGAGAGCAGCTTCATACCTGCTACAAGCAGGGCTTCCTCTGAGTTTGGTCAGCACCAAGGAGGCCCATGTCCAGCCATAGCTAAAAGCCACACAACCGCAAGGCAGAGAGAAGCGAGTCAGAGCAAATGTTTGATGATCTGCCATTTTAGATGCTCCAGGCCACGATATCCCATTACTGACACAAATAATTAAGAGCTGGTTTGTGCTGGCCAGATAAGGAGCCCTCCAAGAAACTGCCAGTAGAGGAAAATACTGGGTCAGTGATGCCCAAGGTGGAACTGGTATTCCAATTTAACTTTAGGAGCACAGAGATGAGATAGTGACATCTCCTCCTATATTTCCTTCTCCATGGACTGCTCGGGGCAGTGTCCAGCCCAGGTGGTATAGCTTGGTGGGCAGGGCTGTGGACCATTGCCAGCCACCAGGCTGTTCGGGAGAGCTGGCTCCTCCTGGAAGTGAAAAATGACTTGGAGATCCTCATTCATCAATGTCAGGACTCCTGTGATGGGACCAGGCCCAGGATTGCTCAGCCTGTGACTTGTGCATGGAATAGTTCATTTCTTCCTCTCCCACAGTCAGGCAGAGTGAGGGTGGGCACCTGTAGGGACACAAGATAGAGAAGCCAGGAGGGGACCCTGGGCAACTCATCACAGCTGAGCCCTTGAGAGCTGACTTGGAGCCCTCTGAGGCCCGCTCCTCATCTGCAGTGGCTGGCGAAGGGTGTGCCCATCAGGTTTGTCCTACAGGCTTTGCTATGGGGCAGCCAGGCCCACCAGGCACCTGCCTAAAGCCAAGATCTAGCTCATGTAAGACACTGATTAACAGCACAGACCTCTCCACCAGACAGATCTCCACTCAAATCTCCCATCAGCCACCTTCTTCTCCTTTGTTCTGATACCTTGGGCAACACCGAGGCTCTGTTTCACGTGCTGTGAAATGGAAATCACAGATCACACAGGACTGTGGTGAGGATGAATTGAGCTAATATACGTCAGCTGCCTATCATGGCGCCTGGCACATGATGTGTAATTAATCCAGGGCAGCCGTTATTGTTCTTGTGGCAGGCTCTCATTATTCTTGCCTGGCCAAGTCCCACATTGTGGCAAGTCTTAGCCATTTTTTTTTTATTATCCAAAAGCTATTTACTCAGCACCTCCTACAGGTCCCTGGAGGAAAGAGGCCTTGGTAGAGCAGAGGAGCAGGGGCGACCCTGTTGATGGGGGAAGTATGGAAGGCTGTGGAAATACAGACTTTCACCAAATAGCCCAGACCGAGATGGTCAGGGAGGCCTCACCACTGGTGGCAGCACTAAAGACTGAACCCAGGACCTTCACACTGAGATATGTCCTCTGCCTATTTATTTATTTATTTATTTATTTATTTATATTTTGAGATAGTGTATCATGAAGTCACTAAGTTGTCCAGCATAGGCTCAAACCTACAATCTTCCTGTTTCAGCCTCCCAGAGTGCTTCAATTAGAGATATGTACCACCATACCCAAACTGTAGCTCAGCCTTGCAGAATATATGAGGCTTAGGTAGACAACCATAGTGGGAAGCCATTTCAGGTAGAAGCAAGGGCCAGCTCTACTGAAGGAGACCAGAGGAAGTCACAGCTTTGGGGTAGCAGAGAGTCAGTGACAGGAGGGAGAATGGGAGATGAACCAGAGAGGAACCTGGAACTCTGGACAGAGAGGCATCTGGACCACACAGCCTGGGAGCAGGGTAACCCATCAAACCATGGCCAAATGCTGCTGTCACTGGAATCCTCCAGAACACTGACAGATCTTTGACCAAGGTTACTGAGACCTGCCATCTAGAGGCTACTCAGGGAGGTCCCCAGACTGCTGCCTGACATCAAGTCAGTCTGGTCACTTGAATATTGGTGTCTGCTCTACCAAGGTGCCTTCCCTCCAGGGGCCCAGGCCACCATCTAGCTCATCTTGCAGTTCCCCTTGCCTAGCCTAATGCCCATAATGATAAAGGAGAAACAACTCCATCCACCATCTCACTTCTATCCTTCGTGGGAGCAAGAGGCCAGGTGGGGCTGTGCTTTGGCCTGGGCTGTCAGGCACTGTCGCATGCTCTGGGGATCCCAGATGCTAAGGCCACTCCCCCACCTCCGGGCTCTGACAGTTGTTCTTCCTGGAGGCAGCCACTGAATCCACAATCCAGTTAGGGAGGAACAAAGGCCTCATCCCTCCGAACTCCTCACTGCTGTGCTCCAGCTCAGGCCACTGTGCACTGTCACTGCTGCTACAGGGACTCAGAGAGTGGCAATGTGGTAAGGTCACCCTTGGCGCTCTCTGGAAACCGGATATCCTGAATAGCTTCACAGTACCAGGCTGCTTCTGCGAGTGACAAGGCTGTAGATTTTAGAGAAAATTTTATTGAAGCATAAAACAGATAAATATATATTCTGGAGAGGCAGATAACACTTAATGAGTTATAAAGATAAAATATCAGCCCAGCATGGTGAAGCACACTTGTTATCCCAGCACTGTGGGAGTCTCAGGAAGAGGAAGCCCAAGTTTAAGCCCAGTCCTGGCAACATCACGAGACCCTGTCTCAAAATAAAAAAATAAGATAGGAGTTGTGAATGTAGCTCAATGTGAAGGTCCTGGGTTCAATCCCCAGTGCTGATAAAAGAAGAGTAAATATGAAAGCAATTTTGCCTTTTCTGTAAACTCTTTGAGTTATGATCTGAGCTCTGGGTCCTAGCTGTTTCCCTGTCATTGGGGTATATGTGCAGGGACATTGGGGAGCACAGTGCCATGGGGAGCCCTCCATGATGCAAGTCTCAAAGCAAGTGTTAAGGTCCACTGTCTAGAAATGGGTCACTCCACACTTGGCTTCTTTGGGCCACACTTTGCCCATAAGCATTTGATTATAACCGTATCTATCTGGCTCATCCACACATCTTGGGTAGACAGTAAAGATCCTGAATGTAGCTCAGAGATCTGAAGGAAGGCAGCACAGATTAAAGGAGATGGGCAATTGCTGATATAGGAAGCAGATGCCCCTGGAAACAATGGGGGAAGGGGAAAGGTAGTGTAAGAGGGCACCAACGAAGAAACGGACACAGAGCCACAGTGTGCTGAGAGTCATGCAGAGAGCCTGGAAACTACAGGGCACCTGCAGGCCAGGTGAGAAGCAGGAACTGCAGGGAGGAAAATGATGGTCCAGCACTAAGTATGGAAATGATCTCTCTGCATCCCTGATACTGATTTATCCCTGCTGCTTTACTGCAGACCCGGTTTAACAGTCAGTCCTCCATGGCCCATTGATCATGTCCTGCCTAGCTTACGATACCTGGCCTTATGACTACGCTGCCTTCTCAAGTTTAGGGCTCAGGTTAGGGAACACAGCCATCTGCTTGCTGGAAGCATATTACCCCGGAGACACCCGGGCTAATATGCCAGTTGTGTTCTATGTGATTGAAGCTGAATTAAGCACAGGCCACACACAATGTTAATGCATAACAATGGTGAAGTATATTTACAAGTATGGATTTTCAGCAGCAATATAAATATTGCAGAGGGGAACCTACATCTCAGACCCTATTTAATTAATTTTGTTCTTGCTGAAATGCAGTTACAAGCCTGGTGTTTGTCATTGATCAGTTCTGATCAAGCGGCTGAGAATATTATTTTTTAATGGCTTAAATTCTTAAAAAGTACTGCAGAATGTGTGTAATTAGTTGCACACATCATTTCTGCCTCCAGTTGTAAGGTCCTTTCCCAGAACATTCCATTGCCCAAAGATGAGCCTCAGAGCCATATATTTGGGTCTACAAATTATGGGGATACTAGCATGTCTCTGAGCTATAATCATAAATGTTGCCATTGCAGAATGTCCCTGCCACTGAACCCCAAAACCTTGAGTTTCATGCGCCTCTAAATTTGTGAAACATTTCCGAAGTTGTTACTTTATTTCCAGCAGATAACTCTGCAGTTCTCTGAAATGTGGGATACTACCAAGCTGAGGGCATTTCATCGACGGGAAATAGCACAGACTCCAGCTGTCATCTGCTCGGTCCTCCTGTCCTGGTTGAGTCTGAATGTGTACATGTCCTAGAACAAATTCATACTGTTTCCCCAGCACCCCGCAGCTCCAAGTTCTCTGTGTTCAGATTTCTTCAGGAAAAAAAATAGCATAATGAATCACGGATATCCAACACACTGGGCCTGCTGCTGGTGTGAAAACTTGTGAGTCTCACGGGCAAGTCCCCAGCCCCAGCTATGGGGCCGACAACAAAATGAAGAGAATGTACAAGCTTGGGAACACTTCCCTCATGGCATCACGGGATACATCTATCTTGCAGTTTGCAGCACAGACTCTTCCTACAGTAGTCGCTTTTCTGGTCTGAATAAACTATGGAGACCCTGTTCTCCTCCTTTCCCTGCAGGTACACCAGCAGGGAGAGAAGTCAGCTTCTCACATTTCATCAAAGCTCCTCACACTCTACCGGTAGGGAATAAGGCCTTAGAAGACTAGCACAAAAGATCATTAAGCAAAACAAAATGTTTAATTAAAAATGTCAAGTGGGCAGCTCAGGGTCAAGTGGGACAGATTTGGCCTAAAGGCTCTATGGCGTTGTATACACTTGCAGAAAAGAATCCATAAATGAGTCCAACTGGGGAATTGAAAACATATGTAATGGAGATTACACATTTCACAGGCTACAGCGTAAGTTTCTTCCAGGGCATTTGATTTCTTTCAGGCCTCACAACAGCCATAGGGATGAGCGATTGTTTTCATGCCTGGTTCAATCTTGCTAACATGGGAGGACTCCTGGGTACTGCACACCATGCTTAGAACTTCCCTTTAATCTGTACACAACCCTCTGAGATACAGATGATTAATCCCAATTTATTGACGTGCAAATAGAGGCTTAGAACTCAAAAGGAGTTCAGGCTTCAGTACCAACATTCTTTTAATTAAGCCTCAGCTACTTCCTATGACCACCCGCGGGAACTCTTTGACTGCAGCCTCAGGATACGGTTTCCTTGCAGCATAATTCTCAAACTTCAGCATGCCTACTCAAGAACTGTTGTGAATAAGCAGATTTTGAGGTGTACAGCTGAGCAGGGCTGCAGATGCTTCTATGCAATGCATCCATCAAGACCCCATCGAGGTGGGCTGAAGGTCCACACTTTGGACTCTTAGGGTAGGACATCTCTTAGCCATCTCCCTGCCTCTGGGCAATACACCCTATACACTCAGCCCATCTTCAAAGAGAAAGGCATGTTTTAGAAACTGCTTCCAGTTTCTTCCACTCTAGTGCTGGAACCCAGATGACATCCTCGCAGATTCCAGCAAGAGAAAGGCAGAAAGCGGAGAGTGAGCAGTGCCCCTCTGTGCCTTCTGTGCCCCTCACAGCCAGCATAGCTCTCCTGCTCAGCTGGACCCCGGCCATCATCCTCCAAGAAGGAGAGTTTATGATTCTGTCCCTGGCATTTACATTTAATATACTTATTAGTAGAGCAGGAGAGTACTTTTAGGGTAAATGTCTTTTTATTTTTTTTCCCCTAACTCGAAGGCCACTTAGCTCAAATTCAAAGTCAGCTGGCTCCCGTGAAGCCTTGGAGTAGTTGGGGCTTAACTGTACACGATGAGGATGTTGTATACACAGCCTGCTACATTTTCTCACTGGCTCAAGCCCCTCCCCTTAGAGCCTTGGGAGAGAAGACTGCAGCCCTTTAGGGCCAAGAATTCAGCTAGGCCCTCCCTGCCTATGATATACCTAGACAGTTAGTTGTACATCCACCCATCTATCCTATCCTATCCTATCCTATCCTATCCTATCCTATCATTTACCCATCATCCTTCCTCAATTCTTCATTTAACCAGCAGCAGCCCTGCTTCTTGTGTTTGTATCCATCAAACATTTATTGAGCACCTTCAGTTTGCAGGAACCGTGGATGCAGAGATTAGTAATTCTCCCTGCCATTATACCACTCCCACTAGAAATTCTGTCTTTAAGGCTGAGGGATTGATATGCTAATAAGATGTCTGAGATTTTAGTGCCTTGTCAAATCCCTGCTTTATTAGTCAAAACCCAACTCAAATATCCTCCACTTCCCAAGCTCCTCCCCACCTGCCCTGGAGATTGGATGCTTTCCCTGTGTTCTTACCATATGTGGCCACCGTCTCTGCGCTTGCTCTCAATATCAGTCCCCTCCTCTGCCCTGTGAGGGCAGTGACTAGCTTTTCCTAGTGCATTTCTGTGCAGAGAGTGGTGCCCACAACACAGCAGATTAGTGGCTTTCCAACTTTGGGGACGAGAAGTCTGAAAACTTGCTAAAAACAACCCACCAGCTGTACTCTCCTGCAGTGTGATTCAGAAGGTCTGGGACAGGGATGCCTGAATTTGCATTTCTACTGAGTTTTTCCGTGATTCTGATGCAGATCATCTCCAGACCATGGTTTGATAAATACCAAGACGGTGTCTCACTGCAGAGTTTTGAATGAATGAATAAAGACTGCAGAGTTAAAGTCAACAAAAAGTTTGTGATTCTCATAAGGCCTGTGGGTTTTATTTATGTTAACCTTCTAATTGTGATACTGCATATAGTTATACAAAATGTTATCTTTGGGTAACCTGGGTAAAGGGTACAAGGGCTTGCTCTGTACTATTTTGGTAACTGCCATGAACCCGTAATGCTTCAATGTAAAAAGTTTTTTTAAGTCTGTGGCTTTTCTAAAGATGTGGAATAATTGAATTCAAACCAGTAATCAGCTAACCTTTAACCCCACAGAGACATCATCAGCCCACTGAGGTCGCTCCTGTTGAGCACAATTAATTACATACTTAGTTATTGTACAATTATTTCTCTACTAAACCTTTCATTCTTTACTTAAGTTCTGAATGTCCTCCGAAATAGTCTCACAATGCTTACTTTTGAACTGAGTCATGTTAAAATTATTTGGGAAAGTTAAAGACAGCTTTCGAGATGATGGAGACAATCTGGCTGCATGCAGAGCCATCTCTGTCACTGTGTGTTCTCAGGCGTGGCTGTACTTGAGAGTCATCCAGGGAGACCTGAGAAGTCCCAGTGGGTTGGGCTGTTAGGTAGGAGGCAGAGTGCTTGCCTAGCATGTGCAAGGCCCTGAATTCAAACCCCGGCATCTTGAAAAGAAAACCTTTAGTGTCTGGACCCTGTTCTTTTTCCAGTTACAATGAGGATTTCTGGGGTGAGACGCAAGCACCTGCAGTCTTTGAGGGTGCTTCTGGTGGTGGTGGCCTGAACAGCAAGCAGCCCTACAGTGTGGGTGCATCTGTGGTTCCCTCAAGTGGCAGAAACTGCTGCTCTCTCTGAACTGCTGGCTCAAAGTCCAATCCAACAAGATCCCTATCCTTATCCATGGCAGGCCGAGCTCTATGATCTCTTCTCTGCTTTTCTCGTGCCTCAAAACTGAGGCCAGAAGGCAAGAAGGATTCCCGCTGCCTTCCAGTGAAGGCCTGTGTCTTGTCTATAGCACTGTCCACTGTCCACGCAGAAGGTATCTTCTTGCTGGCAGGGCTGAGAGATTTCTTTTAGAGTGGATTACTTTTCACTTGCTTTGCATGACCTTCTGTGTCCCCTGGAAGGGCATCAGACCCGCATGGCTCATTTGTAGACAGGCCCACAATTTCTGCCATGGTCAGTGTCGGGCATTCCTTCAGGATAGTCTGCTGCCAAGGGAAAAGGGGTCACACTGAGGACCTTAGATAGACAGAAAAGGGGCTGGTGCCCAGCTCTGGGCAGGGCACTGGGCAAGGGGACTAATGGGACCCCATCTGGTCACAGAAGGGCTGCAAAGATACCTTTTGGGAGCATCTGTTATCCATTAATAATGTGGTCCTCTTCTTCTGTGGAGAGGGGCGGATTTTTTTAGGTCAGGTCTTGGTTCCAGGGATTCTGCAGTGAGGTCTATGATGCCTGAGAGCTTACAGAGAGCCCTGTTTCCTCTCCCGGCCCTGAGGGCTTTCCCTCCTTGCTCTACTCTGGGTAGGAAAGGCTGGGCTGGGAGAGACAGCACCAGAGCTCTGCAAAGTGCCATAAGGATGAGAGCAGAGCACCAGGGTCCAGAGGACGCCCTCACTCTGACTGGGTAGAGCCCCCTTCCGAGATGGCCTAATTATCTAACCAGGCCGAGCTTGCAGTTAGCTGAGCAAGGGCTTCTACCAAGTTCAAACCTCCATCAACTCACCTGGAGGCAGCTAAGTATGTTGACACCAAGGACAGAGTGGCTCTCCCTACCCAGGGCTGCTCCTGGCCCCAGGTCCCTCCTCCATTCTGCTCTCCTCTTGCTTAGCATAGTTGTAGACCAAGCTGGGAGACAAAGGTCTCCCATTGATTTTTACACACTGAGCTTTGACTGCTTTGAACACAAAGTGAACTTTTCATTTGAATGAATTGGTGACCCAGAGAGCAGACCAAAAGCAACTTTCAGTCTTGAGTCTGGCCACTGTGAGAACTCAAATTTATTTAACCTATTTCAGATACTGTATTTTATACTTTGAATCCTCTCAGCACTCACCTGCTACAGATGAGGAATTGGAGGTCCCAACACACACAGCCCCTGAGCTGAATCTACAGCGCACATATTCCATCACTGTGTTCTTTTGTGTTACCCCCAAAATCCTTGGCTCTAAGTTCTGGAGGCCACTCACATCTCCAAAGAAGACACAGAATGGCCCTCTACTCCCACCCTGTCCCCGCAGTATGCACAGATGCTTTCTGTAGTTGCTTGGACAAAGCCCCCACTGGAGCAGAGAGGAAACATCTACAGGTCCAGGATAGCTCCTATCTCTGCGGCCTTCTTCAACCCATCAGGACATTCAGGAAAGTCGCTAAGGTCAAAGATGGAGTGGGCAGATTTCCGTACAAATCTGACATGGGGGGCTAGGGTGTGAAGAACTGGTGAATCCACTTCAGTGGTGGAAAATTCCTGAGATGAAGCAGAGCAGAGAATCCTCCACTGTGATCCCTGTTGACAACCTTCTTTGTCTTTTTATCTTGTCTCTATTCAGCAGTCATGTGAATTTGGGCAATTTCAGGACCTCAGTCTCTTGTAAACAGGGAATAATAACTGTACCTAGCACACAGGGTTACAGTGAGGCTTCAATAGTTTACTGTGTGTAAAATACTCATAGTGTCTGGCATGTGGTCAGCCTTCTATTGGTGTTGACTACTAGTAGTGGTCTCTGTTGAGACTAGAATACTTAATAAATTCTTTTTCAAAAAGAGGAACTCCAGCTAAATAAAATTCGTGTCACACAAGCAAGACATATCAGAATATTCTACAAAGAAAACCAGTAGCGTTTATCCTGGATTCTTGTAGCCCTACCGTCGTGGGTGAGGTGAAAAATAAAAAATGTCTAACTTGAGTACCTACTGTGTACTAAAGCACTTTTGCATGCATTATCTCATCTAGTCCTTATATCAGCTCTGACCCATATTTTCCTTTTAGGGAGAAGAAAGCCAAGGCTCAGAGAGATTGAGTACCTTGTCCTAATTACAAGTGCTGGCCAAGGGTCTGTGCCACTGCCTGAACCCAGTGACAGGAGATGGACAGAAAATATGACCTTGGAAAACCCTGGGTGCCCAAAAGGTTTCACTTGAGCGCGCTCTAGTCATCAGCAAAATGGAGATCTGAAAATAATCATGCTCGATTCCAAGTGTTTCTCTTCTCTGACTGTAATAAATTCTCCTGACATCGCCAAAGCAAGAGGGCTGGTCAGCCCAGGGCACTGAGTGACAGCTCCAGAGTAGAGCTGTTCGGTGGACGGCAGGCAGAATGGCATTCAGTGTGGGGAGGCCCGGGGGCAGGGTGATTGCTGGGCTCCCGGGAGAACAGGCGGTCCTCCAAGGCTTTTGACTCACACTTTTTAAATTGGTTTCATGCATGGGCTATCAATGGGGGCCTGGCTAGATAATAGGATTTTCCAAAACAGTCCTTCCCCCTTCTCCTCTGCACCCTCCTGAATCTGTGTGCAGATGCCTGGAAGGGATGTGATGTGCTTGGCAGGGCACACTCCCGCCAGGCTCCGTGGCTTTGGCTGGGGCTGTGCAGCTCTAAGAGGCCATTGTTCAGAGCAGTCTCAGAGAGCAACTATGTGCTCCACAAGCAAGGGAGCAGGGGCCCAGGCACCCCTGCCAGGCAGGCACTCTCAGCTGAGCCCTTCGCAGGGGTGAGAGCTCAGGACGTGCCTAGGTTGGGGCATGCTATTGCTTGTGGGCTGACCACAGGGGACCACAAAGCCTTGAGTGTGTACTGTGAGTTCATGTACTGTTTGGCTGCAGAAAAGAGGCCAAACAGAACCCAGAACGTGATCAGCCCAGATGCCACCATGCCTTGGAAGCAGAACTTGAAAATAAGCCGTAGGAAAGTGTTATCAGCAATAAAAAATAAAACAAGGATATGGGCTGCGTGGAGAGGGGCTTTAGTCTGGACACATAGGGAATTCAGGGGCTCGATTTACACTACAACGCCAGCCTGACTCAAGGCAAGGGAGCTGCTCTTCTGGACTTCTCTGTCTGTCATTGGCTACTGGTGTCAGGCAAGGGAACCAGGGAGGGCTAAGTTTAGCCTTGAGGGTCTGGTGGCTCCCGCTGAGCTGAGGCTAATCCTCCAAGAATGGATGGCAGTCAGTCCTCACAGCAGCTGGGAGGTGGCTGCACCCATCCTGTAAGGGGATCAGGGTGGTACCAGCAGGACCTACCATGCCACGCAGTGGGCATATAGTCTGGGCATAGCACTGCCAGGGCCTGTCAAGAAGCAGCCTAGCGATGCTGACTTTTAAAAGCCCAGAGGGCCAAGGAGCCAGATGATGCTACAGTGGGCAGCATCTGTGACAGCTTTGGTCATCACCCCTAAGACCCTTGTGCTGATGCTACAAAGGCTATGCTTCATACTCTGCCCTCTTATCTTTCCCAGCAGGACTCCAGGGCCACAGCTCCATCAAGGGCAGCATCCAGGTCCTCTAGCCAGACTCCCTGAAGCCAAGGCCAGCCCCATCTGCACACAGACATATAGGACACCCGTCAGAGCTGCTCTGGGATGACCCAGAGCCTCCTCCCCCAGAGCCCGTAATACAGGTTTGCTGCTGAAACACAAATACCCGCCTCCAATGCGGAAGAGAGATTAAATTAGAAACAATCTTAATTCTTTCTGGCAGAAGGAAGCGAGCGAGAACTGTCAGTTCCCCAATGATATATTGTTAAGGAAATCCAGGTTTAAAGGTATTTCATAAGTTTGCCTTTGCCTGCTAATAAAGAGAGTCAGCTAACGGAATCCGATCACCAGGCGAGATTGTAATGAGATAATGCGATGTACTCCACAGAGACCCAGCCGACTCCTTGAAATTCCTTCGAGAGAGTTTCTGAAGTACCACATTGTGACAAGGAAGGGGAAGTAAGGGAGGAGGAGAGAAGAGAAAATGGCCATAATTAGCCAATTAGATAAGGTGATTCAACATAGCCTCAACAGACTGCAGAGCTGTGGTGTTCGCCGACTACCTCTTGCATGCTTCTTGATCTCCAAGCTTGTTTGTTTGTGCAGTGAGACAAGCAAGTTCAGAGCTGTCTGAAATATCCAGAGATCGGAGGTCCTATCACAATCCAGGAAACCGACTTGCTTGGGGCCCTCACTGGGTAGCTGGCATGGGGATACCAGGGCTCTGTTTTGATGGTGTTTGGTCCATGCCCTGTGGGTTGTTCCCAGACTGAACTGCACCCTAAGTATATGCTGTGGTCTGCGTGGACTAATTCTGTGTGTGCCCATGTGAGAAACATGTCTGGTCAGCCTATTCAGAAAATCAAAAGAGATGCTAAGAAAATGCAAGCCATGGCATAAGATCGGAAGATAAACTTCAAACCTCTTGCTCACAATTCAAACAACTCAACCTCTCTGCTCATCCTCTTTATCCCTACCCTTGTGCACATGTGCAAATGGGGGGAGGGCTTGAAGAAGCCAATGAAAGTCATAAAAACTCCAGAAAAAGTACAGACACGCACAGCCTAGTCATCACATAATTTCAGAGGTTTGTAGATCACAGTCATGAATCTCCTGTTTACAACTCTGCACAGAAAAGGATGTTGGGGGAATGACCTTTTTGGCTAGAGTGATTTCAGCATATCCCACAGAGACCAATGTCACCTAGGCAGGCAGCCATCCTAAAGACAGATGGGTTGTGTTTATTTCCTGTGCTGCCCCAATTGTATTGTCAGGCCTCCTGGTGTTGTGAGTGAAACAGAAGCCAATGGCCAGTAGTGGAGGCCTTGTGACCACTAGAGGGGACATGAGCTATGAGGGCCAGGAATTGTGGCCCTTAGGTGCAGGTGGGAGCTGCACCATTATCTCTTGTTTTGTGAGGACTTTGTCAACTCCTTCTGCTCCCCAGGCAGCCCAGTAAACAATCCTTGGAAGCTTTTGAAGGTGACCCAGAGAGGTGGCTGAGTGGCTTCATCCCTGAGTGGCTATAGCTGAGCTATTAGGGAGGGGACAGTAGGGGACTAGGGGATGGGGGGGCACCTACACAGAGAGGAAGGAAAGGAGGGTGGGCTTGAAAAGGAATGCTGGTTGTTATTCACACTTCTTGGTGACTGCTCACTTCCTGTCCAAGGACCAGAGGACCTGAGCTGACTATTGTCACGGGTTTAGACCTCAGTGCTGGTTTCACCCTCCAAACAGGCTTCTTTGCCTCAGTGATCGCTGATGTATAGCGTCCCGGTAATTGTGTATTGTATTTTGGTGGTGGTGTGTCCAGAGGAGATTGAAAATCCAGATCGAACCCTCCCTCGGCAGCAGAACATCCATCACGGTCTGAGGGGGCTGGGGAGCGAGGGAAGGGAAGAAAGTCAGGGTGCTCAGAGGCAACCAGGTTCACATGGGTGCCACATGGAAAAATTTTCTCTGTGTCTCAGAACCAGGTAGTGCTGCATTGCTCCAAGGAGGCCCCGAGGGAAGGCAGGGGGGCAGATGGGGACCCTGGGATCCCTGGGGCTGGGCTCATTACTCATGTGCTCAGTGACAGTCTTTATTATAGCACCTCCAATATGCCAAGCCCTGGTTAGGGAGTAGGGCTGATAAAGCACCCCCATAGGGTGAACACGCAGGCGGAGAATCTCAGGCACTCATTCCTGGCCTGTGCAGCTGGGGACCAGATACTGCACCATCCGGGGAAAACTCCCCAGTCCTGGTCTCTTACAGCACAATAGTGCAGACTCCTCTGCAAAATATCAGCTGTACAAACGCTGAACCCTACTGCCCCTCTCTCCTTGAGTTAAGAAGGTGGACAGTGGTATCTGTCTCCTCTCTCCTCCCACCTCACCAGATTCTAGACCTGGCTCTGGCTGGACTCTTAGGGATCTACAGCAAATTTCTCCTCCTTTCTGCTCCTCAGAATCCTTAACTATAAAATGAGGCTAATGACACTGGATCCAGACATCACTGCATCACCAGGATTTGATTAGAATTATAGAAGCCACAAAAGGTCTAGTTGGAGAAGAGATCACAGGCATCATTGGGCCCGATGGACTCATTTTATATAAAAAGCAACCGAGGCTTACAGTGGTACCCACTGAGATGGTCTTAGAAAGTTGGCAGAAGAGGAACTCTCTATAAACACGAGGGATGGTTATCTTACTCCACCTCCAGTGTTGTCATTTTTCTTCGAAGGCCATTGCCTGGACTCCCATGAAGACCCAAGCAAGAAAGGGGGCACCAGTCAAGTCTTCAGTGCAGGTCCCTGAGTCCTTCATTTGTCCTCAAAGACCTCACTGGCCTCAGGCCTCGTGTGGCTCCCCCTGCTGTGACTGGTGAGCCCCAGTAAGAGGACGGAAGTTGTTTATTGCTTTCTTGCATGGAGGGGAAGGCTGGAGTTCTAAGCTAATTAAACCACAGACAGATTCCTCAGCAGTTGGTGGGGACCATAAGTGCTGTTGCAACAGTAAAAGGCCAGAGTTGACAGATGGAGCTTTTTCAAGATTATGTCACCATCGCCCCTGACCACAGATTCCACCCCGCCCCCCTAGCTTTGGGGCCATGCTACACAGGGCGTTTATTTAAAAAAAAAAATCAAACAGGGAAAAAGCAAAACAAGAAACAGAAGTTATAGAACAGACTCGCCCCAAATACAATAGCAAGAAACAGCAACCTGACCTACTCCAGGGTCCTCTTGGAGGATAAGAAAACCATCCGAGATGCTTCTTGAAGGGGAATAGGAAAGTTCTTCCCAAAGTCTAGCTGAAATCCCTTCTGCTGCCAAGAACCCAAAGGGATGGGAAAATATGCCTTGCCAAGGACCGGGGGCAAAGAACTGGTAAAGGATTTCTTTAGGATGATCTTGGCCTCTCTGGGACAGGTCCTTGGCCCCAAGTACCTGGATCTCTATCTGTTGCATGCTCTCCTTCCTCCTCTCCCAGGAAGGCCTAGATGGATTAAACTCAGATCTGAACTCTATTTTCCATGCCACCTACAGCCAAGGAGCGAGAGGGAGGGAGGAGAAGAAAAGTGAAGGATAGATCACATCACTTAAAAAGACCCTGCCAGGGGCTGGGGGTGCAGCTCAGCGGCTGAGTGCTTGCCTAGCTTTCCAGAGGCCCTGGGTTCTGCCCCTATCCCTGTAAAACAAATGCAAAAATGGTGAAACTCCCTGCCGAAGGTATGAACCCACTACAGCATTGGCCAAGTCAGCTTCCAGTCCCCTCCTTGCCACAGCCAATGGCCTGACTAGGGCAGTTCACTTAAGCTTCTCTAGGCTTTGTTTCCTGCATGGCAGGAAACATAGCTAAATGTTACTGCCTTGTGGGGCCTATGACGTCCAACAGAGACTTGGGTTTTACAAAACCAAGTGCTTGGCAGAAGCGAATTGTGGTTTTTCAGTCAGTCATCAGAAAACATGGCTGTCTTCCCCTTGAGGGCGAAACCTCTGCCTTTCTTCATCAGGAACTCTGGATAGAATCAGGAGGTCATCGAAACTCTGGGGTGAGGTGGCTGCAGGGACAGCTCACAACTGGCAACCATATGGTGCACACTGGGGCTTCGTTCCCCTACCTTACAGCAAGGAAGTCGGTTTCCACTCAGCCAGCCCATTTTTCTCTTTCTGGGCCACCACTGCTCCTCAAAGTCTACAAGGTCACTTGTCCCAGTTGGAGTTCCAGCTTGAGTGCTGACACGATGCAATCTGACAAGCCTGTCTCCCGCTGCCCGCCCAGGGCACAGAGGGAGCTGCCGGGCTGCCAGTGGGGTGGGAGCACTGGGGCAGAGCAGGGAGGGGAGCTGCATCCAGCCTGGCTGCAGCACAGGGACGCCTGAGGTGCTAAAAGGCAGAAAAGCCGAGGAGCAGTTTGGAAGAAGCTCTTCCTCCGACCTCCCACCCGGGCCCTGCCACAGAGCTCAGGAGCCCTGCCCTGGGCTGGCTGATGGGACACATGGTGTAGTGACAGCCTTGCAAGAAGGAGGTGTGGAGACGGGATGCTAAAATCCTCCTTGCAGCCCCGAGTGATGCGGTCTCTCTTGTGACCCCGAGGGGCATCTGCCGTGGAGTGGCCATAGGCAGCCCCTTGCAGTTCTCCTGGAAGGACAGAGGGAAAGTCACATCCGAAAGGCCCTCTGGTTGTGCCAAGGACTGAGGCAAGCACTTAGGAGACTTTGCTGAATCTTCAGAGCTGTAGTGGCAGTCAGGGACCCCAGGAGAACAAGGGGACCCTGAAACTTCACACTCAGAAGAGTTTAGAACTGTGTACAAATGTGTGGGTAGGGTTTGGGGTGCCAGACAAGGAGAGTCCATGTCCTTAAGACTAGGCCAGCAGGGCCTGGGGTGGGGGTGGCAAGAGAAGCAGTAGCTCTTAGCAGCGGAAGAGAGACCTCAGCTGTCTAGGAGAGCATCTGAGAGCAGCTGTGGCCCTCAACTGAGGGACATAGCAGCTCCTGGGGACCCTGCAGGGAAAGACTTCGGGAATAAACCCCCAGACTTCCACTTCTGCTTTCTCCAGTCTCCTGCTAGGGCCTAAGCCCACCAGGAGTCAGGGAGCAAGGAACCTCACTGATGCCACTCAGCTGCGGAAGCTTCAGGTGTGGGCGGGGGGCAGAGCAGGTGCAGAGTGACAGAGAGGACACAGCAGGTGGCCGGCGCTCACAGGACAGGAATGGCCCCGTTTTACAAGTGCTCCAAGCCAACAGCTGATGACAGAGCCAGGTGTTCCCACCTGTGTTCTAACTAATGTCTTCTGTCTAACGTGCATCTCAGATAGAGCAAGACAGGAAGGAGCAGGGATCAGCTGTAGGGCCTTTTTACCCCGTGAGATCTGAGCTTGCAGCTCCTGATTCTCTGGGCATCCTGCCGGTCTACGCAAGGCACAGACTGTAGTGCAATTTAATCATCAGCTGGCTCCTGACTGTCAGTGTTTGGAGAGGGTGCACTATTCTGTCTCTGTCTCTACAAATATTTTTAAAGGATTAACATTTTACTAACACACATTGTCACACACACACACACATGCACGTGAAATTCTTGGGCATTAAGTTTAAACCATTAACGCGAGGGAAACAGCCTTTAACTCACCCCCTGTTTATAGACAGCCTACAACGTGCTGTCCTTAAGATGCTGGGAACACAACAGCAAGGAAAACTGGCAACTCTACCTTCACAGATGTGATGTTCCAGTCGGGGAGACAGACAATGAGCAAACAAATGAATACATAGCAAACAAGTGCAGGTAAGTGCTTTGGGGAGAAGTAGAGCAAAGCCCGCGGACAGCGTCAGAGGTGAGGGTTTCAGGTACACATTGGCAGGTGGAGGAAGCCTAGGAAGTCTGCCGAGGGAAGGCTTGGAGGAAGTAAGGGTGACATGTAGAGCTGAGGGAAGGAAACGGCACATGCAAAGGTCCCCGGCCTGAAGATATCAGGCTGTCCGAAAAGGAGCATGGGGGTCAGTGAGGACAGAAGGGTGACCAAGGTAGAGTTGGGAATCACTCACTGTGTTAGCAAATGGAAGGAGACCCAGGGTGGAAGCAGAGAGCATGGTAAAGGCCACTGCAATAACCGAGGTAAGAGAGGACAGCTGCACAGCCATCAGAATTAGTTGGGCACTGGCTATGCATTGGGAAGAAAATACAGGGATTTCTTGATGGATTGGATGTGAGATGCAGAAGACAAAGTGATGTTCAGATTGATTCCAGGGCTGGGGATGTAGCTCAGTGGCAGAATGCTTGCCTAGTATGTGTGAGGCTCTGGGCTTACCCTTAGCACTACGACTTGTAAAGGGATTGACTCCAAAGCTTTAGGCTGAAGACCTAGAGGGTGATGTTGATACTTGCAGAGTTGGGAAAGACTGCAGGTGCAACAGCTTTGAAAGAGCACATTGGGAACACTGTTGTGGCCATGGTCAGTGGCTGCGATAGTTAGTTATCTGGGCCTGGTGCTTGGACGAGGCGTGGGCTGCAGAGTTGGATCTGATTGTGGTCAGCGCACGGGTGATGTATTAAAGCCACCAGTCTGAAGAAGATGACCCGAGAGTGGACACAGATGACCTGCAAATGGACACAAAGGCTGAAGACAGCACAGTGGGATCTGAGCTCCATTGCATGCCAGGCTAAGGGACAGAATAAGGGCTTGCAAAACGATGGCCATGGAAATAGAAGAACCAGCCAGGGAGAGCACAAAAAGCACAAAAAAGAAATGCCTCATTTTTGGATGTAGCGGCCCAAATCCAAATAAAATAGTAATAAATCAAATTGAGCAATGAAATCAAAGGACAATATCTCATAACAAATTTGAGTTTACCCCAAGCGTACAGACTGGTTCAATATTCATATAGTTCACTGGATACTAAAGTAAAATTCTGTTTGGTGGTCTCACTACACACCAAAAAAGCATTTGACCAAAAACCAAACAAACAAAAAACTATGTATTTTCCTCATTAAGAAAAAAAGGCTCCAGAAAGCAAGACAGAAAATTAAGCTTTCTTAATTACAGTCATCCCCTGGTATCCACAGGGGACTGGATTCAAGATCCCCTGCAGATACTAAATTCCACAGATGTTCAAGTCCCTTATATAAATAGGCATAGTATTTGCATATAACCTACACACTTGCTGGGCCATACTTAATCACCTCTTGATTACTTATATTGCCCAATACAATGTAAATGCTATACAAGTAGTTGTTACACTGTATTGTTTGGAGAATACTGACAAGGAAAAGTGTGTACCTGCTCAGTACAGATGCAAATTATTTTTCCAAATATTTTTGATCTTCAGTTGGCTCAATTAGAAGGCACAAAGCTCATATATATGGAACCCATGGATGCTGAGGGCTGACTGTACCTAACTTTCAAAAAACCTTAGGTGCATGCCCCATTCTGCCTGGAAACAAAACAAGGATGCTCTTCTTGTCCAGCATGATTTGAGGAAGAAAAGAAAAAAATAGAAAAGTATTATTTTGTGATGATGTGGTCATCTACCTAGGAAGGATAAAAGAATGAAAGAACAGACTATTAGATAATTAGATCCCAGTACCGTGGTGGGATATCAGAGCAATAATTCCTCTCTATCACACTAATTAAAAAACAAAAACAAATAACAATGAATGTCTCTAAGATCCCAAAGGATAAATCCAATAGGATGAGAAAAGGACTCATGGAAAAACTGTGAAATGCTACTGAGTACCATAAAATTTAAATAAATGGCTAATGTTTCTGGATGAGGAATCTTCACATTGTAAAGATGTCGATTCTCCCCAAATTCAAAGCAACTCCTGTCAAAATCCCAACAGAATTTTATGAAACTTGATAAACGTAATTTAAATTCATCCAGAATAGAAAGGTATAAGAATAGCCAGGCAATTATTGAAAATGGAGTACGATGGAGAGGAATTTGCCCAACTAGCATAAAATATATTATAATTATGTAGACCATAGTCATTAAAACAGTGAGACGTGGGCTGGGGTTGCAGCTCTGCAGTGAAGCCCTAGGTTTGATCTCCAACACTGCAAAAAGAAGCACAGGGAGAAGGAAGAAGAAGAGGAAGAAAGAGGAATAAAAGGAAGGAGGAAGAAGAGGGAAAAGGAAGGAGGAGGAGGAGGGAAAAAAAGAAAAGAACAGTAAGATGTTAGCCTAAGAATGGACAAACCAGCACGAAGCAGGTCTTGTTCACAGAGGAGTGCATGACAGCATTTCTAATTAAGGTTCAGAAAAGAAACTACCTATAGAATATCTGCATTTTTAGGAAGGTCAGTTTTGTTGACTGATATCCATAACAGAGAACTTGACCCAGCCAGGTTTACAGAAAAAGGAAATGTATTACTTGTGGAATGCAAGAAAGTCTAGAAGTAGATACGACGGTCGACGGTCACTAGGCTTCAAGGTCACCATAATCCAGGACTCCGGGTCTGTTCCTCTATTTGCTTCACACTTGTGAGTTTCTCTTTATGTTGACCTCACTTTCAGGCTGGCTTCCCTCACGGTGAGAAAAAAGCCATTGCAGCCCTTGGATCTGGACCCAGAAAGCAGAATGTCCCAAGGAAGAAAGGGGTCACCCCACCCCAGCTGTCTTTAATAGTAGGTAAAGAGTTTTCCCAGGTGGAGATAAACCAAGCCTTTCACTGGGTCTTGCGCTAACCCTGAACTAACCATTGTGATCAAAGTCATGCCATATCTGGCATTTAGACAAGGTATCTGGGATCACCCTTAAGCCAAGGGGACCCAGTCCTAAAGCCCAGGGGACAGATGCAGAGGAGGTGAAGTCAAAATGGCAACCAGAGAATGAGGAAATATACCAAAGGTGGCCCACCAGTACTGCCCACCAGAGCTGGCCATTTAGGAAAATAAAAGCAAAAATTTAGAGCCTACTTCCTACCAAACACAAAATAAATTTCAAGTAGACTAAAGAGCTACATAAGAAAGAGAAATATCATAAAAAAATACTTACAAACTTAGGGTAGAAGATACCGTAGGAAAGACACACAAAAATAAAAATCTATAAAGAAAAAATTAATAAATTGACTGTCAAAACTAATTGTTTCTGCTTGATCGCACCCCAAAAAACCTTATAAACAAAGTTGAAAGGTAATTTAAAGATTGAGAGAAATAGATGAAGTACGTGTAACAGATGTGGATTAATATCCGAGAAATATAGAGAGTCTCTACAAAATGATCAGAATGGGAAAATATGAGCAAGTAATTCACAGTGGATATGAATAATGCTTACTGAAGTTAGGGCAACTTTAATAAAATAAGACATTTTATTTTGGTTAAAAATTACAATATTGATAACATTCAGTGTTCAAGGGAATGCATGGAATTGAAAAACCTGATCCACTGTTGAGAGTATAAATTGCAAAACAGTATTTGTTCAGATTAAATACACTATTATCCTTCCACCAAGAATTTTGCTATAGAGTTAAAGCAACACTGAGATTCCATCTCACCCCAGTAAGGGTGGCTATTATCAAGAAATCAACCAATAACAAATGCTGGCAGGGCTGTGGGGAAAAAGGAACCCTTCTCCCTGTTAGTGGGAGTGTAGACTGGTACAACCACTGCAGAAATCAGTGCAGAGATTCCTCAAAAACTAGGATTAGAGGTCTAATTCCACTCAGCTATTCCACTTCCGGGTATTTTCCCCAAAACAAGTAAAAACATCACACTACAGCAATGTATGTGCACCCATGTGTACAGCAGCCCAATTTGTAATAGCTTAATCTTGAAAACAGCTCAAATGCATATTAATCAAGGAATGGATAAAAAGATGTGTTTTTATGCAATGGAATATGACTAAGCCATAAAGAAGAATAGACTTGAGACTTTTATAGGTAAATGGATGCAAATTGAGACCATACTTATAAGTGACAATTCTGATTCACATGTGTAAACATCATATTGTCTCTCTGGTGTGAGAAACAGAAAGACAAAATAAGGTCTAAAATATACAATAAATATTGCAAAATGAGAGGGAATTGTTCAAAAGGAAAAAGGAACTAGTATGGGTGAGGGAGGAAAGACAATGGGGAAAAGGGAAAAAACGCAAGTCAGTTATACTATTAATATCTCTTAGTTCATTGAAACAGAAGGTTTGTGCTAACATCAACTGGAGAAATATTTATGCCATATCTCATATGCTGAGCTACTACTTTAAAGATAACAGCATGTAATGTATTAACTATTGTTATTCTCCTATTATTTCATTATGAAATTTTGTTCTACTTTTTTCCATAAAGTTAAAAAAGAAGTATTTTGCTATAGTTCTACCTTAGAGAAATACTCCTTTAAGTTTGCAGAAAAACATGGAGGGACGATGTACTTCATTATATTGTGTCTAGTCATGAAAACAGGTAAGCTACCCAAATGTTCAAGAGAGAAAAATAATTAAACACAAACATGTACATGCAAATGAAATACATATACATACGTAATGAAGTAGCATTTTTGGCAGTTAAAGTGAGGTAGTTCTCACGGGGAGTGAAGCTGAAATATCTTCAAGTTGTATTTTTAAATGAAAAGAGCAAACTGCAAGCCACACATACCATATTTTACCATGTATGTAAAAATCCAACTGAAAAACTCACATTTCTATTTGTATACATATGTAAAATGCATAGACAGCTGTCTGTAGGGACCTGAACCAATCGCTACGAACTGAACTGCCTAGAGAGGGCTGGGAAGGGGGAGGGGAGAAGGGAACCCCTAGGCTTTATTTGTATTGCATGAATTTCTTTAAAACATAACTATGCATTTCTTGTATAAGTAAAGATAAATTTAAACCTTTAGCTTTTCCTTCCTGCATTTCCTGAACACGTCTAGATGCGTATCTCAGCTTACCCACCTTTGATTCTACACCGTGGATAAAGGAAACACAGGTTTTCAGTTCTCCTGAAGCTTCCCAGGGAACCTGGGGAACTGTGGATTCCCAGAGCTGGCTATGGGCTTCACAGGGTTTGTTTGCAAAGCGCATGGGCTGCGCAGGCAGAGAACACTTGTGGTCTAAACTGCACCTCTGTGCTTTGCTAGCTCTGAGACTTTGGTTAAACGAATCCCTCTGAGTCTCCAAGTTCCCAGCTGTACAGTACTAACTAGTAACAACGCCATATCTCAGGCCTTTGGGAAGGGGGGTAAATGAATATCAAAACTGCTGGGGCTTAAAAATATTTTTCAGTCTGAAAATACTACGCTAAGACCAGGTTTAGAGATTCCCTGTTCTTTCCAAACGCCCTTAGGGCCGCCCTCCATTGACAGATGGGGGAGCAAAGCTGAGTTCCTTTCCCTTCCTTTCCTAGGCCCTATCCTGTGTTCAGGTGAGCAATGACCTCTTGTCAACGCTTTGATGAAGTCATTGTCGCCCAGTCCCTATCCATCCACACACCTACTAGCGAATAGAAAAGGCTGCCCCTGCCTCTGGCCAGGTGCGGTCCCCTGAGGCCCGCCCGAGCCTGGTAAGGGCTGAGCTGACCCTTCCCTTCATCTTTGTTAATGCAGACTTGGCAGCCTTCTGGGAGCCAGCTGTGAAATGTCTTCCAGACCAATGAAAAGGAGCAGATACGTAGCAAAGCTCTGCTCCCTGCTACTTCTTGGGCCCAAGCCTCTGCTCACACCCACTTCTCAAGGAAGAGCAAAGTACTCAGATCATCCCTCCACCCTCAGCTGTGGTGAGGGAGGCAGAAGACCTCTTCTACCTCTGCCCAGTCTGCTGCCCAGCCAGGTCATCATCCGTCCCCAGTCTCCCAAGATGCAGCTGAAGATGAGAGATGGGGAAGCCATGCCCTGCCCAAATGCCGCCCTGCCACTCTCTGCTCCATTGATTAGCCTGCCACTCTTCTCCACAGAACATGTCTGTCACCAGGGAGCCTTATGCTTCTCTCTTTCTCTGCTTGGGACCAAAGGAAACAAGAAGCCCAAGAATACTGAGCACAAGTTCCCTGTGTCTGCTCTCTCCCTCCTCCTCCACCTGCCCCCCTAGGAGACACCAAACACTCACCTCCAGCAGTGTGTGTAAACAGGCACGCACAGGCCCTCCAGGACTCATCCTGCTGCGACACAAGATTGCTCTAAAGTTCTGCTCCACAGCTTCTCCCTTTGGCCGGGAGGGTACCTGAATCCCTACCTGGCTTTATTTTTAAAGATATCCAAGAAAAAATATTCAGTCACCTGAGTGATCCTTTAAGACCTGTCTCAGGCATTCTGTGTGAAGCCCTCCACATTTCTCTCTCTTCTCTCCCTCACTTCCTCTTGCCTTGCGCCTCTGTTTGTACCATCAAGCACCCCAATTACAGATAAGACTGCACAGCATTGCGTGTTACGTCATCAGCCCATCTCCCCTACCATGTTGTGCCAACCTGTATCTAAAACCCCTGTGATTGACTCAGTATGGGGACATCTGAGACACGCACAGACAGGGGAGCTGACAGATGGGTGGATGGGGAGAAAGTCTCCTGCCAAGGCCACAATGCTCATGTCCCCCAAAATTCACATTGAGATTCTCATCCCCAATGTTATGATAATTGAAGGTTGGGTCTTTGGAAAGTGATTAGGTCCTGACAGCAGTGGTCTCAATAAAGGGATTAGTGCCCTTATGAGAGAGGTCCAGGAGGGCTCCCCTCTCACTTCTGCTGTGGGAGAGGACAATGAGAAGACAGCTGTGTATAAACTGGGACCCAGCTCTTCCCAAATACGGTGTCTTCTGGCACCTTGATCTTGAACTTCCAGGCTCCAGAACTGTGAGTAATAAATCTCAGTAAAGTTTATAAGCCACCCAGATTACGGTTACAGCAACTCCGTGTGGACCAAGCCGCCTTCCTCACTCATACCCCCAGTTTTTAAGATTGTGACTGCACAAATCCCTCCTGCCTCTCACCCGTCCACAGTCATAACTCTGCTGGCCTGAGTGATTTGTGCCACAGCATCTACACAGCTGTGGGTACTTTATAGACCAGTAACTCCTCACCTTCCGGGGGAGCCCACGACTCTCTGAGAGTAGAAAGAAAATATGAACCTCAGGAAAACGTGGATGGGCAAAAGAAGATTTTTTTATGGCCGTGCTGGAGATCAAACCCAGGGCCTCACACATGCTAAGTACGTGCTTTATCACTGAGCTACCTCTCAGCACCACCATTTGCTTAATAAATGGCTGTCAGATACTTTTAGAATCTCCTAGCCCTCCATGGACCCAGTCAGAATCCTGCCAGGAGAGTCCCCACAGAGAGGCCTGTGATGGGCTGCACGGAGACCCAGGAGATGGTCTTCATGGAGCCCCTGTTCTTTCTCTTGCAGGGACGGCCCTGCATTCACTGAGATGGTGGGAAATGGGTGGGCACTGTCTCTTCATTGACCTGCATGGGCTGGTGGTCCTTTCCAAGCATCTCACACTCTGATTTTCTCTGGAGCACATACGATGCTCACATAACAGGTGAACAGGGCCCACATTTTACATTGGTCATAAACAAGTCCCTTCTTAGGATCAATTGTTCTGGCTCGAATGAAAGTTCTTAGGGTTCTCCAGATGGGGACCCCACAGGAGGCCCTGGGTTGGTGGGGGAAGCCAGAGGACATGCTGGAGTGCTAGCTCATTCCCCTCTCTCCCCAAGAACCGCAGGGATGTTAGGTCTGCCTTCCTTGTTTGGACTTGGCAAGAGCCCTCTGCATGCTGAATGATTCGCACTGGAGGAGTCTGAGGACCTGGGCCACTGAATCCATGGCGCAGTCCACAGCCCAGAGCCAGTGAGAAACATGGCCAAGGGTCTGTCCTCTGTGGCAAAGAGCAATGAGCTTGAACTTTATATTTATTGATCACAGCTCCACTAGGCATTTACTGTCATTTAACTCTCACTTCTAACCAAATCTTCTTTATCTCTTTTTTGCCAAGTTCACTGTCCAGAATCAGATTTTTTTCCCCTCATACCATAAACACATTTCCATTTCAGAAACCAGCCAGCCTGCTGCTCTGGGTTTATTTTCTCCCCTACCCAAGAGCCTGCTCATCACAGAGGAAAATTAGACCAAGAGTGTGGTCCAGAAGGTGTTAATTTACCCCGGTAAATAAATGCTGCAAATTCTCAATTTCTGAAGCAAACTCTAAGGGTAAAACAGTGATTAATTCGAAGATAATTTCTTTTGGTTTTCGAATGAGTTGGGGGTCTTTCCATATGCAAATGAAAGATAATCACGTGTCTGGAATTATCAACATTTAAAGCACGATATTAAATGAACATTCAAAGTGAAATAAATAATGAAAGAAAAAAGTCACAATTCAAAGGCTAATCTTGCAAGGGTCCTTCCTTCCCCCTCACGCAGACCCATTTCCTGCTGGGAGAGACCCCAGGCACAGAATCACAGGAAAAAAACAGCCTAAATGGATGTGCCCTCTCTCCCTCTCAACTCTCTGGGTGTCTGACTTATCTTCTAATGAGGTTAAAAATGTGCTGTGCTTTGATTAGGAGAAATCTGAGGACCACCTTCCCTCTCTCCCTGGACTCTCAGTTAGACCACGTTAGGGACTGTGGCAAGAAGGTCACATCCTCAGAGACTGCTGTGACACACTCCCTTACTTCCAGGAGTACTCAGGTCCAATATGAAGATAATCCACCCATTGGAGGGACTGAGCCAATGGGGCTTTGGAATTTCTCTTGGATTAAAAGAAAAACATCTCAAGCTGTTGAATTCTCTAGTTCCTACCCCATGTAAAGCCCAGCCCCCTGTTTAGGCTGGATTCTTGAGGTAAGAGGAGGAGGCAGAGAATCACCTCCTCCCTGACTCATTTGCTTTGCTTGGTTCCCTCCCCGCCCCGCTCGCTCAGAGAGGGTGGAAGAGATGGAACTCTGTAGGTTGGTACTGTGGGTCCTCCCTCATGTAATTCCCTTCATGGGCTGCGGCTGCAGGTGACCCCTCTCTCCCACCAGGCATCCGGCACAGGTACACTCCAGCTGCTGGCCCTGTCCGCCCTGGGAGGGCCAGCACAGCCCTAGGACACAGGCCTTCTCCTCTCCCTGTGGAGCCCCAGAAGGGAAGCGCCTGAGGTGCTGGTCCTCT
This sequence comes from Dolichotis patagonum, assembly GCA_004027295.1. Classification (NCBI taxonomy): domain Eukaryota; kingdom Metazoa; phylum Chordata; class Mammalia; order Rodentia; family Caviidae; genus Dolichotis; species Dolichotis patagonum. The sequence continues at coordinate 67,526 of PVJX010000072.1, forward strand.
TCACCTGGCCTCCTCCAGTCTCACTGCCGCTCACTCGAGACCGCTCAGCCTGGCAACTCTCCGGACAATCTTCCTGAAGTCCCCTGCTCTGTTAATTGACGAGAAGCAGCCCCCTCCTGCCACCAACAGCTCACTCCGGAGGGGCCCACAATCTCTCCTATCCCCCCATGTCTTGTGTTTATTGGTGGATAAAGAGATAAAACTACACAATCAGTTTCACAGGTTCTCTGAAATCTACATAACAGGGGTCAAGTCCCTATTTCTAGTTTGCTGGGAGCACACGGGCAAAGTCCTGGCCCAGAGGTGCCAGGTACAAGGTGCGCTGCAAACATTCGTGAGCCTGTGGCCCAGCACTGCTCTCAGCTTGGGGGCCACCTCGCCTCCCAAGAACCCACTTTCCTGCTCACCCCAGGTGCGCTAGGCTGAGCTTTTGGGGCCATGTGTGCACTCATTCATCTGCAAACATCCCCCAGCAGTTTCTATGAGCCAGGCGCTGCGCTGAGGGCTGAGGAGATGCATCCAAGAGGCACGAGACTCACCCTTGGGGACTTTTCTTTCCTCCCAGCTTTTGAAGAAAGACTAACCCTAAATAACTGCCTTGCCACATTCAAGGCGCAAAGTGATGTCCCAGAGGAAGGATGAATGAAAGGTGCTGGCAGAAAGTCCATGCCCTTAAGGAGGGCTGTAGGATGGGGTGGGGAGGCCAGTGGTCAGGTAGCCTGGGTGAGTGCCCAGCAGAGACCATTTATTCAGCTTCCTCCCTTGAACAGCTGCTTCTTGGTAGGAAAAGTGGAGGGAACTAGTGTGGGCATCCTGAGAAACAACCAAGATGGGCTTTACCACTTCCTGGGCACCTTCTGTACAACTGCACCTAGCCAGGGGTTTCCCAACAATCACAGACATAGGCACCCTCACCTCTATGTTGTGGACAAAGAAATGAGGTTGACTTGCAGAAATGGGTGTCTGCCCAGGAAGTGAGCCTGCCTCTATTCCCAGGGAAGGCCACCTGCCCCTTGGGAGGGAACAAATTCAAGCTTTTGCTCCTGACATCTGTGAGGTTTATCACCCAGACATTTCCACCACACCCACCCTTTTCCTCGAAATATCGTGAAGGAAAGAAAGTTTGTCTACCTCCAGGCTTTTTGCATTTTGTTTAGAGAGGAGAGAAAAACGCATTCATTATCCCATCTGAGGTGGCTCAAATGAGAGAAAAGTGCTTCCGTATTAGGCAAGGCACGCCACCCAAACCGTTCTACTTCCATTTAAAAAGCAGGAAGGTAATTTACCAGGCTGTGCCTGTCACTGTTTGAAAAGCAGAATGGCTTCTTTTATCTTCTGCTTTATTTACAGGTGCAGTCTGGCGAGGAGGCAAGTATCTTCCAGGGGTAACTTGGAGTGGCCCTGGGGAGACCAGGCAGCCATCAGATGCTCCCTGCTTGCTACATGTGAGCAGTCACCACCACCGGTCAAAGAAAGAAGGTCCTATACCTCATCCCACCCACAGAAGTCACCAGCAGACACACTCCTACCCTGCCAAAGAAGAATTGTGGGTCTCTGCTTGCTTCCCTCTGAATCCAAGAGGAGAAAAGAGGGCAATTTTCAGATCCTACATGGAAATGGGCCAAGCCAATGGGAGGAAAGACTCCAGAAGGACTTTCTGTTTCCAAGAAACGGGCACCAAGGGCAGCTCTGATATCATCTCCTTTTCTGGAAGTTTCAATGAGAGGACATTAATTTCCCTGGGGTGGTCGCCACAATGTGTCTTTGCTGAAGATGTCTTTTGATGTTTTTGTGGAAACTCAAGGAGCCCACTGAGCACTACCTCAACTTGTCTCCTTTATCTCTTTTCACAGAGGACACAAAGGAGACAGGGGCACATTGGCTCATGCAGATTAATATCAGAGGAGGATCACATTGGCCATCAGAACTGACCAATGGAAAATACTGCCTGTGTGAGTCTAAGGCACATCTCACCTAGTCTACAGTATCAGACTCAGCCTTAGGGGCTGGAGATGCAATTGTGAATAAGAAGTGTGATGTTAATGTTGTTTGCCAATTTAATTGGCTTAAAAGGTGCCTAAGAGATTAGCTAAGCACACTTCTGGTGTGTTTGGGTAGGTTATAAGGGTGTGATCTTAGGGACTGTATATCTGGTCCCTGGTCTCTTACTCTCTGGGACTCTTACAATGGCCTCTGCTTCTAAGGTGCCATGAGCTGGGCAGCTTTCACCTACCACACCCTCCTACCATGGTGTTTGTGCCTTGGGTCTGTAACCACAGACTGGAATCTAAAACTGTGAACCAGAATAGACTTCTCCTCTTTTAAGTTTCAAGTGTCTTGTCTCAGTCACAAAAAGCTGACCAATACAGGAGGCAACTTCATCTAGGCTAGTGGAGGACACAGACAAGAAAGGAAATCACCACCTCATAGAGCTAAAGAAAGTGGGAAGCAGAAGTGTCTACAAATGCTATGCAAACATCAAGAACGAGGGCATCTATTCCCAGTTGGGATGGGCTGGTAGAATTTTCCCTAGAAGGCAGCCTCTCACTTGGTCTTGAAAGTACAGGGTCTTCAGAAAGAGTCTCATGGAGATGGGGTTGGTGGCAGAATTGGTGGCACTGAAGTGTTATCTAAGCCTACTCTGGGGCTTGGACAGGGTACAGCTGCATACCCTACCAGGGGTCCCATCTTCCGTGGGAGCTCCTTTATGGCTCATGTTCCCTCTGGCTCTTGTGTCCATAGTGCCCATGTCTGGCCTCAGGGACCGGTCAGTTGCATCGCTCCAGCAAGGACTTGCTCTCTCAGGTAGCAGGACCCAGAGGAGCTCCACAGGAAGGAAGCTGCAACAGATGAATACTTCAGAGCTCCTGAATGAGCTGGAAGAAGTGAGTGGGGCAGCATCTGAGTTTAACGCCGGGTGGTGGAGGTATTGGCATTCCCATCTTCTGATCTCTTCTCCCATTAAAGTTGAGGACCGATAGCTATCTGGGATTTCCTGACACAGAAAGAGCAGCATGGCCTGCATTGCTGGGCACAGTCTTCACAGCCCTTGACCATCTGGTGTTTGCCTGACTACCTGCCTTTCCCTCTCGCCCCTATCCATACTCCAGGCTCCAAACACAAGGAACAGTTTCCTTTCTCCTAAACATGTCACCTCCTCCAGCCTCCGCCTGTGGTCTCCTTGGGGGACCTCGCAGTCCAGGTGGAAACTTGTTCTCTGTTTGGAGCTCTGCCTCTTGGGGACACTTTTGTCCTCACTTGGTCCTCAAGGTACATATGATTGCCCCCACTTTCCGGCTGGGTTGCCCACCCCAGAGTAGGTGGGTGGCTTGTTGAGCTGCTGGTGCCCAGCTCTCACACCTCCTTGCTCCCAGCCCGGAGCTCCACACCCCACACAGGGGTTCCAAGCTTTTAACGTTCCAGGGCCCCTTGTATTGTTTTTCCTTCCAAAGGCCCCCGGGGACTTCTATGATTTCATCCTCTGCCAATCTCAGCTTCTAAGTGGCACCAGATAACCACACTTAGCACACTGCCGTGTTGATCCAATCCCAGCTAAAAGCAGAGACACCCGATGTTTCAGTTCGCCTGCGTGGCCCGAGTACAGACGACAGGGCAACATTTCTCTCCAGCTATTTCTGACATTGTTGGAAACCCTCAGAGCCTTATTACCGCTTTCCCTGGGGGTCCAAAGACCCTATTCTCAGAACTACTGTACTATTTCTGCAGTGACCACAATTTTTCAGAGAACCAGGACCCATGGTGTGACAACTATGAGCACACACAGGAGGTGATGAGACAGGCTGTGTGACATCTATACTGTTTAAAGAAATCTAGGGTAGACGACTGCTGTAGATTTGATCTGGAATGTCTCCCAAAGGCTTAGCCCTCAGGATGACACTACTGAGAGGTGGTAGAAATTTTAAAAGGCAGGGCCCAGTGGGAAGTCTGAGGTCATTGGAGTGTGCTGTTAAAGGGAAATTGGGGCCCTACTCTTTTCTCCTTTTTTGATTTCCAACCAGGAGATGAACAGGGCTTCACCCCCATGTGCTCTGACCAGGACATACTGTGTCACCCCATGTCCAGTGCAACAGGGCCAAGCTATCATGGTCTGAAGCCTTCAAAATAGGAAGGCAAAATAAACTTTTCTTCTTTCTAAAATGATGCATCTCAGGTATTTGTTACAGTAACAAAAAGCTGACTAATGCAACTGCCATCCATTTATTAAGTCCTTGCTGTGTGCTGGGTGTTACGATGGGTGCTAGGGGTATGTAGACCACCAGCACACAGCCCTTGCCTTCACAGAGCAACTAATTATTAATACACACTAACCTGGAATGTGTGGAGCAGAGGAGATTGTGGAAGAATGCTTGGGGAAAGTGAATCTAAGTTAAGTTTTGGAAGATAAGCAATAATCTGCCATTGATAAAGATAGAAGGTTAATAGGGAAAAGCGTAAAAATGGCTTAGGGATATGAAACAGCAAACATGCTGGGGATCAATCAAAGCCTGGAGCCAAGAAGGAAGCTAAGTCCAAAACCAAAAATTCCAAAACCAAAATCCAAATAGATTGGCACTATGAAAGGGGCCGGGTGCAAACATGATAGTAATTTCTGTTACCGTCTTGTACTGATATGATAGTACCAGTTACTAAGAATCTAGAGATGGAAACACATCAAGTTACTGAGGATGTAGAGATGGAAACACGGATACTGAGCCTGAAGAATCCAGGCCATGAAAGCTCACAGATGTCCAGCATGGAGCCTGTGTCTGCCCACCCAGCCTGCAGCCACAGGCCCCATCTTGGCTGACCCAGAAGACCCGGTCTTGTACAACAATTGCCCCTGACCTTGAGCACACTGTGATTTTCTTCTCTCTGTGGGATTCCAGGCCCCAGCATGCATTCAACCATTTTGTCATCACAGCAAAAGACAAGGCATATGCCCTGCCCTCAAATAGCTTTTAATCTAATAGAGACAAAAAACTAATAATCACATGCATAAATAAGACTTATAATAGCAAATGTAAATCATAAGTACTATGGAAAATGAGCTCCCTACCTGCAGATTACAACAGAGAGACTTTTGCTACTCAGAGAAGTGGGAAGCTTCCAGAAGAAAGAGAAACAGAGCTGAGAACTGTTGGACAAACAGAAATTACTATCATGCTTTCATCTGGCCCCTTTCATACTGACAGTCTATTTGGATTTCCTTTTTTGGTTTTGGATTTAGCTTCCCTCTGGGATCCAGGCTTTGCTTGATCCCCAGGCAGGTCCAACGTCCCCGGACTGGGATGAGCAAGCCCTTCCCCTGCTCCACCCTGCCTGCCACTTCCCTCAGGGTAGAGTCTGACCTCAGGGCAAAGGGGAGCACTGCAGGGCTTTCAGCAGGGAATGAGATCTCCAAGCCTGATTCCTCCCCCAGACTCCACACTTGTGTATCCAAGTGTGCCCTTTTGCAGACTGAAGGCCCCCAAATCTAACCTGGCATAACCTAACTCCTAAAGGCCCCTCCTTACCCACTAGCCAAGCCCCTTTCATCACCTACACATGAGGAAATGGCAGGTGCATTCTCAGCCAGAATCCTGGCAGTCAGCCTTGTACCCACCCCTCTCTGACTCTCCATTCTGTGCATCCAATTTATGGCAGGTCCCTCATCAGCTTTCCTTGAAAGTATAGCTCTCAAAATCTCTCAAACTCTTCCCTCTCACCTCCCCACCACTTTGTCCCAGGTCCACACTGCCATTGTGACCTGAATTCTTGTCTTCTCTTTTAATGGCTCTTCAGCAATAGACTCAGTGGCTCTTCTAAGAAAAAGACAAATCCTGTCTCTCCTCTGCTCCCTCCCACTATGGCTTCCATCTCACATATAGTCAAAGCCAAAGTCTTCACAGTGTTTTCCAAGTTCCTGGATCATCTGCCCTCCCCTCTCCCATTGCTCCTTCCTTGCCCTCAGTTCCCCCATTGTCCTCTCCAGCCACACTGGCCCCTTTGTTACTTCTCACATAGATGACACATGGTTACCTCCATCTAGAATGTCCTCCCTTCACTCTCATGTTCATAGGGCTCACACTCTTCCTCTGTAATTAAATGTCACCTTTTCAGAACTGGCTTCCCTGAGCCTCTATGCAGCATAGCACTACCCCATGGTCACTTATTTCCTTATTCTTTTTAGTACTCTTCATAGGACTCATCATTACCTGATCTGCAATCCTGTGTATTATTTGTCATCTGTTCCCCACTCACTCAATAGAAAGTAAATTCTGCCTAAAAAGATGTAAGCATTATGGCTGGAACATACTGGGAACTCAAGAAACATTTGTGCTTAATTTTGTGTTTGATTATTTGTGTTTTTAAGACAGTACTTTGGTGGAAGAGAAATGAAGAAGTTGTGATGACCAGTGGATATCCAGGAAGAGATGGCAAAAAATCAGCTAAATATACAGGTCTGGGTCTCAGCAAAGTGCTGGAAATGGGATCTGGGTCAGCAGCACAAAGGTGGCATTTAAAATAGACAGTGATGATGAAGTCATTTAGGAGGACAATATAGAATGAGGGAAAGGAAGAAAGGTCAAGACCCTCAGGAGTATGAGCATGGAGAGAAAAATGAGAAAGTAAAGAATAAAATTTAGTAAAAATTGGTAGGGAAGTTTACTGAGAACCAGGCCATAAGAGTGTCATAGTAACAAGGGAAGGATGGAGTTTTCAGAAGGGAAAGTAACAGGAAGATAAGGACTGAGAAGGTTCCAGTTTGACACTAACTAGAGACTCTTTAATGGTGTTGGCCACACGAGAATCAACAGCATGCAAGAGCTGAAGCCAGACTACTCTGGGTTGAGGAACTACATGAGATAAGAAAACAAAAGCAGCAAGTGTGAATTACTCTTTCAATAAACTTTCCTGAGAAAAGAGAGAAAGAGATGGGCACTAAGCAGAAAGGAATCTTGATGGCTATGAACTTTGCTCTGCTTCATGGAATGATTTGGGCATCTCATCTATGAACTCTGGGTAGGAGCCAGATGGGAGGCCTAGATGAGCTATGTGGACATGGGTGTTGGAAGGTGTGTGCCATCATGGGGTTGGAGTCAGGAGGGAAGATACACAAAGCAAAGTAGGAGAATGCATGCAGCAGAGAGAAAGGGGGCCAGGGCTCACCCTGTTCCACAGTCCAGTGGCTTCTACCAAGGATGGAAGAGATGCACAAAAAATTATACAGGACACTAGCAACAGAAATGTGTGAACTTGAATCCAACCAGCAGCTTCTGGGCAGGGTGATTGATATACTTGAAGGGGATATAGGAAAGATTGGCATTGACCAGGCCATGTGGGTGAGTAATGGTGTCTTCCTGAGTGAAGAGAACTTTACGAAGAATGGGGAAGGAACCTTTTTATTCATTAAAAGGGCTAGTTTGGAGACTTTGAGACAGAGGGAAAGCACAGAGATCCATACCTGACAAGAGACACCTGGGCAGGCACACACATGGGGAGCCCTATATAGGGATAAAATGTGAACTATGAAGGTAAGACACTAAGTTCACACCTGGTTCATTACCAACCAGCTGTATGATTTGGGGTAAGTAATTTAATGTTGTAGTGTTTCTGCTTCCTCATCTGTAAAGTGAAGATAATGACGTCAGGGAAGCACTTGGTGCTTTCATCTTGTAGGCAGATGTTCCATAACTCACAACTTAGTGCTAAAATACCTCCATGAGCCTACAATCTATGTTGTCATATGTAGACAGACAGACAGCCAAACAGACAGACAGACAGCTAGGAATAGGTGTGCACACAACATTCATCATCTGTCACTATTGCTTTATTATAGAATACAGTTGGGCTACGTTCACCTCTGAGTTAGGGAAACAGTAAAACTGCTCATTTCTAAACTCTCATTCCTGAAATTTGTGGCACCCACATGGCAATTTGACCTGGGGGGATACAGTATGATGGAAATCAGCAAATGTCATATATCCAAGTCTACAGTTCTCTTTAGAAGACAGAAATAAAGAGATTTAGGATCTGACAGAAGGATATGGAGATGTTGAGCAAACTCCCTTGCCCTCCTGATTCCCCTCCACTCTATAGCAGATGCTACTTTTCCTCTCAGCATTTATTTTCCTCTGCTTTCAACACAGTAGCACTGCCCTGGGCACATGGCTCTTAGAGTAAAATCTATACTGCCCACCTCTCTTGCAGCTAGCTGTGGCCTTGCAACTAAATTCTGGACAAAAGATTTCAAGCAGAATGTTTGTGTGGTAGCTTCCAAGAATCTTCCTTAAAATATATCTGGTCCAGTGGCTTCTTTGCCCTTTCTCAGATGTGCGCCTTTCTCCACAAAGCCACAAGTATCATGGCTACGATGATGACCATCCTGAACAGGGAAGGTACAGCAGTACCACAGAGATAGCAGAACAGCAAGTTGGCAGGACAGTGGATCCTAGAGTGTGTGAGCCACATTGGCTCTTCCTGACATTTTCTGCTGCCTCCATGTGTCCATACGAGAAAAATATAAAATTTGCTCACAGAAACTACTGTAATTTTGGTTACTTGTAGCTGAGTGCAATCGTAAGAGAAGCACAAGCCCTCAGGCAGTTTAGGTTCAGGGTTTATTTTCTGTAGCAATCTTGCCTGTTCCTAATTCAAATGAGTGTACAGCAAGAAAGTTGCCTGCTTCTGACCCCAGCCTCCATCTAGCCAGAAACTTCCCTGGAATAATAATAGTGACCCCTGTAGTGTTTTATTGCTTACAAAGTGCTTCCTTCAACATGAACCCATCAGATTCTCCCAGAGATTCTGTGAGGGTGCCAGGACTGGCATCTCCATCCACTCTATTTTTAAAGATAAGGAGACTCAGAAAAAGGTACTTAGGTATTTTGAACACATCATACAGTTAGCAAGTAGCAAAATCAAGAAACCAAAACCTCCCAACCCTGGATCAGGGCTGTTTGCAGAACACAGAACTACAAGTCTGCAGGTGGTCCTGGGATGAATGGGCCGGCAAAAGAAAGGTCCTATGATAGAGGGGTACAAGATAGAATGGGGCCAAAGGCCTGCATTTTAAAACATAGATGTATATATTTTAATTCTTTTAGATATTTTTCAAGACAAAGAAGCACACATAGAATGAGCTCTACCCTCTGAGCAGATGTTTTAGTTGTAATGTATTCTTGTTAGTGCTAAGTGCAGTGTGTACAGCAGATCTCTGGGAATGCTGACTAAAATCCTACCCACTGAACAGCAACTGCCCATTCTGTCCAGTATTTGTCCTTCGATGGCTCTATGACTGGCTCGCTCACTTAACATCCATGTTGTAGCATATGACACAGTTTCCTTCTTTCTTAAAAGACTGAATAATATTCAATTGCAACATTATTCATAATATCCAAGATATGAAAACATCCTAAATGTTAATCAGTGTATGAAGGGATTTTTTTAAAATGTGGTATTTGCATACACAGAGGGGCTGTTTAACCAAGCCCTGCTGGCATGGTCCCCTTCTCGTTCCACTTGTAGATTAGCAAGGGCTACGGAGAGCCTCTAGGGATGGTTGGGAGACTTCACTCAGACAGCATCCCAGTGTTTGGCATTTATAGCAAGGCGCCTTGCTGGATGTTGCTGGGGAAACAAGATGTTGAGTAGGTTGCAGAATGAGAGTGAGGACATCATTTACAACACAAGTCAGAAGGCAACAGGTGACACCAAGGAGATAAAGGTGCAGTTCAAAGCAATCCAACTCAACCAGTAGCTTTTGGGCACTCTGTGTGAGGGTTGGTGAGAGGAGCTGAGAGTCCAGTGTGGGTACCCAGCATGGGTCCTGCTCCCTGCACTTTATCTAGCTTTATCACCCTCCCAAGAGCCAATGGTTCTCAAGGGAAGTAGCTTCAGTGCGGGAGCCATTCTGACATGTGAGATAGGAGTGTAGTACAAGATTCAAAGGAAAGAGCACCTGGGCAGGATTCAGGGAAGCATAAGGCAGGGCTTCCAAATCAAGCAGGAACCCACCCATGCAGAGTTGCCTGTGTCAAGCTCCTGCTCTAGGCCGGTGACAATGCAGGTTATTAGATTCCCCGAAGTATGGGTTGGATTGGAATGGTCAAGGAGGGCTTCATGAAGGAGATGACACTTCAGGAACTTCCAGAGTAGCTAGAAATAGATGGAGGAGACAGATGAGGTATCATGTATGCTGTGATAAAAGGGTGAGATGCACAGGGTGGCGGTGGGTGAGGGAGTGGGGACTCTGGGTACAGCCAAGAGGCAGGGTAGGGAGTAAGTACTGGAGACTGGGTCCCTGCAGGGTCACTTTGGGCTTGAACTTTCAGCCAGGAAGCCTAGAATATATTCATTAGGTGGTACGGAGCCATTGAAAATTAGTCATGTGTATAGAAGTGTGGGGGTCAGGGTGGTGTCTAGTCCTCAAAGAAGCTTCTGGCCGGCTATGTGGGCAGGGCTGTTGAGAGGCGGTGAGAGACAGGCAGTGAGAGAGGATGAGTGTGTGGGCAGATCCTTAAGTGGCAGACAGCAAGACTGAATATGAGAAGCAAGAAGGAGGAACCCACAACCCTCAGGGTGTCTCCATCACAGAGGACGTCATCCCTGGCCAGACAGCTTCCAGAGGAGCATCAGCCTCTGCAGGACAGAATCCTCCCAAATGTGGCAGTCGCAGACAGCAGCTCGCACCCAGTGGGGAGTTGGCATCCCTGGAGCTTGCTGTATTCTCCATGGGGATCCAGCTGTCCCTTGTGCAGTGGCTCCCAGTGATAAGAACCTTAGGGGGCTACTTCAGGAGAGGCTGAGGCTGCCTGGTTCCAGTCATCCCTGGGGCAAGCCCACCTCACTGGCTCAACCCCAAGAGACCAGAAAAGAGGGAATCTTTTATGGGGGGAAAGGGAGAGACATCAATCTCCTCTGTTTAAGCGACAGTCACTCAGCAGCTCCTGCCTACCCACCTGACTCCTATGCCACCCCAGAAGTGCCCAGGTTATGAAAGTCTAAGTGCCAGTGCAAGGAGGCACTGTGCAAACAGCCCAAGAGGCACTGCCCAGACCAATGGCCCATCCATTCATCTCTGCCAGGACTCGGCCCGGAGAGTCCTAAGGAGGGGCTCCCCAGTGATCGATGGTGTTTCCAGAGGTTATTAACCGAGCTGGACTGGCTCTCTCTGGGCTGATCTATGATCCAGGGACAGTTTTAAAGTATGTGGCTTTCTGGAACTGCATTATCGAAGAGTTAAAATTGAAGTAGTCACTCAAAGCTCTGCCATCTGTCACAAGCTGCTGGCCAGGGGTCCTTGGGGCAAGATGGGGAGGTGGGCACTGTGCCCTTGTCCCATGTCACGTTCCCAGAGCATCTTGCATGCTTCTACTGTCCTTCTTGTGCTCAAAGGACCTGTGCAGTGCTGCCCAAAGCAGAAGGAAGTGGTGACCCATCAGGGGTGAAGGAGGGGACACCTCAAACCCTTTGTCAATGAGCTACTCATCATCTGAGCACCACGAAAGTGTTTCTCCTGCCAGATAAGATGAGGTCAATGACTTTGTAGCTGGTTAGTATTTACTGAGAACTTAATATGCGCTGAGTACCCGTATGACCTCACTGAATCCTGATGACCCTGCTAAGAAGGTGCTGTTACTAGCATCTTACAAAGCAGGAAGCCACAGCATGCAGGCAGTGATTTGCCAAGGTCAGTGATTTGCCGAAAGCCACAGCTAGGGTTCAAAAAGAGGAGTTTGGTCCTAGAGTCAGACTCCTGGCCACTCTACTGACAGCCATAGATGGGGGCCCTGGAGAGGGCAGGAGGACACCACAGGTGCATGACTCTCTCTGTAGTGCTCCCCGAGGCCACCACCTCTGCTCAGGCCTCTTCTCACCTGCCTGCCCTCCATCGTGTTTCACTGCCTGGCCATATAGGAATGTGTTTGTCTATGCTTTTAACATCTGCCTTTCTTACTGGGCTGTAAACTTGGGAAGGCCCAGGGCAGTCTGCACATGGGCCTTGTAGAGCAAGGCAGGTTGTTGCTGGGCTGCTGGACTCAGCCGCATTGTGGTTCTGCCATCTCTGTTCCCCACCTCTCAGCCCAAGGGGGACTAAGTCAAGAGCAGTGGGTGGGCTATGGCCTCTGAAGAGCGTGGGGCCCCGGGGGGTCTGCAGGAGATGCTGTGGGTTCGTTATCATCTTTCTCAAGCACTGAGTGGCAGCCCCTGGAGCAGGCGCAGGCCTGCTGGCCGCTGCCTGCACATTCTCCCTCCACCAGAAGCATGAAATATTAATCAGGGGTTAGCCCCGGGCTGCTCGGAGTTCCCACCAGGACAGCAGGACCCCACCACTGTGATGAGGGCAGGGCTTGGAGGGATGTGGGGCCAAGTCTGGGCACTAGCCACTGTCACTTTGTGCAGATTAAATGACCCTGTTGGAAGGGGCCTCCAGAGGCCATTTTCACCCCTGTTCCTGGCTTGGAGCAGAGCAGGGCCTCCATTGTTCTTGTCTCGGGCTGTGCCTGGGGCAGAGACAGGGCAGTTTTAGCACCTGCATAATCTCCACAAGTCACCAAATCAAAGTGTAAATGCATGTTCCTCAGCGCGGCCACTGACATCCCTGGAGCTTATGTAAAGTGCGTGAATAAGAGCGTTTCTTTTTTTAAATCTATTTTTGTTGATTTATAACAATCTCTGTGAAACCGTGCTACCTGGGATGCATTTGCAGCTTCTGGATAAGACAAGGAACCCCTCCCCAAACCTCCTAGTTTAAGCAGGTGGCGTCCCCAAGCCCCTCGTGTGGGAGGAAGCCAGCCAGCAGCCAAGGGACCCGGCTGCTGCCCTCCCGGAGAGGGGGCAGCTGCGGCAGCAGCGGCTGTGGCTTTCTCTGACTTGCGACACTGTGGGACTGGGCTCCAGAACTGCCTCTGTGTCCCTCGCCTGAGCCGTGTGACTCTCCCAAGATATATTACCTGTGTTTCCTGTTGGTTGTCGTCTCTGCCAAAGCAAGTGTCCTGGGCATTATTCACCTGGTGCTCAGCCCACAGAAAGGGTCCTGTACCTTGTCCCTCTCTTCATTTATTCACCATTCTCTGAGGTCCTTTTCTGCTTTTTGTATCCCACACCTTCCCATCTTCTGTTCTCTCTCTCTGTGTGTCTCTGTGTCTCTCTGTCTTTTTATCTCTGTGTCTCTCTGTCTCTTTATCTCTCTGTCTCTCTGTCTCTCTCTCTCTCTTTCTCTCTCACTCTTCCTTTCCACCTCTTTGTTCCTGTCTCTCTTCCCTCCCACTCCCAGTCTCTCCTCCCACCTCCTTGCTCAATTTGGTTCAGAGATGACTATTTGGCGGAGATGATGAACTGGTCATAAAAATATGCACTGTTAATTGGAAATGTTCATCTAACTTGATTCCAACTAATTTTCAAAATAAAATTTATAAAAACATTAACCAAAGAAAGCTGAGCAGACAACACTGAAAACAAATTAAAAGTGTTTAAAAGGAAGGTAGAGGAACTCCAAAGTAAAAAAACAAAAAAACAAAAAAACCACAAAACTCCAGATATTTTTCCTTGATAGTTTCTCTTATACTTTTGAAGGGTTTTGGTTGTTTATATCTCATTAAAAATATACATTACAGAAAATACAGACAAACAAAAAAAAAACAATTATAAACCTGCCCATTCAAACACAACCATGGAGAACAATTACATTCTGTGTGTGTGTGTGTGTGTGTGTGTGTGTGTGTGTGTGTGTGTCTGTGGTACATTTTACCACATTCCAAAAAAGTTTCAGAACTTCAGTCCCTTGAGCTATAAAATAAGAACACTAATAGCAACAAAAACCTGATCAAACTTTTTGTTCTACCATCTACTATATGTTCTACCATCTTCCAGAAGCTTCCTCATACCCATCATAATGAATGTTTATCGTAATAGTGTAAATAAATACAAAGCCCTGGAGGGACCCTCAGGAAAAGGCTACTTAACTGCTGTGTTCCTTCAGCTTCACTTCCAGAGCCTCTCGGTCCTCTGTCAGCTATTAAGGTCCACACTCACACTTCAACAAAGGCAAAACAAAACAAAACAAAAACCAACCTGAGCAATAAATACCTGTCTATCCACGCATTTACTTTACAAAATTGAATCTTTTCAGATACGCTGCTTTCTAACACTTTATACATTTCCAGCTAATCCCTCCTGTTGGGTATTTTTAAGGTATTTGTAATTTTTGTTACCATTTATATTATTGTTAACAGTAAGACAGAAATAAGGAATTGAGTGTAGATTAGAAATAAAAAACATGAGAGAAAATAACAATTCTGAAAAATAGATGAAAATGTTTCAAACCACATAAGCTTATAAGACCTTTCCCATGGTTGGCCAAAATCTGTAATCCAAGTGTAATAGAGTCTCCACTGTTTAGCTAATATATATGAGTGACCACCGCGTACCAGGCTAGACTTGAGGTTCTGGGGTACATACAGTAAGACAGAAAGTCCTGTCCCTAAGGTGATGACAGCAAGTGGGAGGAAGTGACAATAAATTAATTAAACAGGAAGAAGGAGATAAGTGCATGGGGTAGGGAAGAAGAAGGAATGGTTGGTAGGGGACAATTGCAGGCAGAATTTTTAGAGAAGGCTTAGCAGCCAGGGCAGCTTCCCAGCAAAGGATTTTGGAGGGGAGGGAGAAAGCCACACAGGCATCGCAGGGAGGAGAAGTCCAAGTGCAAAGGCCCTGAGGTGCCACCTAGTCTGGTCCTGCCCCCCCCAACTCTCCTGAGGCCTCAGAGCCCCTGGCACCCAGGGTGGGACAGGTTTGTCTGGACTTGTCACTGCCAGCACAGTTCCAGGGTGGGTGCTGGGACTAAGTAACCTTACTGAGGGAACAGTAAGGGTTCAATTATATGCCCAAACTGCTAAGGGAGCAGGAATAGTCATGGCTGACCCATCTGTAATTTCAAATAAAGCATGTTGTTAGTAACAACATGCTTTCAACTAGAGTGCTCCCTGTTCTTCACTCCCCTCTTCCCCCTGAGGACCGAGGATGCTGTCGCCATGCCAATGGGCTGTGACGAAAGCTCATGCTCCCCAGAAAGCTCCTCTGGTCAGCCTGGGGCTCCAGCCGCCTCTCCCTGCTCTGCCTGGGCTTCTTCTACCTCTGTCAGCTCTGAGCCAGATCTGGGAAGAGAAGGGGGCCAGCCATGGGAGGGGGAGCCTGCGGGGATGCTTGGTCCAGGGGTGCACGGGGCAGATCGCCCCACATAGCCATTGTTTTCCTGCAAGGTTTTGAGAAGCACAGGCAGGAGGAGGCACAGGCAGATCTGGACACGCAGAAACCACAAAAGGAAAACAGGAAGAGTGGCAAAATGTGGAGGAAAAACACAGCGGCAGATGACAGGAAAAAGAAGTGTGAATGCCAAGAGAAAGAGAGGCAAAGAGAAGTTGACGAAGAATAAAGAGGCAGCCGTAACAAGAAAGGAAGGGACACAGAGAGTGAGACTGAGCAAGGCTGAGTCTCGTGGCCGTGGCCTGTGTGGGAGGGGGTGTGTGTGCAAACACAGGTGGAGAGACAGAGGCAGGGACACCAGGCCCCACACAGGAGCCACTAGCTCTCTTCCAGCTGGTCCTGCCTTCCCCTCCCCCACGGAGCCCAGCAACCTCCCCCCAAGGAATGGGGAGCCGCTCAGAGAGGGGTGAGTTGCAGCATGGGGTGGGGGACGTGGCCCACGCCCCAGCTGTGCAGAGAAGTCCTGTGCTGGACCTAGGGGAAAACTTGAGCGAGCTGAGAAGGGCCCTCCAGAGACAGCTTTGAGAAGAAATCAAAAGTGCTTAGTGAGCGCTCTTAGAGACAACGATGTGCTGGTGAGGTCAGTGGTCAGCGCTCTGGGGCCGAACAGCTTGAGTTCATGGCCCGATGCAAGGCTATGTGACCTTTGGCCAGTGCCATCCCAGGCTGGTCATTTTCCTCGGGCTCTGATGTCCTTCTTCCCTTCCGCTCCCACACCCTGAGCTGTAGGCTGTCCCTCCTCCCCGTGGAATGAGGCGGCTGGCCTAGAATCCCAGCGCAAATGCACCCGCCTGACTCAGAGACCGGGGCCCTCTGCCTCTGGCCGTCTCATCTCTTCTCTCCATGCGCCTCTGCCACCCCCACCCTCGCGCCAAGTTGCTGTATCCCGCCGTCAGCACTTGCAGAGTGGAGTTGAAAGTTCTTCCACTTGAGCAGCGCCGAGCCGCGTGGGCAGGTGGGTAATGTCTGTTTTACTCTCTGTAATGAATCCCATCTTCTTCTCTTTGCCGTGATGGTTATTGATTCTGTCTTGACACCTTGGTTTGTTTTCTGCTGGCTCCTGCCTTCCCTTCATCTTGCTGTGGCCATTTCTCCACTCTTATCTGTAATTTCCTCTCTTGTTACGGCTGCCTCCCTCCTGGGCTGGGCTTCGTATTAACTCAGCACTGCGGCTCCCTGGGGAGCCCCGTTCTGTCCTGGGGTAAGCTTGCGGGTTGTCTAGCCAGGTCCTTCAGTCTTGCTCCTATCTGCCTCGGCCTCGGCACTCCAGACACAAGGACTGTCTATTTACTGTTCTCTTCCTCATCCCTTGGCTCATACTGCTCTGCGTGTTCATCATCACCTGTTTTTCATCTGCAAATCTCCTATTCATCCCCCAAAGCCCAACTCCAATGTTCTTTTCCAGCAGGCTATTCCCAGCCGGCCCCCTGTCTACACTAACTCAAGACAGAGTTAAATCTTCCCTTCACTCAACTCCCGTCATTATTCCTTATACAAACGGCCATTCTTTGCCTACCTGGCTCCTACAAAAACAAGTTAGGTCTTGTTCATTCAGCAGGTGCATAGGAAATGTGTGTTGAATAGACTTGCATGGTGGCATCTGGGTCACTACCAATACTCTTGCAGTGGGCAGGCTCCAGCAGACACCGACTTGCTGAGGCATGGATGTGGACCATGGGGACTTAGATGAGTGGGGACCCAGAGTGTGGTGCCCACCAAGGTACCTTGATGTGGGGGTGCCCCCGGGAATCAACCTTTCCCCACAGGCTGGCATCGTTTGGAGCTGGGCTTGGGGCCAGAGGCAGGTGGCGGTCGGGGCTGAGTCCTCAGAGCCCAGGGCACACAGCACTGAATGAGAAGCTCAGGCAAGGACCCAAGCCCAGAGCCCCTGACACCGAAGCCCAGTGATGTCCCCCCAGCGAAGCCCATGGCTGTCGCACGCCTAGGACCTGCAGCTGTGGTCGACCCTCACGAGGGCCTATCCTGTGCCTATTTATGCAGCTGTTCTGGGGGCACCAGTATTACACGCTGATATGCACACACCAGAGAGTGGGTCTGGATCAGCCTAGGGAGCCCACCTCACAGGCAGCAAGGGAGGGGAATCTGGGCTCCGAGGGGCTATCTGAGGGCACTGTTAGGAGGGGAACACTCTTCTGCTCCCAGCCCCTGGAACCCCTGGGGGTGAGCTGGGAGCTTGCCTGGGGAAGGGAACCAGGAACCTCTAAGGAATCTTGTCTCCCTAGTCAGTAGCCCCAGAAGCTGGGTGACAGTTGATCAGAAAGTCAGTGGGGTTCACCTTAACTTTGGGAGGACTGAAGTCTGAAGAGAAAAGGTGATAATTTTCTGAGGCTGACCATGGGTTACCCTCTCTCAGGCAGTTCTCAAGCAGCGAGCTAGGTAAGGCAGGCGATGCATCCCCTATAGCACTTTGGAAGCCGAGGCCAAGGGCAGTGAAGTCACTCAGCTAGTAGGAGGCTCAAGTGGCCTCAGCCCCAGGCTTTCAGACTTTAAAGTAGGTTTTCTTTCCATTCTTCCAGTCTCCTTGGGTTCCAGTCCCATAGGAATCCTGATCCCTGATACGGTCTCTACCAAGCATTTTATTATTCCTGTTATGGTGCCCAGATTCCAACATGGCCCTCTTTACAACCTCTTTAGAACTTGTACCCTTGTACAGTTCCTTCCCACACTGCATCAGGCCCATGCCGTGGGATCGATGGCATACCATCAAGTGACGCATGCGATGGCAAGTGACTGCCAAGGCTGTGTCACAAAGGTAAAGGCAATGCAGCTTCTTCCTTGGTCTTTTGGGCTGCTGTTCTGGGAGAATGGCTGCCATATTAGGAAGATACTCAAGCAGCCCCACAGAGAAGCCATGTGAGAGGAACCTATTCACCAACCATGTAAATGTGTCACCTCAAGGAGGCCTGAAGAGCCCATTTGAGCCTTCAAGTGACATAGCCCTAGCCCTAGCTTGCTTGCAGCTTGGGAGGAATCTGGGACAAAACCACCCAGCCAGGCTGTTCCCAAGTGCTACACCCTAGAGGAGATGAGAAATGACTTCTGTAGGATTAAGCTTCTATGACATTTTGGAGTAAAATATCACACAGCAACAGACAAGTAGCATATGTGTCCTCGCCAGAGCAAAGGGCACCCATGTTTCCAGAACCTTCCTCACAGAGACCCACATTGAAGACCAGACTGTCCTAGGCTTCTGCTGGGGTCTCCTCGTCTCAATGTAGGAGGAGCCTTGGGGAGACACTGAGGTCAGAAACCCTCTTCCCAGGAATCTCTTGGTCCAGGTTCTTTCTTCCTCTCATAGAAAGATGAGGGTCAATCTCAGTCAGATACCTTCCCACTGCTTCAGCTTTGAGGTGAGATGGGATGAAGGTGAAATTATCCCTCAGACCTGATCAGATCTCTCCCTTCCTAATGATAATAAATCTCAGCATCTGAGGAGGACGCTAATGGATACAAATGAACCAGGGGTGCTGTAAGATGGATGCCCCTTCTCCAGAGCTCCAACCTGTAGCTCATAGACCCTGGAGAGCCCCACGCAGCACCTCCTTCCAGAACTCTGGGGTCGTCTAAAGAGGCTTTTTTTCTCTCTGCATTGCTCTGTCCTGATTCGAAAGGGAGCCCTAAGAGATGCTTGGGGACATTCTGTCACCCGCTGTGATATCAAATATTCTGGCCCATGGGCCTATCCCCTGCTTGCTCTTCAGTTGCTAGGGACTGTGCCAGACAAGACAGTCACTGTTCAATCCCCTCACACTTCCCAGTGGAGGCCAGAGAGAGCCCAGTTTTTAGGTGACTGACTTTCCTTCTTGTATGCAAGTTTGCTTTAGAAAGAAGCCATCTGATTGGCTTATTGGCTTCTGGTCCTTTCACTACCTTCTTTGCTCTCCACTGTTTGGTATGAAAGTTTATACATGAAAAGGATCATGGGTGAGAATGGAGGGCATCTTCACACACAGAGTCCCTAACTCAGCTTCCAAGGAAGTACAGGCTCCCACTGCTTGTTCTTAGAGCTGGGCGTTCCGGAGTGGTGAGCTGGTAAGATCCAGCCTTGGGGACTGCGTCTTCCTTCATTTTGAAACAATGGAAAAGCATCATAAAGCTCGTCCCACTGCCCTTCCACACCTGTCTTAGTCCATCAAGTGTCACTTCCTCACACAGGCGCAGTTCCTAGGCCCAGTCTCTCTGCTACACAAAGTCCCTTGGCGCTGTGCTCAGCATCTGTCTCCTTATTTACTTGTCTCGGTTTCTTTGCTTTCCTGGCTGCACCGATCAGCACAGTGTTTATCCTTGCTCAGGTCTGTCCCTGCACTGTCTCTGGATTCTGCTCATCCTGCCAGCCCCTTCGCCCCACTGAAGAACACAGACCAGTTGCCAGTGAGTTTGTTCTTTGACAACGTTTTTCACTGTGGCACCTGAGTCTCTGCAAACACGTGGATTTTGGCCAGCTGTCCTGAGAGACGCTAAAGGAGCTGCCAACCCTGTTTATAAAGACATCTAGGGAAGGGCCAGTTACTTGACCGTTACTGTAGTCTTGACCGCTACTAATGTTGCCTGTAATCGCTGTGGGCCATTTAGGCAAAGTGTGTCCTTGTGGCAGTGAGGAGCCAGGAGGGCCCAGTGATTGAGGCTGGCATGAAGGGACTAGGAGAGTTCTAGTCACTTCCAAATTGATGCATGTCTCTGCTCCTCAATTTCACCCTCTGCAAAGGGGATTCTACCCATTGCACAGAGCAGTGAGGCTATGCATAGGATCAGTGAGTCACCGATGGGTTTGGTATAAAGCGTCACCCTGAGGACAGCAACAATGAGATTGCTGCTCAGCTAGAGTCGCCCTGATAGTGCTGAGAACCAGAAACTGGCAGAAACCCTAATTCAGCACCTTCGAGAGGTTGCTAAGAAAGTGTTTTGCCTGGACCAACAAGGGACAATTGATAGAAGTCAGCTCTGAGGGGTGTTCAAGTCCTCAGGCCAGACAGAAGCCTGAGACCTCCAGTTCTAACATTTCATTTACCAGCAGGCAGAGCTGAGATCTATGGAAGACAGGGATGGGCCCAAATTCACCCTGCCGACCAGTGGAAACCACACTCATCACCACAGCCCCCGGTTGTATCCATCCAGCTCGCAGGCAAACAACCTGAAGCCAGCTGGGCAGGGCCGCTGGTCATGGACGCTGTCAGTGGGAGTAGGAGTAAGCTCTGGGGTCCTGTTTTCAAGCCAGCTGCCTCTCCAGACCACAGGCTGGGGCTGTTCCCTAGCCAGGAGACTGGCTCAGAGATGGGTCTTTTAAGAATAAAGCAGGAGAAAGCCACGCCCAGGCCTTGAGCCTTCTTCCTGCCTGGTGCAGCACTGGGTCTTCTCTGTAACATAAAAGCCATTTCCCTCCCCAAAAGGAGACGAGTGGGAGGGGTGTGAGGGCCAGCATGGGAGTGGGGGCACAGACATGACCTGGGAAGAGAGTAAATGTGCCTCCCCTGAGTTGCTTTGTGGGCAGAGCCTGGAAGGTCTCAGGGTGTGACTCCAAGTGTCTGAAATGCCATCCCACTGGCCCTGAAGGGATGACACCTCATGGCAGGGCTTGATGTGCCAGCACCTGGCACCTCCAATGTGAGAGCGCTGAGGCTCCCACATAGCTTCACAAAGGAGATACAGGAACTGTCAGCCGGAGCCTGGAATTGGACAGGGAGAGAGGAGATGTCAGACCCCAGTCCTAGTTTGAGGTGGGGAGGAACAGCTCAGCACCCCAAAGCTGGAACACTTGGGACCAAGAACAAAGTATTGACTATCAGCAAGTGATCCTTGCCCTCTACCCCCAGGCCTAGTCCCAAGAACTTTCCCGATGGTGACTCACCGCTGAGTGTGGCACACTTCGCCTATCCTGGAGTGTGCAGGGGACAAGTGCCACATGTCATTCTGCAAGTAAGGAGACCAAAGTTCCAGCTGGCTAAAAGCCCAAGGTCACCCAGATGTTTACACCTTTCCTATTTATTAGCTGTTTTTCATAAACAATTCGAGACTTGCAATAGAATGCATGCTTGTAATAAAGGGCTTTGACTTTATTCCCCTGATAGCTATTTGGCACTCTGGTATTGTCCTCTGACATTGTCCTAGACTCACAAGTAGATGAAGAAAGACCCTTGTTTCCATGGAGCTTATGACCTGACACATTACAGCCTTATACTAAGTTTTATGATGACAGTGAGGGTGACAGTTACCAAAGTCAGGGCAGCCTGCTCCATGGAGATAGCATTTAAGCAGCTATGAAGCCCAAAGTGACCTGAGTTGGGGTCACATCACAGAAAGAAGGTCAGACTGGCTGGAGTGTGATGGAAGGGGAGAGAAGAGTGGCCGCTCTCGAGACCTCTGTGGTGAGGAGATAAAGAGTTTATACTTAGCAGGATGGGAGGCCCCTAGAGACCTGTGAAGGGTGAGAGGTATGATCCATGGACACTGTAGGAGGAGCCTTCCTGCTCGCCTGAGGAGAACCCCAGGATGCGAGGACCCAGCAACTCCTGGAAGACTGCAGATGATGGCAGGTCATGGACCAGAGGCTACAAGGGAGCTGGAGAGAGAAGCAAGATGCAGGCCTCAGGGCCCTGCATTCCTGCGGAAAACAGACTGGGGAGAAAACTGAAGGCAGTGTTCACAGCAGCGGCCTCAGGCCCCTTCAAACACGGAGTGAAACCCTGCTGGAGAAGCGCCACCAAATAGAGCTAACTAACTAGACAGAGATTGCCGTCTGAGTTGCCTGTTGGAATAACTTCCACATGCAGAATAATAACTCTGTTTTTCACTACAGAAAGAATGACAGAAACACAGCATAAAGCAGGGATGATGCACAGAAATGGCTTCCACACTGTGGCCGTGACAGACATTGCTAATCAATCCTGCCATTTCCTCTGGCTGAGCCCAAAAGCAACTTCACTGTCTGTCTCCAGGTCATCCTGCAGGCAGCTACTGTCAACTAACTGCCAGCAACACAGAGCTAACCTGCTCTTCCCTCCCAGTGCAACCACTGGGAGCCCAAAGTTTAGAGTCCAAAAGGGTTTTGCTCTTTATCTGTTATGGAGTTGCTGCGTGTCTGTGGCCAACTTATTTAGCCTGAGTCCCACTTTCCCATCTGTTAAAATGAATTATTATTCCAATGTCACATGTTTGTTGCAAGGGCAAAATGAGACAATCAATGTATGAAATCAGTTAGCCTGATTCTAGTCCAAATAGGCATCCATAAATGTTAAATAAATAAGCCCTCTGCCCCGCCCATGATTATGTTCCTGATGTACACACACACACACACACACACACACACACACACTGCATAAAAAGATAGAAAAATGTATCCCAACAGCTGGCACTGGAATTGATCTTCAGGAGGGAACTGTCTTTTGTTCAGGAAATTACCTTGATAAGTCTCTAAGGATATGGATTAACAGAAGTCAAGGAAACAAAAAGATAGCCGCACTGCTTTGCATTAAAATTGAGGCAAAATGTGGGGGGAGCAGGAGAAAGTAGACCATCTCTGTATTGTGGGTGCCACAGAGCATTACAGTGGAGTGGGGAAAGGACATTTTAAGAAACAGCTGTGTCAAATACCCAACATGAAAATGCCTTGAATATTTTGAGACATAAAATCTTTCCATCTCAAAAAGGGCACATACTGCTTGATTCCATTTATGTAAAAGTCCAGGAACTGCCAAGCGATCCATCCCACCTGGTGGCTGCTCAGGGGAGAGAGGAGGAAACTCCTGCAGCAGGGCACCTGCTCTCTGCCTCTACACAGGCAATGGGTTGGTGCTGTGTGTCTATATCTGTATGTAGATACAAACCTGTATGTCAAAACTTATCATTCGGAACACTTTAAATATGTATGGGTTTTGTACATTAATTATGCTTCAATAAGCTGTTAAAATGCTTTAAAAAGGAGTTTATATCAATGTGATCCAAATATTTCTCTCTCAGTTTTCAGATATGCTGATTTTCCTTAGCTTTCTATAGACATTGACATCCCCCCCAAAAAACATTTTCTTCTGTCTCCCCACACCTCAGTCAAATCTGACACAGATGTAAATATCTTATTGAGAGTGATTTGGGGGTAGAATTTGAGGGAGGGAATTGAATCTCACATCTAAGTCAAAACTTCAGAGCTGGAAGGATGTGGGGGACAGGAAATACACACATCACTGAGCAGTTTCTGCAGAAGCGTGGCGCTGAGGTGCTCATAAGAACTTCAACCCACTCTGTTTCCTGGAAATTCTTAGAAATCTGCAGAGTGAGCAGTGAATTTCCATAGGATGTGAAACGAGGAGTTAGCTGAGAGTCCTAGACCCCGGTGACATTGGTGTTCCTTAGATAGAAGAACCCGCAAGCCCTCAAAACACAAGCCCATGTGCTGGCACCTGCCACTGTGCACCCTCACATCGCACCTGCCCCTGGGGCTCTGGGCATTGGATGAACTGCATTTTCTCTCTAAAGAAACTGATCAGGGATGGGAAGATCAGAGTGGGGAAGGGAGGTCAGTTTCCCTGGAGAACCCAGGAGCGCTGCTCCTCCTCTGGCTCATTCCTTAGGACCTTCACAGCAGCTCATTCTCAGCAACCTCACAGTGGATCCCCCAGAAGCATCTGCTCCCAGCAGGCATAGCAACCAGACAGGAGGTCAGTGTGCTTCTGGCAGTGCCACTCTGAGGCTCCTTGGCTCTGCAGGCACTTCGCTCCTGATGGACCAGCGCTTCCCCAGCCCCTCTGCCTCTCCCGCTTCTCTCCCTGTCCCTGCTCTCTACCCAAGACCAGGAGCACAGTGCAGAAACCCAGAAACCAAATCAGCCTCTCGCCTCCTTCCGAGGGGATAATCAAAGTTCAGTGTCTCTGGAGAGGACCCGGCTCTGTGGAGCAAGTCTTTAATTTCAAGCTGACAAGGTTGGAAGCATGTGCCGCCAGCTCTCACATAGACAAGACGGATGGACAGCCAGGGAGTCCAGCTGGCAAGTAGGAACCAGCGAGGGCAGAGGGGAGGAGTGGAGGGAGGGCCGGGAAGGAGCCCTGGCAGCTTCCCAGGCAAGAGGCAAAGGTCTCCCTGTGCTGCAGAGGTGCTTGCTCTCTGCAGACCCCAGCTGTAGGCATCTCCTACGCTGCCCACGGCAGAAGCAGCCTTTGCCTGAAGCCCTGAAGGATGAGTCTCTTGCTCAGGATCACAAATCACCCAGAGGGTGCAGGCAGAACCTTAAATACAGACCTGAGTGGAAGATCGACTCTTCTCAGGCACCGCATTTAAATTACAGTGCTGAGTTGGGAACAAGGCCTCACTGACATGAGAAAACTGCTACTGTGCAGAACACTCTCAGGCCTTTGCAAGCAGGTATCTCTGAGCTCCGGTCATCTTCTTACCAAAAGGAAACAGGTTTAGAGAGGGTAGAAATCCTACTCGAGATCATGCAGCAAGTCTACAGAGAAACCAGGATAGAATATAGTAAGTTCTTCGCATTCACAAATAATACAACCTAAAGTCTTGATGAAACTTCAGTTTTTCAAATAAAACATGGAACTAGTTGGACATCAATGCTCCCTGGGCCACGGAGCCTGGGTGGGCAGCAAGGCTCCAGCCAGCTCAGTCATGCTTTACACACACTGCCCAGTGGTTCACCCCCATGCCTCTGCAGGACATATAGCTTCCACCCAGGACTTCTATGCACTATTGGAGGGTTAAAATCACAGATGGCACCCTAGCAAGGCAGCAGTTTCTTTTGCAGTGCTCTACAGTCCTGGACCAGTGCTCCAGCATTGGCTCCTGCCACCTTGCTGCATTAGGTTGGGGTCTCTGTGAGCAGTTGAGCAGGGGTAGGGTGACTCCACCTGGAAGGATAGCTCCAACTCTCAGCCCATAGTGTGCTGCCTCCCTTCCTATTATGACTTGTATTTAGATGCTCCTCCAAACCAAATGGGGTCATAAGTGAGGCTTTTCAGAAGTGTCTGGGTCTAGGGTGTGTGAATGTGGATTAAGGGTGTGATACTAGAACTAAGGGTGTGTGGTACTAGATTAGTTCACTGATTAGAATTAGTGTAGTTCTGGGTGGGGCTGAACAGATTTATGTACTGAAGACAGAAGACCTGACCTGCCTGCGGTGGGCACCACTTGTAGCCTGGATGCGATAAGGGGGAAAGGCAGGCTTGCTCACTTCTGCTTACTGATGCTTCTTGTTGCTCCACTGTCTTCTGCCTGCTTTGCCATGGACTGTTTCTTCTCTGCCACACTACTCTGCCCTGGAGCCAGCCAACTGTGGACTGAACCTTCTACAACTGTGCTGAAATAAACCTCTTCCCCTTTAACTTGTAGGTGCCAGCTATTATGGCTCAGCAATGAGAAAAGTAACCAAGACATTTTTCTACTTGACTTATCTGCCAACGCTGGCCTGGGCTCCATGTACAGAAACCAAGTACCTGGACACCAGCCCTTTTGGGAAGTGGTTTCCCCTTCTCCAGGCTCCAGAGTGTGCTGTGTTCCCATTCCACATTGTGCTGGTTTTCTCATACTTGTACGATCTAAAGGTACCTGGACATTGGCAGCTGCTCAGAATTTGCTGAATGAAGTTAGATATGTGCATGATAAGGTCACCCATCTATTTTCTTTCTTTGAGCTATCTCAGTTTCTGGTCTGGGAACAGATACTTCCACAAGGCATAAGCACTAACCAGCAGGTAAGGTATGAAAGGGTGCTATAGACTGAATTGTGTCTCCCAAAATTTATGTTGAAGACCCAACCCCTCCAAGATGAAGGTCTTTGGAGGTGAGGCCCCATCACCAAGGTAATTAAATTTAGAAGAGGTCATAAGGGTGGGGCCCCTACAATAGATTGGTGCCCTTTTGAGAAAATAACAGAAGGTTTTCATGTTCTCTCTACCATTTGAGGACCCTCGGAAGGTGGTCATCTGCAAACCAGAAAGTGGGTCCCCACCAGGACCCAATTGTTCAGCACATCAATGTTGAACTTCCCAGACTCCAGAACTACAAGTAATAAACATCTATTGTTTAAGCCACCCAGACTGTGATATAGCCAACCCTCCCTATCCATGATTTCTACATCTGCAGATTAAACCAACCATGGATGAGAATAGAAAAAAATTGTGTTTGTGCTGAGCATGTAAAGACTTTTTTCTTGCTATTATTCACTAAACAATACAGTGTAACAACTATTTGCATCACATTTACATTGAAATTAGGTATTATAAGTAGTCCAGAGATAATGTGAAGTATATGGAAAAATGTGTGTGAGATTTTACTGTGAGAAATACTGTGCCATTTTACATAGAGGACTTGGACCACCACAGATTTTCATATTCTCTGAAGGTCTTGGGTCCACGCCGGTACCATCGGATGTCTGCACTTTGTTATAGCATCTTGAGCTAACTGAGATACAGTGATACCTTAGTTCATGAACTTAATTCTTTCCACATTTCTGGTTACAAACCAAATTAGTTGTGAACCGAATCAAACTGAATCAAAATCAGTGATTAGTTTCAATATTGACCTTATGGGGAAATTTACTTGGATTCACGACCAATTTGATTTGTGATCAGAATTGTGGAAAGGATTAAATTCGTGAACCAAGGTACCATTAGGCATAACAGGATCACCACTCCAAAATACCTCCTGATACACCCCAAAGCCATATCCTCAGGGACTTAACAGTACCCTTGAGTAGAACCTTGACTTCTAAGGCAAACATGCACTGAGCTGGGTCCCAGAACCTCGCCTCTAGATCTAGTCCTCCTGTTTACCAGCTCTGTAATCACAGGCAAGGGATGGATGAGATGGAATTTGGCAGCAGAAGTGACATCCACGTGACCTCAGTTTTCCCACCTGTGAAACAGAGGGGAAAAGGAATCCTTTACACACACTAGGAGACTTTCCCAGGAATCCTCATAAGTGAGCCCACATAGGAGTGACAGGAAGGTGTGTGCTTGCACAATGCACTGCAGGACTGTGCCAGAGGACCAGGCAGCTTGGTGCCAAACACTGCAGAGCTGGTGGCAGAGGAGCCAGCCCCGGTTATGCTCAGCTCTGAGCCCTGCAGGGGTCTTCTGTTGTCATTTCCCACCTGCCCACATTCCTCAGACCCTGTCCACTCCCTTTGCCAGATGATTCCAGGAGGTCTTCTGGTCTCAGGGCTCTGCTGGACACCCTCAAAGGGCAGGTTTGAGTCCCTCTGGACTCTGCTGAACTTACCAACCTCTGCTCTCTGAAGAGACCCAGCAGCACCACATGGCAGGGTGTGCACCCTGGGTCCTGACTGGGAAGGGGCGATGAGTCCCACTCATACTGACATGGAGCTGCTGGGGCCTCTGGATCCCTCATCCCTGGAGCCCAGCAGCCCCTCTTCCTGTGTTCCTGCCCCAGTTGCCAGGGAGTCAAGGTAGGGTGTGAACTGGCCTGCTCCTGCCTCTTGCCTCAGTCCCTGGCCTTTAATATTCATGAAACCTCCTAGCAGGGGAGCTAAAAATGTTCTGCTCCTAAATCTAACTGTTTTATGGATGCCTAATTAGATTCTTTGGTGGAAAGGGAAATAAGTGACCTTCAAAACTGCCAAAACCGTTCAGAATGGTACTCTCCAGAAACCTTTCCTCTTTTCTCCCCTGGGTAGCCTGTCCTCTGGCAATGAAATTCTCCAGCTCCCCCTTGGGCTAAGGGTCCAGGAGGTGCTCTGGGGTTTGTGAGCGCCCCAGTGGCAAGACGGCTTCCTGTCCAAGAAGCATAGACAGGCAGTGCTACCAACTCCTCAAAGGACCAACCCTTGCTGGAAACTTCAATCTTAGCCAGAATTTGGGGCTGGAGGGGACAGAAATGATGGTGAGAGAGAAGGAAAGAGCCCCTCCCCTGCAGGATGAGTGCTTCAGTAGGGTGCTCGGGAACCTCCAGTTCCCGCCTTCTCTGGCCAACTTGTCCGTGCATCCCAGTGAGGTCCATACGAGCCTTAGAGTAGAGAACAGCCCTTTGCACACCTGTACCTAGGAGCCTGGGGTTGACCTCACACCCTGGTTGGGTCTTCCCTTTTCTAGGATCAAGCAGAATTTCCCAGAAGTCAGTGGGAGGCCTGCCCATTCATGAAGTCTAAAAAATAAAGTGGGAGGAATGGTCTTTCCTGTGACCTGGCCTCCCAATAAGGTGGGGGAGATGAGAAGAGGCCACGAGGACATGAGCCCCAGAAGGCCTCGTGTGGGCTGAGGTGAGTTTCTGCACGCATTGTCCGAATTTCACAGATAGCACTGGAAGACCCCTAAGGTCCGGGTCTCCCCAGCGTAGCAACATCAGGCCTTTACCTACTGTGACCTTCTGGGTGTGCGCCTGCCACACGGAAAAGACCACGTGCCTGATGGAGGAGGGCCACCGAATCTGACTTACTCACAGCTTTCTTTCTGCCTTTGAGAAGAGGTCACTTTTGCCTGGCCCGAAATTGCCTTCTGATTGATTACCAAAGAGTCATACTCAGAGATGTCACAGCCAAAGCATGATGACTGGTGGCCAGAGACACCTGGGCGGGCTTTCCAAAGGCCTGTGTATCCCTGCATTAAACAGTCTTCCAAATCAGCTTCTGGGTCATTCTGAGATCATAAGGACAGGCCCTGCTTGGTGTGTGCATTTTCAGGGTCACCACACATAATTCTAGAAAACCAGGCCACTAAGTAGTCCACAGAGAGCAAAGCCCTGTGGTCGCTCCAGGTGACAGAGAACTCACTGCGCCCTCACCTTGTCTGTCACCTCTCTCTTCATGCCAGGCTATCACAGTCCTCTCATCTGAACTCTCTTCCTGTACCCAAGTCTTCCACTGCAACCCTCCCTGCCTGACATTACCAGGCCAGTCAACAGCACTGTCCCCTGCCCTGACACTTGGGCTGGCTGATGTCTCATTCTGCCTCCGGGCTCCACAGCCCAGAGCCTGACACCATGCGCATGGGAGTCCTCACTCCTCAGCTGGATTCTAATGCTAAAGGTCAATATTCAAGTCCTCAGTGCCCTTAGCACTCCTGTGGGCTCACAGCAGAATCCGCTGCTTGGGAAAGAGTGAGTGGATACTTGGGTGAAAGGACAAAGTGATGGCACAAAGGAGGACATTTGCTCACTCTGCAGTGATGGGTTGTGTTCTGGGCAGGCTTAAGACCTAAGAGGAAGCCCCAGAGCTAAAACAGACACAGTCCCCACCCTGTGGTCCCTCAGTACTATGGAACCAATGAGTAGTGAAATTAAGAAGTAAATGAAAATGAAGACTGGAGAGTGGACAGATGACCAGACAGCACACTAATAAGCCTTGGGGACCCCAGCCATGGTCCCCTGTCCATTTTGGTCCATTCTGCACCACACGGGCTCCTCCTCCGGCTCCTCACAACTGCTTCCTTTCCCATTCTGTGTATTAAGAATGAAACGGCATTGCAATGCTGGCCCTACAGACACCATCTTGGGTTGAGACTCAGCCAGCTAGGACCAGCCTCACCAAAGGAGGGTTGCAAGAGCCCCCAACCCTGGCCAAGGAAGAGTCGCCAGGGTTGGGGCTACCTGTTAGCTTGGTGCACAGCACCTCATGCCAGGGCACAGGGACATGTTCTTGGTGCAAAATGGAGACTCACATGACCCTAACCAAGTGGGGACAAAGGCACTGGTACCTTGAAAAGGTACACCCTTGGACACAGCCTCACAGCACAGTAATATTAGGGTGTGTTACTCTGAAGGACAAAAACAAACCACATTTCTGGTGTGTGAATTAAGGCAAAAGTGGTAAATACCAGCTGGGAGAGGTGCTACATACCTTCAATGCCAGTGCTTTGGAGGCCAAAGCAGGAGAATCTTAGAGAGTTCGAGACTGGCCTGAGATATATAGGAAATTTAAGGCTGAACTATATAGTGAGGCTCTGTTTCAAAACCCCTCAAAAAAGTGGTAAATACTTTTTATTAAGGAATAAAATTTGAGTTTGATAGACCAAGGCTTGTCCTAATATGGGTGCCATAGCCTTGTCTCCTCTCTCCCTCCTGATTCTGCTTGCGTTCCCTTTAATGAGGAGTGAGTGTGTGTGTGTGTGTGTGTGTGTGTGTGTGTGTATAGGATGAGTAGAAAGCTAGGATGTCAAATTTTATGTAAATATTTCAAATATAGTCATATAGCTTTGGGCCATATGAAAGAACTGATTGGAGTTGGCCTGGCCTCAGGGTCCTATCTGGTGCCATACTGAGGCTACGACCTAAGACAAGTTCACCTTTGTGCTTCCCAGCCTTTCCTTCCACGGGTGTCACAATGTAGCAAAAGCTGCAGGGACCACCCAGCTTCTCCAGCAGTCAGGTCTTCACTCCTCTAGGCTGGGCATCGCCTGCTTCTGGCTCCCAGGACTATCACTGCCTTTGACAGAAGGGGGCACCACCTCCCGACAGGTGCCATCCCTCAGCACAGCCCGGAGCCTAGACTGGTAGCATGAGAACAGGGGCTGTACCCACTCTGACCCATTTGAGATGAACTTGAAGGGTCAGCTCAGAGCAGGGACGAGGTCTGTGTTAACTGGATCTCCAGTCCCTCTACCCCTCATGCCTCCCTTGCTTGTTTACAGGTGGTGGTTGCTGAGTGTCCTCCCCAGAGAGCCTGCTGCCCATAAGGGGACCTTGACCTGAGACAGTAGCCAACTGGACATCATGACATGATAACTCGCAGTGCCTAGCACCCAGGCAAACTGAATTAATGAGAGCTGTCGTGATTCTCCACAAAGGTCATTGTTTCCTATCTCTAGCTGAACATCAAAGTCAGATGTGGAAAAAAAAAATAGCTCAGAAGCCAAGGCCGTTTTCCCTGAGATTATGATTCAGTAGAATTCAGCCCTAGGTTGCTTCATTTTAGAAACCCCACAGGTGTTTCTGATGGACGGTGACAGCTGAGAACCCCTAACCTGGGGCTCTACGCCATCAGCCCTGAAATTTACAAGGCAGAATCACAAACCTGTGAAGGGCAGAGTGACCTGACCAAGGGCAGATGGTGCTGCTCAGCTCTGTAATCCTGACTCACTCAGGATCATTGCCTGAGCCCTCGATTCCAATGCTGTCCCATATATACACAGGCCACTATGCATATCAAGCAGACCCCAAAACCTTTGGCCTGACGGATGGTGCAAGGAAGCATGTGATCGGATGCTGCCTTCACCTGTGCAGGATATGAGCACTCAAGCTTGGCAGTCATGGAGGGCTTCTGGGAGGAAGTGGTCCTTGAACGAGATTATAAAGAACAGTGCTTCAGGGAGAGAGCCCAAGGTAAGGAGACAAGGTCCCAGAATGGCCGTCCCATCCCGTGTTCAGTTTCTAGGGAAACCAGTCGTGATCTGTATTCTCATCATCCTCCTGGCAAGACCGAAGCCTTCAGGGGCATCAGACTCATGGACCAACGGGCAACAATTGCCCAGTTTTCACAAGAACAGATTTTGTTCTAGAGATTAAAATGTTGGCAAGGTTTTGGTGAAAATTTCGGCACTGCATTAGCCTACTTGCCTCTAAGGGCTGGAGGCCCTTAGCCATGTGGGTATTTGGTGCAGTTGAGGCAGAGAATTGAGCTAGATTTCAGGATTTGCCACTTGTAAGCTGTGGGCCCTTGGCCAAATTACCTGACTCCTCTGAGGCTTTATTGGTTCAGTTTTAAAATGAGGACAATAATACCTGCTTTCTTCCCTCTCTGGATTGTTGAGAGGATCAAATGGGGCCATGGCTGAAAAAAAAACAAATTTTGTAAAAGTCAAAGCACACTACAAGCATGAGGTGGTGTGATTTTCCTCTCTCCCTTTTTGGAAACTCGGGTGCAGAAGCCCAGTGAGATTTCTGCTCAGCACCCTACAGGGAGCCCTCTGAGGAGCAGGGGCAGGAAAGTTCCCTGAATCCCACTGTAATGTCTTTTCCAATACAGCAACATGTCTCTACCCGAAATCTTCCTTCTCTCTAGTTTCTTGTGCACTAGGGGGAATTACACATTCTCACCTTGCCCTAAATTTGTAGTCTTTGATGCCTCCTAATCTTTTGATCACCTCTGTGGCAGCCGGCAGCCACTTCCTGCCTCTGTGTCCTCTCCAGAGGCTGAGGTCTTTCGGCCTCTATACTCACTCCTCACTCCCAACCCCTGAACACACCTTGGGATCACCCCTACCTGCTGGCCACCACCTGCTCCTCAGGGTCTCTGCCTCCCACCCAGACCCTGGTAAAATGTTCCCTTCTGGTGCATTTTGAGCAAGGCACTTGGCATAGAGTCAAAAGCAAACGATAAAGAAACCCTTAAATGCACATTGCTGGTCACTGCCGAGGACCAGGAGGGCAATGGTGGGGGCGGGCTTCTCATGCAAGCCAAGAAGGCTGGACACTGGATTCCGACCTCTGCTCAATCCTTCATCCTGGTATCTCAGCCGATCAACTAAATTCTCCACAGCAGAAAATGCCTGCTGCTGTATCAGTCTCTGGGTCCCCAGTGCCAAGTGCATGGTGGCCCCACCACTCCCACCCCCACCCCATCCTCTCTCCATGAGGCTCCTCCAAGTCCAAAAGCCCAGCTCCGACTCTCAGTTCTAGGAGACAGGTCACGTCCACCACCCTGGGGTGCAGTGTGAGCCAAACTAATCAATGGCAGAGCGGTAGATTAAGGGGCCCTGCTCGAAATCATCCATCACTGTCGTTTACCCGGGCCTGTCAGCCTGCAAATGGAAAAGGAGACGATGTGAAACAACCCATCTGCAGGTTTTTAACGCTCTTTACAAATTGCTGTGGTGAATAACTTGTTGCCTATATTTATCCCTTTTCAAATTGTCTCTTAGCTACAGTCATCCGTCTTCATTCTACACCCTGATGGTGCATGTAGTGCCAGTTGGCCAACCTCATTATTTCCCTGCTGTTGCTGCCTGGAGGAGGAAACAGAGGAAGAAAGAAGAGGAGGGAGGGAGGAGGAAAGAAAGAAGGAGGGGGAAAGAAAAGAAGCCATGAGAGGGAGGGATGGAGTGGGAGGGTTGTTGGTGGAAGAGAATCTCCAAGTGATGGAACCAGCTTGGGTGAGAACCATCAGCTACAATCCTTCAGAAGCTCCCACCTCCTTAAGCTCACGCAAGAGGAAAAATGGCCCCCACTTTCAGGGAGTTTGTGAGCAGGGCCTGTCCCCTCAGGAGGTGACCCAGAGCCCCTCAGGGTGCCAAATCTGTGATCAGAATCTCCAGTCCAAGGCTGGGACTTGGCCATCCATGGTAGCCACCCTGGAGGACAGTCCGTCTGCAGCGCGGTGGGAAGGCTCTACACAGAAAGCTGACCACATGGCTCCATCCCTGCTATGTGTTAAAGTTCATTACCCCCACTCTCTGCGGAGACCTTTCCCCTGGCTTTGATCTCCCTGGTCTACCGCTGGCTGCCCTTTCTCCTGCCCCCCGATCAGAGCAGTAGCCTCCTGTAATGGACTAAATGCTGTGCCTCCCACACACTCTCTCTGTCCCAAATGTGTAGGGTGAAACTCATGTCCCAAGGTGATGGTGTTAGGAGATGGAGCCTCTGGGAAGAGATTGAGTAATTATGTGGCATGGACAGAGCCCTCCTAAATGGGACTCACAAAAGGGATTCCTTCCTCCATGTGAGAACACAGCAAGATGCCCTGATGAACCAACCAGAAGGCCCCACCCGACACCAAGTCGACCAGCTCCTTGATCTTGAACTTTCCAGCCTCTCGATCTGTGAGAACTAGGTGTAGGTCATTTATAAGCTGCTCACGTGAACTAACCAAGACACTCCTCGTCAGTCATCTCCCTGCCAGTCCACACTCATTCTCAACAGCAAACTGAGAACTGCTTCAAAAACCACATTATCTCTTCCCTCTGTTGATACCTTGCAGGGAGCACCTATATCAAAAGCACCCACACCTCCCCTCCTTTCCCTGCTCCAGGGTGTCTGGGCCACTCGGGCAGACAGCTGTGCTTTGTGTCCCAGCTGCTCAGTGTGTGTTGCAAAGGTTGAAGGCTGTGTCTTAAAAGTTCCTCTTGACACAAGACACAGAGAGATGCTATCACTTGCTCAAGGTCGTACAGCTCATTAGCAGCTGAACCAGAACTAGCAAAACCCTCTTCTCTTTTGCTTTATTTTTTTTTTAGATTAACAATGGTTAATATATTGCTTATTGTTACCCTCGAAGTAATTGTTCAGATTACAAGATAGCAAGCCTCTTTTCTTGCAGTCCCCTGCTCTTCCTTCTATACAACCATGAAATCTCCATGTGGGTATTTGTTGTTCATGGGTCCAGCTCTGACTCACATAGAAGCTCCCTGGTGGCAGTGTCCTGCAATTGTCTCCACTCTCCAAGCTCAGCACCCAGCTTTGCTGATGGCAAGTGGAAAAATGAAGAGGATATACAAGAGGATAAGCCCCAGATTCGGTTTCTCTTGCAGGGGAGAAAGCCTGATCCAAGCCTGCCCTTTTCCTTGGTTTCCATGGACTGAACCAAAATCTACCTGACTGTCAAATGCTGTGTGTCTGACATTGCAGCCAATATCTCTGCTCAGTCTTCCCAACAGACCTTTAAATATTTGAAAACAGCTGTCAGGATTCACTTAGATGTTCTGACTTCTAAGTTTAAGGTCCCCAGTTCCCTTAACCACTGGTTACGTGGCATGGTACAAAGACCTTAGCCAGTCCGTGCCCCTCCTCCAAATGCCATCCCATTTGTCAACTTCCTGGCTCGATGGTGACTCTCCCAATGAAACGCACTGCTCCAGGTGTGGTCCAGCCCCTACAAAGCACAGAAGGGCACGTCATTATTCCCTCTCTTCT
Organism: Dolichotis patagonum; assembly: GCA_004027295.1. Lineage (NCBI taxonomy): Eukaryota > Metazoa > Chordata > Mammalia > Rodentia > Caviidae > Dolichotis > Dolichotis patagonum. The sequence continues at coordinate 102,583 of PVJX010000072.1, forward strand.
GTGCTCCATGTTTCGATTAATACAGCCCAAGATTGCATTAGCTCCTGGCAGCTTCCCTCCACCACTGGCGCACATTTGTACTTTGTCTGCTCATCCATCTAACTCTATTACTGTCTGACTTGTCCTTCTCTATCTTGTCCCTGAGGATTACATCAAAGTCTTACAAAACACCTTGCTGTAATCCAGATTTGCGATGTCCACCGTGTGCTGTGTGCCTAAGAGTCTAGGAACCCATCAGCTGGAGAAAAGAGTTTGTTTTGGCTGGACTTCACTTGGTGAGCTCTAGATGATTACTGGTGATCACTCCTTTTTCCCTATAGGTTCACAAGCCATCTACTCAATACGGTGCCCTTTGTACCTCGCTTTGGGAGCCCCTGCAGAGATTCCTCACCCAAGGTGCTTGCTCAGTGTCTGGAATGAGCAACAGTGTTGGGCTGCCTGATTGACTCTCCTGTTGTGAGGTTTATGGTGGTGAATAGGGGTCACCCAGGGAAAAGGAGAGAGGAGAGTTAGTTCAAATGCCACAAACTCAGTAATGCCCACGGAGGCTGTAAATAGCTTGACAGAGGGGCTCTGAGCCTCCAGAAAATTTATTAACAGTGCTGAATGCATTTCTCTCTCTATGCACAATGTTTGACTCAAAGAAAATATGAAAACATCACTAGAATCCCAATTCTGCCAAAGCATTTCCTTTCTCCTATAATTAGGTACTTTGGGTTTTTAGTATCATTTTTGTGTTTGTGTTTGCTGCTTCTGATTTCCACAGGCTATTTTTAGGCCGATCATGACTCACTCTTTGAAAGGCTAAACAAAAATGTCTTTATCCCAGCAATCAAATGTTCCCATCTCCTGAGTGACATGCATTTAGGTAAGTCATAGGTGGGTGACCAATATGGGAGATGGCAGAGGGGTGCACAGGAAGAAGAGCCCCGCTATGGGGTGAGGGATGGAGCAGTGGACAAGAGATCTGGAACCTTCTGCCCCTACCCAGGCCAGCCCTACAGAGTAGCCCCTCTCTGATCTCCACAGAGGGAGAGAGAGGAATCTGGAAGCCAAGATCCTAGACAAAGGGAAGCAGGTCATGCCCAAGTAACACTGGAGACCCAAACTAGTGGGGTCATTATTCTGAGAGGACCAGGGACAAGAAAGATCAGAAGGTACAATAGTCTCAGGAAGACAGAACTAACTACAAGCTATGTGACAGTACAATGGGCTGCCAGGCAAAGTAGTGAGCATCTTATCTCTGGAAGTATCCAAACCACACTGGGTAACAACGTCAGTGTCCAAAGCTCCTTCCAGTGCTGGTTGTGTGAAATCTGCTAGGGTGGTTTCTGAAACAATTTCTGTTTTAAAAGGGAAACTAGGTCAAAATGTCCAAAGTCTTTTCCAATACCAAGACTCTAGGAAAGATCAAACTTTTGCCCCTATTCACTTGTTCCACAGAGCAGAGTCAACACGGGCAGGTTTGGCATGTGGAGGTGTTTATCTCCTCCTTTCAGCCTTTCTGTATGGACTGATCAGAAGAAGAAGTCTTTGAATCCTTTCCAGGGCCTCTGGCTGGGTACCATACGCACTCTCCCACTTTCAACATGGAAAAACCCTTCCAGTGCAATGCACTAGCCAGTCATGAAGTCAGTTTCCATTTCCTTTAAGCACACGGACTCTTTGTGGAGACTCTAGCAGGCCAGTGCCTTCTCTCTGGGAGCTTGTACTCTATGGCAAAGACACCAAAATGAACACGTGTATAAAAGGCATTGTCCCGTGCCAGTTACACAAACTCCATCCACTCATTGTTCCTGGTTCAGAAAGCAATAGGAGGAAAAGTTATCAGACTCATCTGACCCACCTCTAACTATACAGGCCCTTTCCTTGCCCACTTCCACAATCCCCATTTAAGGACCTATGTGACTGATGTCAAATAAGACGTGGACTCCCAGAAAAATGCAGACCTACGAAGAACTTCACAGTTTGCAAATCTCTTCCTCATCCATTATTCTTAACTCATCCCCTCATTCATTGAAATTCTGTTTAGCTCCTGTTATGCCCCTGGCAATGAAAGGACAAAAGCGACCAAAGCAGGCAGTTCCTGGGCTCACACATGGAGCTTGCACCCTGGAGAGGAAGGAAGACCTCAGCAGACCATCAGTAGGGTGCATGCTGATACTCAGCTCCAGTGAGGGCACAACAGAAGGATCATGCAGTGCGGCAGAACATGTGACTCAGATCTGGGGTTCCAGGAAGACTTCTTCTGGACAAGGTGACAGGATGAGGGTCAGGTAACCAGGTGAGGTGTGAGGAGGACTAGAGAGAGCCTGGCTCTTTGAAAGATTGAAAGATACGACCATCCTGAGTAGGGTATGCACAGCTCATCCAGAAACATGGGTCTCCCACTGAGTCAAGCGTTGCTAGGCACTGGAGATGCCAGTTTTCCCAGACAGACAGCACTTGCCTCCTGATTTATCAGTCTACAGTCTGGGAAAAGAGGCGGCCAGCTTGAAACTTCACAAAAAATAATCATGCCATGACATTCAGGGAAGCACTAAGGAAAATTTCAGTGTGTGAGTAAAAGAGGAACAGGACATACCTGGGACATTCTTAAGAGTTAGAATTAATTAGATCCAATGGCTGGTTGAGTGATGAGAGCTGATGGAAATTGGGGAGGCCAAAGAGAACCAAGAGTTCCAACCTTGGACTTCAGGTGCATGGTGCAGCCCTTACCCTAGATGAGGACTTTGGGAGCCTTTCCATGACGATGGAGCACATTCTTTGGGGCACATTCCATGGGGATGATTTGGGCATAATCAGCTTGTCCTAGGTCTAGGCTCTCCCCAGACAGAGTGGAGAGGCTCAGAAGACCTTTAAGAGGAAACACTCATGAAGTTTGTTCTTGAAGGGTAGCTTGTATGAGAGGGTGAGAGAACTACATGGGGATGAGTTAAGATGGGGCTGTAGGCAACATGACAAGACCTCTCCTCTATGTCCTGAGCATCTGGCTCTAGCCCCAAACACACACTATGCATCCACACAGTAGAGCAACAGCCAACAGCTAATCAAGCCACCACCCCCAAAAGTGGTCGAGGGATCAGGTAGGCCCCTTTATTTGAGGGCTCAAATAGGCCCCTTTATTCTGACCCTGGATCCCAAGCATATTTCGAGAATGTTCCAGCCGCACACCTCTCTGAAAGGAGCAGAGATGCATGCAGTCCTTTCTAGCACAAACATTTACAGTAATACTTCCGCATCCGACTTAGACTGACATGCTGGGCAGCTGCCTGCTCTTAATTCAGCTCCGAGCAGGTCCTGGCCCCGTATCAGACCCTCTATTATGCCCAGTGGACAGAGGAGAGCATGAATCCTGCTGTGGCTGGTACAAAGCTGGTGTGGGGGGTGGAAAGAAAAGCTCGGGGTCTCCCAGGCATGGGCAGTAGTTTAAGGTCCACCACATGTCCTCTGCCACTTGCTCTGCCAGAGTTTAAAGTGGCAGGACTTTGAATATGAATAATTCAAGGGATGCAAGTTTTAGTCTTTGTTCTGTTCCTAACCAGCTCTATGATTTTAGGCAGGTCACTAATTCCCTCTGGATCAATAAAAGAAAGGGAATGAGGGGACTTGAATCTGAGTCCTCCCTTCTCCGTTTCCAGTTTTTCTGAGACACCCCAAATACTCGGATCCAGTAAGTCTCTGTCCCCTCAAGGTTAGCTGTGGACTCTCACAGAAAGAGTGATCAGTGTAGAAATGTCGAAGGGTCCCTGGGAGATGCCTGGGGCAGTTTCATCATGTTGGCTATAAAGTGGGGCTAAAGACATTCACTCTGAAAGGCTGATTCTCAAATCAAAGGACAAGAAGTTACCTACGGGGATCAAACACTCACAGAGGAAGGAATTATGTTTTGAGAATGGAGGACAAGGAAGGGGAGAATCTGCTCCAAGAGAAAGAAGGCACGCAGGCACGCAGGGGATGCGGGCTGACGAGGAGCGGTGGCCTCCAGGACAGGCACAGCTGATCCCAAGCAGTTCCAACAAGACATCGATGTCTAGTAGGTCACAAAGAAACTGAGGATTTCAAATTGGTCCGGAGACAGTGGAGGCTCATCCAGGTTAGGGACAAGGAAGGATGGGTAGTATCCAAACAGAACAAAAACAACAACAAAACTGCGCACACACACAAAGAGTGGACACTGGTCTTGGGAGAAAGCCTGTCCTGCTGAAGGCGGTTTGCTCTTCTCAAGGGAAGGCACTGCAGGCTTTCATCTTGTTCATTTCAACCCAGTGTTGCCCAGCCTGGGCCACATAGTGATTGAGGGTCAGAGTAAATCCAAAACCTGGCCTGGGAATGTAACTCAGTGTGAGCAAATAAATAAATGTGCCTATGATGGACCTGTGGGACCCTCGTGACAAACTGTGGAAGTTTGTCATTGTCCCCATATCCCAGCCAACTTGTAGGGCCTTCCCCTATGAGCTGGAAGAATAGTTGGCATCTCACAGGCTCCTTGCCTTGCTTTAATGAATTTTCACCCCTGGTCTGACTCACCCCGCCAGCTGGGAGGTCAAAGAGAGCTCAGCACTTCAAGGGAACAAATCAAAATATGCTCAGCTCTCCCAGCCAGGGCCTGCAGAAATGCTGTTTCCCCATCACATAGGTTTCTGTGGCCGTAACGAAATACCTGAGGGAAATGGACTCAGAGGAGAAAAGACTTATTTTGCCTCACAGTCTAAGTTCAAGTCTGTGGTGAGCTGGCCTCATTGCCTCTGGACTTGTGGGGCAGCCGTGGCTGACCATGGGGAGGAAGAGGAAAGAGTAAACACCTCCTAACAGCCGAAAGCAGACACAGCCTGTCAGAAGGGATGAGGACTGGATATGGACACACGGTTGCACCCTGTCTTGGTTACTTTTCTCTCTTGTTGAGTCAAAAAACATGATACCCAAAGTAAAGCAAGGAAAGGTTTATTTAGCTTATAGTTTTTGGAGGTTTCAGTCCATGCTCAGCTGGCTGCAAGGCAGGGTGGTGTGGCTGTGGGACAACCACTCATGGCAGCCGCAAGTGACAAGATCAAAAAGGGCAAAAGCAGGAAAAAGCATGCCTCCTTCCCTATTTTATACTGTATGCCGGTTACCCTGGGCAGGTGCCACACTCACACTGCCAATCCCAGCGCTAGACAATGTACCAATCACAAAAGCTAGACTCAGTTACCTCTATGACTGAATGAGGCTTTGGGGGGGATACTTAAACAAACCACAACACACCCCAAGGCCTGCTCCCTTGAGCTAGGTCCCACTTCTGTTCCATTACCTCCCAATAATGTCATCAGATACGATCACATGAATGGGTTAATCCAAGGATGACCATAAAGTCCTTACAGTCTGATCCTGTAAAAACCTCATCTCTAAACACACAAGCATCTTGGGCAACGTTTTAGATCCAAATCCAACACCTATCATGAGTGCATCCAGGGCTGAATGCTGGGATATTAAATTTTCCTTTTGTCCTGTTTTGCTGCCCACTCCTCATAGCTTCCCAGGCTCTGGAAAAGTTAGATTTAGGATTGATTTCTAAAGGCAGGTAGGATGGATTTCTGAGCACTCCATCTATGGGATGAAGGGAGTCTGTTTGGGAATACAGCCTGCCCTCTCCAGGGCTAACAGAGCGAGGCAGCACGGTATGGAGACATAAAAGAAGCTCTGAGCCCTGCCCCGCCTGCCTGCGGGGTGCAGAAGAGGAAGCAGCCTCCCCACCATGGCTTATGTTAGGAAGGCACTGACCAAAGGCAGCAAGTGTCTCAGGTGACCTCCAGAGTGGTCCTCACTCCCCTCAGACAAGCTCAGGATGGAGAGTCAGCAGTCACGACATTACAGCTTGCTTCCCCTTGGAGTGGATTCGGGTCCCCTGTGCTGGGAGGGTTTACCCCACAACCCTCTGGAAGACACCCTAAAGAAACTGCTAGACTTTACCAATAAAAATGCATTGTTCAGACAAGCACTGAATAACTGTTTAGTGTAAGTATATCCCCAAAGTTGTATGGGTTATACATATACTTATACGTGATTATCTGAAATTCAGATTTAACCAAGTATCTCATATTACCCAGCAACCCCCTCCCATACCCTCTAAGAAGGTCAGGTGTCTTCAGAAAATAATTCCCCTGCAGTCAGAGCCTGGCTCACTGCTCCTAACACTCTAAGGGTGGGAGGGGCCCTCTGGGAGCCTATGTAGGTGATCCCAGTGTCCCCAGGGGACCCTGAACCATGGCCTCACCCCCCACACACACACACACAACCAGCATGCATCATCAGGACGGGGCTGCCTGCAGATGCCCCTAACACCCCCTACCTGTGGCCAAGCTCATCAACAGGGCTTTCCTCTTTCCCCGGGGCTGTCAGGCCAGGCCTCGGTGCTCTCTCCTTCCCTTGCTGCTCACTGGCCTGAGCACCCACTTCCCGGCCAGTTCTCCTCTGCCCTCTTGACTGGAATGCCTGTGATCAACCCAGCCTGGACCCAGAGGCTTTGGTGTACTAGAATTTCCCCTCTTTCAAAGCAAGGGTGAGGAGAAAGATAAGCTCTGCTTTTCTTTTCAGCCTCTCCTCATTGATGTCCCCAAATGCTCTCTATGCTCCCACCCCTGGTCTGTCCTGGGCCCCCAGCACTTGCAGGGACCCCAGAGCAGAGGGAAGAGAGTCCTGCTCCATTCTGCCTGGCTGCAGATCCGTGGCCCACATTGCCCAGTGCTCCTGCTTGGGCTGATTGAGGCCAGCACGTGAATTATGGCCACTAATGGTCCTCTTCCACACAGACTCAGCTGCTGGGTGGAAGGCATGTGGCTGCCTCCTCTCCTGGCCACTAAGCAGAGTTGCCAATACCACACACCAGCTCCTGGCTGAACAGCAGGGTTTAAGGACTGGCAGGGAGCATGGGGACTAAGTTCCCTGTCCATCCCTGCTTGGTTGGCCAAGGTCTAGGAGCCTCCTTAAGGTGATGAGGGCCATGACTAATAGGAGGCTGAGGGACAAGCTCTCAGGCAGAGCAAGTTTTCAGGACGCCTGGCTGGAGTGGGTTCAGTCCCCACACATTACCCTTTTCCTGCAAAAGGCACACAAAATAGCCCCCTATGCTTCTGGGGAACGTCCGCATTGCTCCTGGCACTGGACAGGAGTTGGGCAGCCTATATTGTGAGTCTCTGGAAAGTTTTTCGTGTAGGATAAAGAAGCAAGAATCACACACTCCTTAGAATACTGCTAGCACTTGCATTCCTAACTTCTACACAGCTTCTAGGTTTCCGCTTAAACAGCACCTCCTCGGGCAGTCCTCCCTGATCCCCCAAACTAGGTCAGGTCTCCCACCACACTTTCCCATAGCACCCTACAGTTCTATTTCATACCTCATCGGCATTATAATTACCACAGCATGGGGTGGAATTTATACCCAACAACTCAGATGGGTAAGACAAAATAACTTCAATTTCCGTAACTAATCACATTTTTTTTCTTCAGAGCTGGGGATTGAACACAGGGCCTTCACACTGAGCTACACTGCAAGCCCTTTTTTTATTTTGAGAAAGGGTCTTGCTAAATTGCTAAGTTTCCCACAGTGCTGGGATTACAGATAGGCACCACTATTCCCAGCTACTAATCACTTCTTACCCAGGTTCTCTACCCCCGCAGAGCTTGATGGGAGATCAACTTGCCAGGAAGTTGTATCTTGGTTTAACACATTCTCTGTGAGAGATCAAAAGTCCTCTTAGGGCTTATCATCCTCTTTCCTTGGATGGCTTTGGACCGCCAGAGGAGCCTGTAGCCCACCTGCTGCCCTCTAGTTATTGTCAACCTCTGTGAGGCATCCTTATGTGTCTGGGGGTCCAACCTAGTGTCCTCTGGCCATACCTGACTTTTTCCAGTGTCTCAACGGCACTGCCAGATGAAGTCCCCAGTCATGGCTAATGACTTCCAGTCATATGGCTTCCTCATCCTGACCTCGGGCCTCTTCCCCGCACTAACTCTATCAGGGCTCCTGCCATCTACATTCTGAGGCATGTGGGAAGTGCTGGACCCTTTGCTGCATCAGATGTAGGCATCAGTGTCAGACCAGGGACACTGGTTCAAACCCCACCACCACCACCACTGGGTCACATCAAATGTGAGCCTGCTCCTCCTGCTTCCTCCCACAGAGCACTGCAGGCAGTTCCTTCCTTATGTCTCCTCAACTCCCCAGCTCAGCCCTGTGCTCAGATGCCCAGGGCCCAGCATTGCTCTGGTAATGTACAAGAGTGCTTCCTACATGTAAAAAATCATTTTATCTCTGCAAACGAGGCTGTCAAGATCACGGTTTTGCTAAAGTCTTCGAAAAGCCAAAGCAGTGACCTCTTTGTTCCAGAGTCATTCACTTTCTTTAATGCTTTCTTGAATATAAAAGAAAGGCAAGGGTGATAGCTCTCAAACCCAGATTTTTAATCGCCTTTGGAGCACCCTGCAAAGATGAACCCCATTGCTCATGGGCAGCTCACAACAGCAGCCAGTAGATACCCGCTGCTGCTGATCTCCCCAGGTCCCCCCAGCGCAGGCAGGCTGTGCTTCTGTGACCCAGTGCTCGAGGCCAGATCAATATACAAATAACTACAGCGGAAGACAGGACCTTGAGAGTGCCTCAAGAGAGGTGAGAGGGCCCGGAGAAGGTCACACGAGGGAAAGCTTCATCATTTAGAGCACAGATTCTCAAAATTTTTTTAACCCTTGACTCCAATAATGCTTTCTCTCATTGTCTACTGTATAATTCTACTACTCAAGAAGAGTTTAACTTTACTGAGCTATGCACTCTCCTTTGCCACCCCCACCTGCCCTATGATGAGTCTGAGGCAGCTTCAGAGGGAAGGGAGGTGTATCTGAGGGCTATTTAGGGAGGTTTCATGGGCAGCATTGAAAGGTGGGTGACATCAACTAACAGAAGTGAGAGAGGCCCACAAACATATGCAGGGAGAAGAGGGCTGAGTTCAGAGACTGGGGTTGGGCTTGGCTGCAGGAGGTTTCTGATGGACCCAGTTTGTCTCTGATTGGAGCAGCTTACATTGCAAGGTAGCTTAAACCAATCACCATGGCAAGAAGAATCTTATGTGTCGATTGGCCTGGTCCTGAGTTACATGCCTTTTCCTCAACCAATCACTGCAAGCATGAGATAGGTATAAAATATTGTGACTGGCTTAGGCTTAGTCAGGAATCATCCTACTACGTAGTACACAATGAGATGGGCGAATGAATGATGGGGAAGCAGACAATGGTGCCCAGCATAGATGTCTCTTTTGTTTTTCTTATGAAAGAGAAGAGATTCAAATTGGAACCTCCAAAGAAATTTGAGGGTCACCCATAGACTTAACTCGTCTGTATCTCCAAGGACACAGAATTGTGAGTGGACTGCGCTCTATGCTTCCACCTTGTTTTCTTTTCCCTCTGCCTTCCAGGTTTCCTCATCCCAGTCCTCACTTACTTTCTCTTCTCCATTCTCTCCCACCTCTGAACCTACAGAGCTCTGGTGCCCATGTCCCTGCCTCTCCCCTCCCACCCACTCCACCTCCCTGCCCACATCTTCAGACACCCTCTCCCCATCCCTCTGAGTTCAATTTCGTCTCATCCAAATTGCTTTACTGGTTCAGCAGAAAAACAAGGCTAGCTACAGCCATTATGGTCACACACAGTGTGCATTAGACTCAAAAATATTTAAGGAAAATACTCCTGCAAATGGAATCAATAAACTCCAAATCAAACATTCACAGGGAAAGAGAAATGTATCTTCAGCTCAGTGTGCCAGGAAACTGCTCACCATGCAGCCGAGGAGGCCAAGGCCACCTCACCGCCCCCGCTCTCGGAGTATGATGGCCAGAGCAAACCAGAGAAGCCACCGAATTCCAGCCTCCCTCTCGCCAGCCACCCAGCTCTGACCGAGCCTCCTCTCAGCTGCTGAAGGGCCCATGCTTTCCACCTGTCCTGGTGCAATGATTAAGAAAGGAGGGGTGATGGGAAGAGGGAAGGGAACTGGGGAACAGAGGCATTTGCATTGTGATATTTTTAGACCCAAAGATTAAATCTTTAATAATCATAATTTTTTCTTGAAGGAAAATGAGGGTTTGGTGTGTAGTGCTCATACACTCCCTCCTCTTTGAGCTTTCTCTACTTCAGGCTCTCCCAGCCTTGCTCCTGCAGCAGAGGAAAAAGACAAGTGGCAGAGAAACAGAAGAGAGAAGAGAGAGACTCTGGGGGGTGATTAGTACCACAAATCTGGACTGTGGCTCCAACCAGCCCCCCAAGCTTTGGTTGTCTGGTGGATTCCAGGAAGATGAGCCCAGGCTAAGGCACAATGATACTTTGGGACTGTCTTCCAAGCCATTGAAAGCTTTCTCTATTCTCTGCTGTCTTTTGGATTAAAAGCAGTTAGTGCTAACTTCCCAGGCCCCCTGGGTAAGGGATTCCATCATCTAAAGAGTTCCTCTTCCATCACTAATATTCCCCCAAACATCTCAGAAATCTGACTGCACCCCAGGGTAACTTTCTGGGTTCGCCTTCCCCCACGCAATGCCAATGGGGCACCGTCTCTCACAGGAAACAAGACAGAACCCTGTGCCTGCAGAGGTGGAGAGAGAAGGGTAGGGTTGTGGGGAAAAAATACTAAAGATATAGCTCTGATTGTACCACTGGCCATGAGAATTTGGACAAATCCCCAGAGATGTATGCCTCAATTTCCCCAAATTGCAATGAAGAAGAAGATAGATCAAGAAGAATTGGATGAGGCTCCATGAATCCTCTCAATTTGCTTGGCGATGTCTGTCTGGGCAGTTTCCTGGTAAGGGGCTTTAGCACATTCCCACAGGGTCCTGAAAGCCCACCAAAGCGAGAGTCGGAAGTGGAGCCAATGCTAAAGTTTACACAGGGCTCCAGTGCCCCAAGCCTTCCCAGCCTCCAGCTGGAGAGCTGGCCAGCATCCTGGCTTTGTCCCTGGAGGGGGAACTTGGCATGTGCCCCCTCATGCCCACTGCCACCACCGTGCGTGACTTCCACAGGGTTACTGCCAGCTTTCCTGGTAGCCCACACCAGCACACAAACCTCTGCTCCTTCCCTTTAGCAGGCTCATTTTACTATAATACATTTAAAGAAAATGTAGGAAAATGAATAAACTGCCAACAACATTAGGCTGGCCAGGTTCTTGAAAGCACTAAAAATCCCCCACAGACTATCAAAGAGCTCCCTGGGAGCCCACGTTATTTGTCTCTCCCTGAAGTAATGGCTATCTTTGCACGTGGGCCAGTGGCCTCACAGGCACTGGTTTAGCTCACCTTCCATCATGCTGCCTGTGTCCCCAAACCTATCCTAGATCCCACTGCTCTAGGTGTCGGTTCACTTCTGATCTCTTAGACTTTGAAACTCACTCCACATATTGCTTAATTCAGACAAATATCTCTTCAAACTAAGACTTTTCATTTTCTGACCAAGTGTCAAGTACAAGAACCCAAACCTAGTGGAGGGTGCAACAAATAGGCAGTGAAGTCATAAGTAAGTGAATGAATTCATGAGTAAATTCATGAAGGAAATTAGTGACACCTTGACTTTCATCACTCCTCCGACTCCCATTTCTCTTAGCCTGGGGATTCCCAGCTCGATTCCTACTTGGGCCAAAAATTTGCAAAGTACTGGTTTCTGAGCCACCTAAGGACTGATCTCTCTCGTATCAGGTGTAGATCAGTCCACTTCTAGATCCTTCATGAATTATAGGCTGGTGTCTTCCTCCACTAGAAAACTCAAATCTCTCTCTGTCTCTCTCTGTCTCTCTCTGTCTCTGTCTCTCTCTGTCTCTCTGTCTCTGTCTCTGTCTCTGTCTCTCTTCTTTCCTCCAAGACTTCAATTAAACATAAACTAGACCTTCTCATTTTGGTCTTCCCTGTCTTAGGTCCTCTTTTCTGTATTTTCCATCTTTTTGTCTGTCAATGAACATTTTTCCTCTCACCTGGAGTCTAGTTTAGTGATTTTCGCTTTAACTGTGTCTAACCTATTATTAAGCCAATCTATCAAGTTCTTGCTTAGATCAACTACAGTCTTAGTTCTAGAATTGCTTTTTTCTTTTAAAAAAATATCTCTTAAGTATGTCATATCTCTGAACTAGTCCCTGACCAACTTATAGGTTAGCCAAGCCGAATTGGAAAAGAAAATGAGATATTTAGGCTTCAGGTTGGGAGTGAAATGGAGAGGCTTAAAGTTTTTGAGACTGCGCATCAAAGGAGATAAGGCAGGTCCAAAGGAGGAGGTTGCCCACGTTGGCTCAGGGCTCCAGTCGAATGAGGCAACTCAAGAAAGAGAAGGGATGTCTCTGGTCAAACCCTTGAGGCCCAGAGAGTGGACAGGTGACAAAGTGAGGTGCCTCTGACATTGGGCAGCTGTCAGGGAGTCTGACTTCTGGGGAGCAAATGTGACCAGGCCTGGGTTTTTGTGGTACACAACTCAGACTGGGTCCTAGAAGCCAACAGGGGTGAAGGGGAGAGGAGAGACAAGCAACAAAGACAAGAAAATGACAGTTACCCAAACTGAAGTGGGGACCCAGACTAGCAGCAAGTCGAGGCAAGGCGTGGACAGGCTGGATGTCAACAGTGGTCTCAGTGAGCTTGAGAAGGAGAGGCCAGACCCTCCGAGGAGGGGACCTCAATCCAGATGGGTTGTAGCACCAGATGTTAGGGAAAAGAGAGGTGCAGCTGAGACCAGTTTCCTGATACCTGCGGAAATGTTCAAGCAGGGCTTGCTGGTTGGTTTGCTTGTTTGAACATAGTGAGTATAATCGGTTCACAGTTCATGTCCAATAATTCCAACATCTGAAGTCTTGGGGACTGTCCCTATTGCCTATGGATCCTACTGGCCCCTGCCCATGAGCGTATTTGAGTGTCCTGGACACCCATCTCATCCCAGCTGCTGTATGTGCGACCTTGTCAGGGGAATTTCAGGATGAAGGAAACTCATTCGAGGGGTTGCTGTTCCACATCCAGTTAGAAAACAAGTGGGAGGACTGCGACCAGGACCCACTCTCGTGGACATCTGCCCCACCCTCAGACGACACCGAAGTGCACTTGGAAGCGGGGAGAGAACCTTCTGGAAAGCCTCCTCCGCTGCAGACTTGCCTGGTGGTGATGGCTGGAGCGAGGCAGACATGGGGCCCCACTTCAGGGGTCACCTGACCAAATAACACTCAGTATCTTAGTGTGTTTTGTTTATTTATTCATTTTAAAATACTGCCCAGAAAAAATACATTTGTACCATTTCATTTAAATCAAGAGATCTCGGCTTCTCTGAAAAGATCCAAGGTTCAGGGCCAGGGATACAGCTCAGCAGCACAGTACCTGCCTGGCAAGCACAAGGTCATGAGTTTGGTCTCCAGTACCAAAATAAGAAAAAGACCCACGGTTCTGAGCACACTGATCCGGGAGGTAACCATGGGCCAGAGCCAGGAGCACCTGTCCCCAGGAGCCGAGGGGGTGCAGGAGCAGCATGGACACCACTCAGGCAGTGGACAAGTTCACAGGACTCTGGCCACTTCCCTGTCTACTTAATTACTGCCTGGTCCTGCAAGAACTTGTTGTTTCAGCCTTTTACCTAGAGAAAAAGACATGGAGTCTCCAAGCTTGTGAGACAGAGAAGACAGAGCAGACAGAGAAGAAGACCAGAGAGGCTAAGGTGTCTCACAGGGGTCCCCGCTGGCATAGAGAGGATGTGCCAGCCCCAGGCCAGGCCAGGTGACTGCAAAATACAGTGCAACCACCTACTGCCAGTCACTCTTGGGCAACTCACTCTGAGCCTCCAACTCTTCATCTGCAAAGTAAGGACCATCACAGCACCTGGCTTGTAGGAATGCCTGTGAAGGGAAGGGAGGTGATGAGTGGACCTAGGCCTGGGGGTAACAGATGTTCACAGCACTCTTGCAGGTGTCTGACGCTCTTTCCAGCCCTTCTTACTCCCATGCTCCTTGTGTGCCCTGAGAACCAAGACCCCGGAGCCAGGGTCACCTTCATCCCCTGTGATGTACAGATGATGGAACAGAAGCTCAGCGAGGGGAGCAGCTTCTAGATGTAAACCATGAACACCCAGCCTAGGACATAGTCTGCCTGCGCCATTTTGGATCCAAAGATGGCGCTGATCACAGCCAGAGTGAGGGTGGGATAGAAGACTTCCTGGTGGTGGAGGTCTCTCAACAGGATTTGGGGGAATGTTTTCTTACATACTGCTCCCGCATATCCATGCTCTGAGAGTATTTTTACTGTCTTTGAGCCCCACACAATAGTCCAAGCCTTATCCTTACCCAGCTACCCTATCCAAACACAGCGCTTGCTTTCTTCCCTTGGGGAGCCCTTACTTCCTCAGCTCGCCTTTCCCATGGAAAGTCCCCAGCCAGGTACAAACCAGACACCCCCATCAGCACCACACCCCACCAAGACAGTGTCCAAGGGTCTCCCACACCAAGGAGATCACCACCTAGATTCGTCTCTACATAGAACCCTTTCCTTTGTTTATCCTAATAGGTTTTATGCTGGGCCAAGTCCTCCCTGGGATATTTAACAAATGTCACAGCTTCCTGAAAGTCCTTTCTCCCCATTTCCTAGCATCTACTGGATCCTGGAAGGGCTTTCAGGACCCCCACCCCCACCCCACCAGGCAGGCCCTTCAGATCAACACTTATCTTCCAGACTTCTCCTTAGGTTTGTCCAACCTCAGGGTCTCAGCTGTTCCCCTGGCACTAACATACACACGTAGGCACACAGACACAGTCATGCACACAACATATATGCATGCAGAGCAGTACACACACAAACACACGTGCACACATAACTATGTCATTGTCATTCACAGGTCTTTCTTCTCAGCTTTTGTCACAAGGCTTCCTTCCCCATCACTCCCTGGAACCACTATGTGGTCACATAACTTTGGCAAGCTATGGTCAGTTCCCTGTCCTCATCTTTGTCTGCCCTCTCATAGGTTTTGACCCCACAGCTACCTTCCTGCTTGAAGCATATCCATCGCTGGCCCTTCCAACCCCTCACAGGCCATGCTGTGCCCTCCCCAGTGGCTCCGTCTTAGTCTCCTGGTCAGCCTCCTCTCCCGACCTCATCAGGCTGAAGCAGCAGGAGAGGCTCCAGCTGGGTCTCTCTCACCCCATCTTTACCCACACTGGGTATGATCGCCATTTTTAAGATCTCTGCTAATCTGAAAGCAAAATTGTTTAAAAGCCCAGTTCTTTTCCAGTGGAGAACTTAATGGGGTCTTGTAGGCCATGGTAAAGAGTTTGGATTTTATTGTAGACTCCACCTGAGGAATGACATAATCTGATCCAACAGTGCCAAGTCCCTGTAGCTCAGAGAGGATGCAAAGATGAGAAAAGTAGGCGATAGGTCAGATAGACACAGGCCAAGTGCTGAGTGGGTGAGAGAAAGTGGGTGAGAGGTCTACACTGTTGATGGTTGGAACACTGGAAAGACAAGAAGGAGGAATGGACAGTGACCTTTAGGATATTGCCCTGTGGCAGATGAATCCTAGAAGACCTCCAAAGGCCATGTGTTGAAAACTTGATCACCAGCCTATGGCCCTATTGGCAGGTGGTATAGCCTTCAGGAGACAGGGTCGAGGGGCAGGAAATTAGGTCATTGGGGTGTACCCTTGAAAGGGATATGGGGGCCCCAGCTTTATCACCTCCCTTCTTCCTGCCACAAGGTGAGCAGCAATGCTCCCCTGAATACTTGCTTACCATGATGTGCTGCCTCACCGCAGGCCCAAAGCAACGGGCCAAATTACCATGGACAGACACCTCTGAAACTGTGATCTCAGAGAAACCTTTTGTCCTTATAAGTTGAATTTCTCAGGCACTTTTTTACAGTGACAGAACGCTGACTGATACACCACATCAGCAACTGGAGGAGCAGTAACCGCTGCCACTCACATGGGTCAGCCAGCTGTGTTCTGGCCACTCTTCTAAGGGTGTAGTGGTGTCCTCCCTCACTCAGCCTCCTTAGCCCTGTATGGCAGGTGCCATTACTATCCCTTCTGGTAGCTGAGGACATGAAGCCAACCAGTGTTGGGGCCTCTGTGCTGAATTAACTAATGGGCAACTTGTAACACCCGGCTGACCCGAATCAGCGTGGTTCTGGGGTGGTTGGCCCACTTGAGGATTGTTGCCAACAGCATAAAAAGAACTAGAAGGGAAGATGGTGCGCTGTTGATTCTCTCAGAGAAGTTTGTCACGCTGGCTCTCCTGATATGAACTCGGTCATTCTCATCACCATAGGAGCCTGGGACCTTGCTATTGCTGAGATTTATTACAGTTCTTTTGGGGAGAGATCTGATCCTTAAGCATCACTTCCTGGCTCCAGTGCAGATCCCTTAAGCTGCTGGCACAGATTCTTCATCCTGCTGGTGCAGACTTTCTAGCTTCCACCACTGACCTTTGAGCCTTCTCAGAGCAGATCCTTGAAACAGACTTGCATGAGACACTGTCATGCAATGGGCTCTAGGCCTTCAGATGGACTCACGAGGAATGTTGCCATGGGATCCAGGCCCTCAGCTGGATTCTTTGGGTGTCTTCTGTGTGGAAAGATCTCCTGCACTCTTTTGCATTTGACTCATTTTGGGTGAATATTATAAAATAATCCTGTGCGGTTCTGTTTCAGCAAAACAAATTAAGAACCTTCCTTCTGGGGCCCTGTAGTGACTTGTGAAGAAGCAGGAAGAGAAAGCTGATCAGCTCTTAGGAAGCAGCCGCCAGAAGGGTATGTGAGACCAAGAACGGAACAGCTCGGCGTTTCTGCAGAGGACCCTGCCACCAAGTCAACATCACCTTGCTCTCCCCTCCATCCTTCTCATATTTCCCTTTCCCACTTGCACTTTTGCCCTTTCCCTCCTTTAAAGAAATTTTTCTTATTATTTAAAAATGAATTTGTTTTCTTACAAATTATAAACATATTGCAATGTAGAAAAAAATTTCAAATCACCAGTAGGTAACTGAGAGTTACCAGGAACATGTCAGTGTTTGTTTCAGATAGAAAAGAAACCATGACCTGCATCATAATGTATCTTTCTTTTTGTATCATGATTTTTTTTTTACTTTAGGCACAATGGAGGCATTTTCTTGTGTCATAATTCTTCTAAAACAGTAATTCTCCCAACTGTATGGCAGCCGTGTCTCAGTGTGCCATCATTTCACCAGGCTCTTGTCACAGACATTTCTGTTGCTGCCAGCTTTTTTCTTTGTAAACTAAAACCCTAATGAGAATACCTGTGCTTAAATCTCTGGTTATCTCCTGCACTGGCCTCGTGGCCCGAAGAGTTTAAACCTTTATACAGGGTTTGAGACACTTCCCCTTGCCAAAGCTCTGGCCTCGGCCAATGTCATCTCTGTCATGACTTTCACAAGCTTCTTGCTGTCCTTCCTGCTTCCTCTACTACATCCCAAACTATTGTCACAGCAGTTGGAGTGACTTCTATAAACGGTAATGGCCAATAGTGTGTGTCACCCTTGCTGAAAACCCTTAAGGACTCCCCTGCACCCAATACAGGATCACCCACGACCCACTCCTGCAGTGGCCACTCACTAAACACCCCTCACCTACTGTCTCCTCCTTGGTCTCTGCATGGCCCCTTTAAACATCTCTGTTGCCGTAGGTCCTTTGCACATGCTGCCCTGTTGGTCAAGGCCATGCTCCCCTCTGGCTATGGCTTATTCCTTTTTACCATTAATGACTCAGCTCAAAGCCTCTAATCGTTCTCTGACAGCGCTTGGCCCACCCAATTTTCTTTCTATTTCCTGGAAGGCTTTTCACATTTTCTAAGTATCTAGTTGATTTTTGCTTCTTCAATCAGTTTCTTTGTGCTTCTTTTTTGCTTTTTCCGTTTGCCTACTAAACGGCATGTTCCTGAAGGGCAAAAGTGGAATTCTGCTCAACAGTATCCATCCAGGGCCTAAGACGGGGTTCGGCAGAAGACAGACCCTCAATGCCACGAAATCATCTCCACAGTGACCATAAAAGGGCTTGTGGCTGTCGATTCATCTCCGACTGTCTCGAGCACACCTCCCATCACAGAGTGACACAACAGGAAGGCAATCCCAGATGTGGCCTATGGCCCTCGGACTTCCAGGTGGACTTCCCGGCCTCCAGAACAGCAAAAGTACATTTCTTCTTTATGAGTTACCCAGCCTGTGGGGTTCTGTTACAGCAACACAAAACAAAGGAAGAACCTTCTTATGGGTCCTGCAGCAACACGTGAAGAAGCTGGAAGAGAAAGCTGGGCAGTCTGAGGAGCGCTCATAAGCACAACTTTTACTTACCAATTAAAAATACATTTTTTAAAGGTAAATACATTTCTTAAAGGTTCACTTTCCCTACCCTTCCAACAGTAAAACAGGAGAATACATTATAACCTCACCAGCACTGGATGTTATGCTTTTATGCATTTTTTTCTACTCCGTTGGCAAAAATATTTCATTGTTGGAATTTGCATTGCTTTGGTTACTAGCAAGACTGAACCGTTTCTAATGCTTACAGTCTTTTTTTGGGGGGGGGTCAATGACAAAAAGGTTCATTCATGACTTTTGATTGACTTCCTCATTCTTAAGCATATCCCCAGAAAAGAACACCGGGTATCAGTTCTTCTAGAAATAGTTATTCCTGAAGTCTGATCCTGGCCCTTCCTGCTGCTGTTTCCTTACTGACCTCCCCTGTGAGCTGGCACCTCAGTGACTCTTAGCCCTTTTCACCTGTGACCCTCTCCAGCCTGGGCTGTGCAGAATGAAGCAGCAAAGCCCGTGCATGTGCCCCTCCCCACTCCCCCGGTGTTGAGCCGCAGATTAAAGGATTGGATTCAGGAAGGAAGGCCGCGCTAGTGAGATGCAATCATCTCTGACTAAAATCTCTTTTTCAGATATATAATGGTCTAATCAATATTAATAGAGAGGCTTATCTGTTTTCTTCATCTCTCATGTCCTTAAGAGTAGATAAAATGCTTGTAAAGTAGGATCCTATTCAGCATATACTGATTGCTTCCAAAACGCATTTTCTTGAGACCCATCATCAAGTGAGAGTCATTACCAAGCAACCGGGCCCAGCGCCACCGTTGATAAATTTTGGGAAGATTCTTTGATTATTTTGCTCAACATGTGATTTAAGGGCTGCAGCTTCTCTCACTTCCAGATTCGTTCTTGCCTGTCCTGCAGGAGATCTTGGAAACTGGAGGAGTTTTAAACAAATGGATGTTGAGAGCAAGGGAGGCCGGAGGGGCTCTGGAACTGCCAGGTGGTCCTGATCATCGAGGGGGACCATGGGCCCAGTGCGGGAGCAGGGAGATCGGGGCTTCTCCAGAGTACTGAAAGCAGAGACAGCAAGCAGAGCTCAGGAGGGAGTCACAGGAAGAGGACAGGGCAGCACCAGGAGCACAGGCAGCTTGGAAGGCCAGCTGTGCGCTGGGTATCCAGACCTGGGTGTTATCCCTGCTTGACTGCTACTAGCTGCCTGAACCTGCACGGGTCACCCAGCCTCTTCGAGCAACTGTGCTTAACCTCAGTGCAGGAAGAGCCCCAGGTCTTCCAGACTCAGGTTTGCCTCATCTACTGCTCAGGTGTTCCTGGCATGCCTCGATTTCCGTGGTAACGAGGCCCAGGAAGTGGTTCACACAGTGTGCCTGTAACAAAAAGTCATCAGAGTGACAAACAAAAATTAGCCACCCTAAAAATTCACCAATGACTACACACACTTCATCAAACAGGTACCTCGACAGAGTTTCACATGCATGACGTAATGTGATACATAATCAGTGCAGCTGCTTAAAGGAGTTGTGGAGATCCATACACGCCAGCATGAGAGGTGTCCAAGCTGTACTGCCAGGTGCAACCTGCTGAGGGACTGTCACACAGGGAAGAGGCCACATAGGGTAGGGTACAGGCAGTTGTGTGAATATCTGAGACAAAGCCTAAAGGATGAAGTAACCTATCACAATGGTTGTCTCTGGCATGACTCCTCCAGAAGGGAAAAAATGATCAAGATAGGTAGAGAGGGATAAAGAGGACTTGGGTGATGTAATGTCTTTGAGTCTTTTAAAGAGAAAGTACTCACACATTTCTTGTGTAAAGAAAATTGTTAATGAAGACACTTAAGTCAATTAAAAAGTTCATCTTGACCCCTGTCTTAGTCCATTTTCTGCTGCTGTCACAGAATACCATGCATGGGCTGGGTAATTTATAAACAGTAGAAGTTTATTTGGCTCATATTTCTGGACCCTGGGTGTTATGGCTTACATCTAGATACTCTCCAAAGCCTTATGTGCTAGGTGAGGCTTTTCAAAGGTGGCTGGATCTCAGGTGTGCGAATATAGATTATGGGTATGTGATAACTGGATTAATTCACGGACTGGGTTTAGCATAGTTCTAATGAATGAATGAATGAATTTACTAAAGACAGAAGACTTGTATGAGTAGCACCCACCAATAGGCTTGTAGCCTGAATGGAATAAAGAGGAAAAGGAAGGCTCAGTGCTACTGCGGCTGCTGCCTGCCTACCCTGCCATGAACTGTTTCTCTTCTGTCAGAAAACCAACAAAGTAACTAAGATCTTGGGTCACCCAAGAGCATGGTGCCAGCATCTAGCTAGGGCCTTTGAGCTACATGATCATATTGTAGAAGGCAGAAGGGCAAGTGAGCACGTGAGACAAATTCATCATTTTTATCAGAAACCATCTCCCAAGATAACTAAACCACTGCCAAGATGATGGCATTAATCCTTTGTGAAAGTAGAGTGATGCCCTAATCTTCCCTCAGAGATCCCACTTCTCAATACTGCTGCACTGGGACATTTTACCACAGCAACCCCATACCATATCCTGGACAGAAAACAAGTCCAGGGGAATCATAGATCCACATGTCAAAGGCCTCATTATAAAGCTTTTAGAAGAAACATAGGAAGATCTTTTTAAGACATTGAGGTAGGCAAAAATTTCCTAGACACAAAAGGCATTCACAATAAAGGGAAAGCCTGCTACATTACAGTATATTAAAATTATAATTCCTTCAAAAGGAGGGTTCCCATTCGAAGTAGAGAGCAGATGGCTGTCCGGCAACAGTAAAAGGGGAGCTGGAGTTGGAAAACCTTCCTTCTGGAACTATCATAGTAAAAATTGGTTCAAGCAGGAATTACCAATCGATCATAAACAGGGCAAACTTCAATGAGAAGCAGAATATTCATGTTGTATTAATCCTCATAGCGTCCTAATTAACGAAAAGGGGAGAATTCTCACATACAAAGAAACAACTGGATACCCCTACTTTGACCAGGTGATCAAATGTAACATCATCAGTGAGGGACAGTGTGTAACGGCAGGGGTGGGACCAGGAGAAGGATACGACATCGTTTACATGCGGTTCTAGCAAGCAAGGCAATAATCCTGCTAACCACAATAAAATTTCAGACAAACAAAATGAGGAGCGTTCCATTTTAAAGAGAAGGGGAGGGCTCGTATCCTTCAAAATGTCAGTGTCATAGAAGACAAAGACAAGCTATGGCAATGTTCCTGATTAAAGGAGACTGAAGAGCCATGTCACCGGAGCACAATACCTGATGCTAGGCGGGATTCTGCACTGGAGGGGAAGATGTCATCAAACACATTTATTAGATCAAGTAAGAAAACTGGCACACAGTAGATTAGACAAAACTATTGTATAGATGTTAAATTGACTGAAGCTGATAACTGTCATGCGGTCATGTAAGAGAATAATCCTAAAACACTTAAATGCCAGCCTACCTGAGAGTGAAGAGTTGTCATGTGTGTAACTCGCTCTCCGATGGTTCAGAAAAGCAGTGTTTGTGTGCATGCACATGTGTTTCTGTGTGCATGTGTGTGTGGCAAGGAGATGCAAAAGATAAAGCAAACAAACAAAAGGTGAGTCTGGATAAAGGCTGTAATTCAGTTCTTACGCTGCTTTTATTTTCATAATGTTTCTGTAACTGTAAAAATATTCTAAAACAACTTTTAAACTAGAGGATGAAACAGCAAGGCACAAATTGAAAGAAGATAATTGCAATACAGATGTCCAACATGCAACCCATGATCAGAATATGAAAAGAATCCCTACCAACAAATAAGAAAAAGATAAATTACCCACTAGACACAATAGGCCAAAAACTTGAAGAAGTGCTTCACAAAAGAGGATATTTGGACAGCTAAGTATCACACAGTGATCATTAGTGAAAAGAGAAATACAAATTAAAGTCATAACATGGTATTGCTGCCCACGTATCATAATGGCCAAAATTAGAAAGACAGGTAATGCCATGTGTTGACAAGTGCTTAGAGCAACTGGAACCCTGCCATTTTTGGCAGGAATATAAATTAGTACAGTCTCTCAAGAACTTGGCAGTATATCAATTATCCATTGTTGTGTAGCAAGTCACCCCCAAAACTTTGTGGCTTAAAACAACAAGAATTTATTATCTCACAGTTTCTGTGATCTAGGAATCCGGCCCAGCCGAGTAAGGTAACTCTGGCTCGAGGCTGCTTATGAGGCTGCTTATGACGCTGCTGTCGAAGCTGTGAGCTGGGACCATGGCCTCACCTAAAGGCTGGACTGGGAACAGGTCAGCATCGAAATTTGCTCACAGGGTTGTAGGCAGGAGTCAGCTCTTTTTATGCCACTGGCAGGAGGCGTCCCTCGGGTTCTTGCTATGGGGGCCTTTCTATGTGGCTTTGCAGAGCGCCTCATAGGACCTCTTTCAGAGCAGGTGTGCCGGAGAATGAGAGACACCACAGAGGACAGAGTCTGAAGTCTGTCCCTGGGGTAATCTCAGTAGTGACACCCTATGGCTTCTGTCCTCTTGCCTTGTTAGGAGTGAGTCGGTAAGTCCAGCCTACCCCCAAGGGTGAGGGGTTACAGGAGGCCCTGAAGACCAAGGAGGCCACCATTAGAACCGCTCCTTGGCAGCTCTCCTAAAGCTGATCAAGGCTGACACTGACTTCACCACCCCTCTCTAACAGGAATAGTTGCATCTAAACACCAAATATTACACCAGGAGGTTCACAGCAGCTCCTGTCTTAATGGCCCAACTGGAAGCGAGTCAAACACCCATCAACAGAAGAAGGGTAAACAAATTTTGTATAACTGTGCAAAGGAATACTACACATCAATGAGAATGAAGACACTACACCACACGTGAGATAAATAACTATCAAACACAGCACCTAGGGAAATCCTGCCAAACGCAAATGAGAACATATTGTATAATCCCATTTATACAAAGTTCAAAGAAAAGGGCAAAATTAATTTATGGAGTTAGAATTCATAATGGTAGTCACACATGGCAGAGGGAGGCAGGAGGCTGGAAAGAATGGTCCTGCTGGGGGCTGCTGGTGTCCGGCCTCCAAACCCGACGCTGGTCTCTCGGGTTGCTAACCTCGGGGGATTCCTCAAGTGTGCACTTTTCTGTATTTATCTTGCAGTTAAAATTTCCCATTAAAAAAGGGATCTGGAGACTTGTTAAATTTGGGTTCTGAAATCACTCGTGACCTTCCTTCTCAAAGCCCCTCTCAGCGGGTCAGGCAAGGTGAGCGGGGGACAGCAGGCCCCAGGATCTGCCCTGGGAACAAGCTACTGGGTGAGCCCACTGCATGGTGGGTCACACTGGAGAAACATGGTCACCCATTTCCACGGAATAACAACACAGCCTTGCACAGGCGGTAAAAGTGTAGAAGGGCAAAAGGTTCTACTAAAGCTGTCCTTTCAGGACGTCTCCCGGCCCACCTGCCCCCGAGAGTGTAAAGTGTGCTGCCTTGGGCTTCTAATAGAGAATCCTTTTTTGAATCTTTAAAAAGAATACAGATATTCCTCCTTTAACAACGAGATCTATTTCTGGAAATAGGTGGTTAGATGAATTTGTCACTAAATGAGGAATTGTTTATAGTATGTACATTATAATTACTCAGAATAAAGAAATGGTCAAACAATACTGTATCGTACAGTCAGCAAAAATTATAGCACTGTGCTATAGAAAAAGCCACCATAAGGCCACTCTGCCACTCACATTTCTGTGTCCTAAATCCAAATGCAGGCCAGAAGACCAAATAGCATGCTTCGGTTTTAAGTCCAAACAGTTGTTAAACAGATAAATTGTAAAGGAAGAATCTCTGCATTTAAGAGTCAAATTCCCACTGGACTACAAACTCCACGGGTAAAGAAGAAGCCTGTTCTATCATCACTGCACCCCACACCTGCACCGCTAAACAGCCATATGCAACCTCGCTCAACAGGAAATTAGGTGACACACTGGCTGAATAAATGAATGAATGAATTAAAGATGGAATACGAGACACACACACACACATGCACACACACACAGTCACACACTTCAAGCACACAGAGGTTGACCCATCCATGCAGAAAGCACAGGAAGGGAGGGTCTGCAGTCCAGGTGACTCCTGCTCTTGAGAAGTTTTTCTGGTTTCGTGATGGTTCCCACGTATCACCTCATCCCGCAACTCCGTGTTGTTCACCACCTGCTCCAGAAGACGTGGGTTTGGTCTCAAGCTCCCAGGGCTCCCACCTGCTCCCAGTCACCATCCTTGACTTCCTTGAGGAGGTAGATCCCAGCCGTCTTCAGTTCTGATCCTCAGACCTTCACAGCAAGGAGGCCTTTGCAGAATCCCCAGGCTGCGGGTGCGCATCGCTGACTGGGCCCCAGCTCTTCCGTGCCTCTTTCTAGCCCAGCAACCGTGATATCTTTACGTGTATTATCTCCCATCTGAGACGATATTTCCCAGGGCTTAACATGGCGCCGGGCATCTCTCGGGTGCTTTGTTAAGCTGACAGAACAGAAGGAATCAAAGCTGGGAGTCCTGTCCTTGCCACACTTGACAGCCCACTGCCTGCCTTTCCTAGGACACGGCAGGACCCTGTGCTTCCGGCTCTCACTGAGACTTAGACCCCTCCCTGCCTCTCTCCCTTTTCCCTTTATCCTCCTCTTCTTTCTTTTTTAGGGAGAGCTTAGAGAAGTATTTCTCATGCATAATTCTAACCTTCATTAGCCACCATGATATTGTCACCTGACCAAACTCCCAGTTCCCCATGAAGCATCTTCTAGAACCCTCTCTCGCAAGCTCACAGCTACCCTGTCCCTATGGAGGTGCTAGCTAGCTGTGAGCATCTCCTCTTGCGGGGCCTCAGAATCTTCTTTCCCACCATAGACACATTTTACAACCACAGAATAGTTAAAAACTTTGGAGAAAGAAAGAGTAGACAAGAGATTACCAAGGACACAAGGAAACTTTAGGGAATGAGGTGTGTGTTGGTATCTGAATTGGGGTGATGGCTCACAAATATATAAATCCCAAAACTTACCCAACTGTGCATATTAAATATGTGTGGTTTGCTGTATGTCAATTATACAGCAAAAAACCTGTTTTTTAAAAAGAAGAATTTTGGAAACTATGCAACCTGGGATTCCCTAAGTGGTTTCACATAGGAATCACTAGGGAATTTAAGAAGATATAAATTCACCCCTAGGTGAATGGAATTCAAGTCTTTGGAGATGGACCCCAGGAAACGTTTTGTTTTGTTTTGTTTTGTTTTGTTTTGTTTGAGACAGGGTCTTGCCGTGTAGTTCATGCTGGCTTTGAACTCATGCTTGGCCTGGGCTGCCCTTCAATTTGCAGCATTCCTCCTGCCTCAGCCTTCCAACTGCTGAGATTACAGGTGTGCACCACCATGCCTGGAAGGAACCTGTTTTCTTAAAAAAAAAATTTCCAGGTGATTCTGTCGCAACAGATTAGTGTTTGGAACCCAGTGGTTTGGAAAATGTAGCCTCTGACCATCAGCAACATTATCTGGGCCTGCACAGAAATGCAAATTCTGTTGAATCAGAAGCTCTAGATAGGGTTCGATGATCTGTGTTTTAACAGACTTCCAGGTGCCTCTGATGATGGCTAAAATTGAGAACTTTGGATTTAGACCAAAGCATCATTTAATTAGTGACAAAAAATATCTGAGAAAGGGGAATAACTTGCCTGAGGTCTTCAGGAAATTTTAACAGAGCAGGGTCTTGACCTCAAACCTCCTGTCTCCTTGGCCAGTACCCAGGAAGCTTCACTTTAACATATGACCGACCCCAGGGAGTCATGGAGACTTGCCAGTGGCCTTGCTTGGCTCAGTTGCCCATGGACAGGTCAGACACGGTAACAGTGCAGACGGCACCTTGCTTCCTCTCAGTGAGGGTCACTGAGCACCTCTGTGAGCTCGGTGAAGCTGATGCTGAGACCCAGGGGCAAGATGACAGCGTCCCTGTCCCTGGGGCTCAGTCCCAGGAAGGGTGCAGATGTCTAGCCACATTGTTATACTGGGTGACACAGTGATGTAAGCAAGAGCTGTTTAGGGCAGTCTGGGCTCACTTTCCTAGAAGATGGGGAACCGCTCCAGGCTGTGCCTCCTCTCAAAGCTCCCACTTTCCCCTCTGCTGCCCCGCTCTTCTGGACCCTTCCCTCGTCTCAAAGCTCAAATGTTCCTAAGCCCCAAACCCTTTCTTTTCTACTAATCAGGACAACAGATACAGGCTGCTTTTTATAAGAAAACTCAGAGAATAAGCAAAGAAATACCAGAACCCTGGCTATCACAGGGCAAATTTCTAATTCTTCTACTCCAGCAACTCAACCCTCCATTTCAACCCATTGCTCCATCCCTCCCCGAAATTAGCATCAAGCAGATCTCCTGCAGGCAAATCATAGATAAGAGAGGGCCTAGCATCCCTCTCCCTTCCACGATGGGGTCTGGAATCTGTGCCCTTACCCCATTACCAGGAGAAGCCCAAATTCTCCTCCTACAGAGGTGTTTCCAGAAAGCTTTTACACAGGCGGGCAGGGAAAAGAGAGCAAACCCCCTCACACCCATTATATCCTTTAATCCTCAAAATGAGTTTTAAAGAGTTAGAAGTAGTCTCCAAGGAACAAGATAGTATGCCTAAGGAGAGGAAATAAACATACACTGAGCCAGGAACACCAGGTACTGCAAGAGGCAGCATAATGCCCCTCCTGAGATGTCCATGTCCTAATCCTCAGAACCTGGAATGATGTTACCTCACATGGCAAAAGCAACTTCGCAGATATGATTAAGTTAAGGATCTCGAGATGGGGAGATTATCCTGGATTATCCAGGTGGGCCCAATGTAATCACAAGGGTTCTTATAAATCAGAAAGGCAGGAGAGTGAACATCAAGTGACACAGAGTGAGAAAAACTTCATTGGACCTCATGGCTGACAAGGAAGGAAGGGACCACAAAGCCAAGGGTGGGAAGCACCTAGAAGCCAAGAGGCAGGGAGGTGGAATCTCACCCAGAGCATCTGAAATAAGTGCATCATTTATCCCAGTGAGACATATTTTGGATTTCTGCTGCAGTTAGGATCTGAGATGTCCTCAAAGGTCCATGTGTTGAAGGCTTGGTTGCCAGCCCATAATGCTACTGGGAGGTGGTAGAACCTTTAAGAGGTGGAGCCTAATGAAAGGCAGTTAGGTCATTGGGGGCATGCCCACCAAGGGGCTTTCAGCATCCCAATCCTCCTTCTTCCTCTCTCTTTATTTCCCTCACCACCATGAGGGGAGCAGCTTGCTTCTCCACATGCTTCCACCATGATATGATGTTTGTTCACAGGACCAAAGGCAATGGGACCAACTGACTGTGGACTAAAACCTCTGACACCATAAGCCAAAATAAACCTTTCCTCTTTTTAAATTTATTATTTCAGGTACTTTGTTTCAGTAATAAAAAGCCAACTAGCACCATTTCTGGTCTCCAGAAACATAAAGTAATCAATGGCAATGTTTTAAACTACTGAGTTCTTAGTAATTTGTTGCAAAAGCCAAAAACACTAATCTAAGTACTTAACAGAACAAAAAAGCCCACCTAAGGGTGCAATTTACTGGCTCTGCAATCTTGTCAGTCTTTATTCACCATTTCACAGTTGAGGGCACTGAGATTCAGGGAGTTGGCTTTCCCAGCTCATGTGAAGTCTAACTTCCTTAGGAAGGCATTCAGAGTCATGTGACTTCCTAAGGGAGCACTCTTCAGCAAAACCCCATCAGGAAAGGAAGGACATGAGGAAGTTTGGGGTTTCTGGACCAGTTCACCACTGGCTTCATGCCTGGGTCACTCTGGAACATCAGTCAGCCAAGAAAGTTAGCCCCAGTCCCAGAAGAAGCTCACCCCTTGCACCCAGAGTGAGTACATCAGTGGCTGATGGCTGCCATAGCAAGTGGTGGGATGTGACCTTCTGGACTGAGGGTGGGTCTTTGCAGAAGGGGACACTGGGGATTTGCACCCCAACACAGAAGAAAGATGTGAGCAGATCCTAATGGCATATCTACAAAGACATGGCCGTATCTTTCTCTGCAATAAAATTAACTGTGACCAAGACTGTTTGTAGGATGACTAGAGAGTAATGTGTACAATGTCATGAATAAGGGGCAGGAGCGACTTGAGCTAGGGACAATGAGGTCCCAGGAACACACAAAGAACACCTTCAGTGCCAGGCTTTCCGATTCCAACAGCATCCCCTAAGCATCTGGACCCCCTATCTCACCCGACTCCCCCCATTGGTCTTGGTCGGAGTTGCTTTTTGGGAAAGGTGCAGCATCAGCACCTTTTGACAGCGGTGTCCACATCTTCCTCCCCTCCCCCTCTTCTCCTTGTTCCCAGACTCCCAAGACCAGAGACCAGCGCCTCAAATGTTCCTCTGATTCTCCAAGGAAATTGGATGTTAATGGTGTTCACAGTTTCCTTTTTGCCTTCCCATTCCCCTCCCATTTCCTTTTGAGCTCATTCCCGAAGCTATTAATATCCAACTTGAACTAAACGGCAACTGTATTTCAACTTTCCCATTTTATTTGCCATGAACCGGGTTGTTTATCCGCGGGCTGTGATAGGACGGGGGTTCCCCTTCCATTCCAGCCCCGTGCGCTGATGGCTGATGATACAGAACGCAACGGCCATTAACAGGTCTAGGGGGAAACCGAGTGTTTCATTTTCTGCATGTTTTATGTGACAGCGACTCCTGCTCCAATCACAGACCTCTGCACACATTTTACCGGCTGGCCTAATGGAACAAAAATGTGCTCTCCAGCATGGTGGTTCTGGACCATGGGGAGCACTGGGAGGGTTTCAGAGCATCAGTCACTTGCTGCCGCAGGCTGGTCAGTAGCCCAGGACCCTTGTTAGGACAACATAAAGATGGACAGTGGCAGGCACCATGAGGACCCCGAAGGGAATATTGAGTGGGGAACCCAATGTTCAGATGACCTTGCCTTTGTCTAAGGACTGCAGTCCAGGTCAGCGGCCAAGTCCAGACCTCTTGATCTACAGGGACCCACCACACCCAAGCGTCTCCCCCTATTCCAGGGTGAGAGCGAGATGAGGCTTTCCTGGCAGCCCTCCCTTCTAGACCAGCACCAGTAGCCAGGGGCCACAGTTTCCCGAAAGCTTCCTGATCCCAGAGCTCTGCCTCCTCTGCCTCCACAACCAGACAGCAGATGGGGGACTCAGACTGACTTTAAAGCTTCCAGAGCCAATGTCACATATACTGTATCCCATCCCAGGTTCTTAGTCCTGCCGAAACCCAGATAGTAATCCTGAGATACTCAACCCCCGAGATAGACTGACCTCACTCCTGACAAGCAGTGTCTCAGTGGCTGGTATGCACGGACAAAGGGACCCTGGAAGACAAAACACCCCAGATAAGTAGCTCCTGGGCCTTTCTGATAGCCGTGGAGAGCAGCCTGCTAAGGTCAGCAAAACTCATGGGGGTTGTGGGGAGCAGGTCACTTAGTTACTACGTGTGGTTGCTCTGTTGCACACCCACTGTGCCCTTGAGCTGCACAAGGGGCCGAAGAAGACCCAGTGTTTCATGGCAACTGCTCAGTCAGTTTACGAGCAAAAGCAACTGCCCTTTTACACATCAAACAACAGACCTCATGTGAGAAGTCCCTTTGCAGCCTCTCGAAAGTCCCAGGAGACCATCATGACGGAGGGTGAGTCTCCCTTCACTGAAGAGGAAAGTGAGACTCAGAGAGCTCATGCAACTTGCCCCGGGTCCCCCAGCCGGTCAGCGCAGGACTTGTCCTCCAAGTGCTGAGCTGCTCCCACAGAGCACACCAGAGTTAAGAGGAGAGGGACTCCTATGTCCAGGACAGGATCTGTCCATGGAGCACTCATTGCCCAGGGGTCTGAGGTCCCTACAAATTTACAGATGGCAGCCTTTGCAGACAACCAGGGTGACAAGGACATTTTACCCTGAGAGGCAAAAAGGCCTCCCCCAGGCTCTTCCCAGGACCCTGCTCTCCTGGGACTGCTCTTGGGACTTACTCGTGCTGTCAGTAGGCTGCTAGGGGGTGCCTGCATTGCAGCGTTAAACCCATGCACTGCTAATCCACAGAGCCCTGTGGGGTCCCCCAGTTCTGCCTCCAGACCTGGTACCCATTTCACCCCACTGTGTGCTCCCTTTTTCACACACCCCCAGACATGCACACATATGTATACACACACATGCACACACACTCCCATACCCACGCTCCCACGAAGGCATGAGGGTGTGTGCATACACGCACACCCCTCCCTAGTCAGCTGCCCCTAAACTAGGTCAGGCCCTGCAGCCAGAGCGAGGACAAACAGAACAGATGGAGTGGTGCGGTGGCTCCACAGACAGAGTTCCGGAGGAAGAGGACTTGCAGGAGACACCAGAGAGGGTGCTGGCTGAGTGGAAGAGGGGCGGCCTGGAGCAGCGGCAGGTGCTCTCTGCAGGAAGCCCCGGTGTGACTCAGAAACAGGCGGGACTCACAGCCCTGCACAGCTTAGCTGCTGCTCAGAGAGGGGGGGACTGGAGGGCCACCTCTTAACAAGGTGAGCTGGGGGAAGGGACGCAGACCTACTGAGTCCCCTTTCTCCATCTGTCAAGGGGGCGCTGAGCATTGCTACCTTACAGGATGACAGTGGTGACTACAGGAGACGGAGCGTGGCGTCTGGGAGGCTCAGGAGACCTGAGTCATCTATAGCGTCCTCCCCTCCTCCCTCCTTCCCCATCACAGCAGACAGCTGAGCACGGACTCTGTCCTGGGCACCATTCTGCACTTCGTCTCACTGGTCATCCTCCCACCTAACCTAGGGAGGGCAGGAAGAGGTACTGTCATTGTTGGTCACATTTCTAAGCATGGAGCCTGTCCAAGGTAGGACAGAGCTCAGTCTAGCAGCCCAGCATCTCTGGCCT
This sequence comes from Dolichotis patagonum, assembly GCA_004027295.1. NCBI lineage: Eukaryota > Metazoa > Chordata > Mammalia > Rodentia > Caviidae > Dolichotis > Dolichotis patagonum. The sequence continues at coordinate 133,858 of PVJX010000072.1, forward strand.
GTGCCCTTTCCACCACCCTCCCTGCTGACCGTTCTGTCTTCTCAGACCCCGCCAGGCAGCAGAGCAGGTGCTGAGGTTCACAGCGCAGGGCAGAAACCTCGAGAACCTCCTTGTCCAGGAACACCGCCTGGCTGCCCTCCAAGACCTGTGAGGCAAATTGAGAGAGGGTGGCTGTTAAACACCAAATGGACGCCTGGGACCGAGGCTCTGGCCATTGCCCCCTCAGCAGCACAGCCATTAGGGCTCGCTGGTGACACGGCCCACTCTGATTGCAGAGAGTGGGCAGGAGGTGTCCGGAGGGATGCAGCCTGAGGAGCAGAGAACCATTCAGGGGCAGATGAGGACAGTATGTAGGGACAGGTGACAAGGGGAAGGGCTGAGTGAGCTATGGTCAGGGACTCAAGACACAACGATGGGTGAGAGTGGGGCGACGCCCTCCAAGCAGCAGCTTTCATAGCTTTTTTGCAGCAAAACTCTGTTTTTCACACATTTCCTCCAGAAAGTAAACTAGATCAAAAAAGACAGAGCAGTACTGGCTAAAATGGAGATGAGAGGAGGACATTAAGTCTTGGTCACTCTAGCCTTCATTATCTTCCTTATCAAGATGGCCCCAGGGCACCTCTGCTGGCCTTCAGGGGCCCCAGGAATCTGCTTTGCAAACCACCACCTGATGTAAACAACAGGAGTCCAGAGCCAGGCTCCTAGCTCTGCCTGCCATGTGTCCTTCCTCTGGCTGGTTGCGTTCCCTCTCTGAGTTTAGGTGACCTTCCTGTAATCTTCTAACATCTCTCTCGTGTGACATTCTACGTAGTTTGGGGGGAGGACTGAAGGGTTGCCTGGGAGCAGCCTTGACTGCTGAGTGAAAAGCAGTGCTGATGTCATGGGGCCGTGCGGGCCACAGACCTGTGTGTTCAGCCAGACCTGTGGTCACCTTCGCCCCGCCCTGTCCCGAACTCCAACCCTAAACATAAGCCAGACTTCTGTGGCTACCCACAAGAGGTGCACAAGTGTGCACAAGACCCAGATGAGAGACAGAAAAAGAAGATGCAAGTTTAGGGAGTTCGGCCAAAAGGAATCCTCCATCCCTCAACTCCTGGGAGTCTCCCCACATCTACCCAGTCTTTCCTTTCTGTCCTGAGCAGGCTGTGGGGTTTGGTGGGTGGATGCCATGAGGTCTGAAGTCAGCTGCCCTCCTGAGTTGAGCCTCTGCAGGCCATTAGAGCACTGTCACATTTTCTACCCTTAGAAATCCCCTGGGGGCCAGGAGGGCAGACCGCGTCCTCCTCTTGTGCAACCAAGGAAAGAGGGGTTTGGAGAGGCGAGGTGAATGTTACCCAAGGTCACAAAGCTAAACCCTGGCAGAACCATGACTAGGACCAGGCCCTTCCCAGATGGGATTCCTGCAGCACTCGTTACCCGAGGCAGGCGTTGAGGGAGTTATTCCTCCTTCCTGCAGCTGAGTGGGGTGTACAGGCCCAGGGCTGGAGAGAGAGGCTGGCTCCAAGGAAGCACTGAGGTAGGCATGAGGACACTGGGGGGGGGGGTCAGCTAATCTCTTCAGCTCACGCTCAGGCCTGCAACCCAGGTGGTCACTCGAGAGAGAAGGGATCAGCACCTGGTAAGCAGGGAGACAAAAGCCTCCACTGCAAGGGTCCCTGCAGGACCCAGCACCCCTTCAGAGCAAGAGCCGCAGCATAGCGCTCTGCTCCTAGACCTAAGGCACCAGGCTAGGAGGAGGACGAGCCCCATGCACAGGGGAAAGTCAGGGGCCCCACCACACTACGGGGCTGCAGGCTGTGTGGAGCCCCAGATTCAGGGTCAGGAAGGACTCTGGAGTGGGGAGGGGACTGGCAGCTGTCATAGAAAGGGGTGGGGCATGCCATAGGGAATCAGCGTGGTCAGAAGGACCAGAGACCAGGAGGTGACAGGTCATCTGGGCATGCCCTTGTCCCATCTCTTACCCTGGCTATGGCAGTCCCAGAGGCCCCCCTCTGAACTATGGAGACTGCTCAGTGTCCCATCTGTGTCCTCTTCATGCTTGTGCCTCATGCTCAACACTGATTCAATTATTCATCCAACGAGTTCTCAAGCTTTGGAGTTAATCTCCTGTCCCCAACACCTACTCCACCCCCCACCTGGGGGTGGGGACAAAGCGCCAGCGGGTTCCGTGTGGTGTTGATTAGAGTATTGATCATGGCTGCAGCCCTCACAGTTGCCCGCTTCAGCATCCATCAATGCCAGGTGGGAGGCCAGAGCCTGGTCTCACGGCTGGGCCCAAGGTCTGGTCCAGACGGAGCACAACCCAGCTGCTCCTTAGGGCAGAATTAGAGCAGGGCCAAGGGCAGGCCCTGACAGCCAGAGGTGTCAGTGGGGACCAGGGTTATCTGACTTCCACTCCTGAGTGCCTGGCTCCTCTTCTTGCCCCTGTTCATTCTCCCTGCTCTCCCCTCTGTGCTGTACAGTCAGCTGATTCACTGAAGCATCAGTTTGGCCATTCAGGCTGGCAGAGCCATGACTAGGACCAGGCCCCATCAGGTACCGGGACTCAGTACCCTATCAGGTACTGAGAACCTCCGCTGTGCTAGGATTGCTCACAGAGCCCAGTAAAGCATTGTGACAGCAATCTGAACTTCTACACGCAGAAACCAAGACCAGAGAGATCAGGTAAGGCCAGGCTGCTGGTCGGAGCTGTGGCCAGATCGCAATGCCCCTTTTCCACCCACCACACTGCTCCCTACAAACAGCTGTGATGTTAATTGAGCTGCTATGTACCAGGGACACATTCGCTCACTGACAACACATATTCATCTTGTGATGTAGAGGTTCATTATCCTCATTTTACAGATGACGACACTTAAGTAACTTGTCTGCAGGTTGCATGGCTGGGAAGCAGCAGAGCTGGGTTAAAGCCAGTTATTTATAAGACTGCCGAGTCAGCTCCTTGTGTCCGTACAGTAACTCTGGGTTCAAAAGCATCTCTCCTCGGGGGGAGAACCGGTATCACTGTCCCCATTTTGCATGTGGGGAAACTGAGGCATGACATGCGTAAATGGCTGACAGTGACAGAACTGGGACTCTAGTATACATCTGCTGACTCCTGATGCGCTTGTGCCAAACCTGCCCCTCGGTGGCCTCCTCTTGGACTGGACCACCATCCCCGTCTGCCTGCTGCTCTGCATCTCATCTGCTACTCATGAAACCACTGAAGTCCATCTTCCACTCTTGCAGGAGGTGCTCCTGTTGACACCACAGAGAAGCAGCCTCCCTGGGCCTTTCTGCTTCTCTCTGGAGCCCAAGCCAAGGAAGCAAGTGGGCAACTTTCCCCATGGGGTCAGTTCCTTTCCAGAAGAAGATGAGAGGTGCTAAGGATCATTTCAGAGCCCTTCACTCAGAACCATCTCCATGCCTGAGTCAACCCAGCCCTTCCTTCTGCCAAGCCGCCCCTCCCCCTCCTCCGCCACCCTGCAGTACCTGCCTCAGCCACTTCCCTCTCCGGGAAGCTCCAAGTCCACATAACTCCATCATGCCTATGGTCGCCCAGCACTCAGCTTAAGGGCTTTGGTGGTTCACGTCTACTCCCAGAGGCTGTTTCCCTGCCTTCCCTACCCACTCCCCTTATTAGAGTCACCCTGAAACTCTGTAAACTATTCAAATGCCCAGACCCTGCTCCTGGCATTCTGCCTGAGGCACCTGCCCACAAATACCCCAAGTGCTCATGACTCCTCCTTCTCCTCCTTGGACCTTCAACCCTTGTCAAGGTAGGAAGGCGGGAAAGCAGGCGACTATTGTCCCAAACCCAGCCCTCGAGTTAGCACTGATAGCAGTGCTGGGCCCAGGAAGAGCGCTGATTGCAAATTGATCTGTTGTGCACCAAGCCAGTTACTGAGCAGAGAGAAGCAAGTTGTCAATACTGCATCACCCACCAGGGTCCAGAGCTCTCCCTTGGGCTACCAGGAGGGAGGGAGAGAGAGAAGAGAGAAAGAGAGAGAGAGAGAGACAGAGAGAGAGAGGAGCTGCAGTGCTACCCAAGGCGTCTCTGTAGCCTCCTAAGGAAGAAAGCCCAAGGCGGAGTCCCAGCCTCTACCTCCTTGTCCTAGGCTTCTATGATCCTTCTCCCATCACAGAACCAACTCAGAGTTCAACATGGAACAGAAGAGCTAGAGTGGCACATACTGTAGAAAGCACAGAATGGCCTGTTTCCCTGTCCTGGGCTGAATCTGGGACATGTTTTGTTCTCTCCAGGGCTCCCAGAGCAGCGACCAAGAAGGGTGTTGGGACCTGACAGCCTGGAGTTGGAAGCCAGGCCTTCCCCTTTGCAAGCTCATGCAAGGTGTGACTCCTCTGTGATCAGAGCCTTTACATTCGAGGTCCACCACGTCCACACCCAGCCCAGTGTCCTGGGATTTTCTTCCCTTTCCAATGGCGTGCTGCTCGGCCTCGCCCTCAGAGGACGGAGCACTGTGGCAGCTGGCACCAAGGAAAGCAGTCCCCTCTGAGCCCCTTTTCCTTGGGGACCCTCACTGACACATATTCTAGCTTTAGGTCAGGGCTGCTTTCCTGCCACTTAGCGCCATTCCTGGCTGTGTAATCTTCTCTTCAGGTCTCTGCACCTCAGACACTCAGGCACCAAGTGACATGTTCACACATCGCATGGAAGATAGCCAGGCAATAGGACTTAAAGGCTCAGTGACTCATCATCCGGGTGGGGACTCCTCAGGGTCCTTCTTCTGGTCCTCCCCTCACCCTCTTCTACTGCCACCACCAGCTTTAGACCCAGGCTGGAATTTGAACCCCAGCTCTTCCTAACCACATCACCTCCAAAAGCTGCTTCATTGCTCTAAAGTGCAGTTCCTCATGTGGAAAGTGGAGATGAAACATCTACTAATAATGGTGCCATAAGAACTAAGCCCCACCACAGGGCTCTGCACACAGCACATGCCCACTTGCTGATGGCTCTTGTTGCTGCCCACAGGGCAGGTACCACCTTTGACCCCTGCTTTCCAGGAGTGTGTCCTGTTGTAGTCAGGGTCTGCAAAGGAAAGGAAGTAATACAGGACACAATTTTAGGATTATCTTATAATAGTCACCCAAAAGAGTTAAATGCAAAAAGTGCAGGAAATCTGTCCACACACTAATGCAAAGAATCTGGCTGAGGGCCTGGGTCCCACCACAGTGTCCTGCATGTGTCCAGCTGAAGACTTAGAGTCCATGGCATGCCTCCACAAGTCCAACTGGATCCTAGAGCCCACAACAATGCCCCATGCAGGTCTGTATCAAGGATCTGCACTGGGAAAGCCAAAGGTCTGTGGTGGAAGCTAGAAAGTCTATACCAAGGGGATAAAGGATCTGTGCCAGCAGGCTGAGGGATGTGCACTGGAGCCGGGAAGTGACACTCCAAGTAAGGACCAGAGCTCCCCCAGAAAGAATCACAGCCACCCTCAGCAACAGCAAGGACCCAAGCGTCTCTGGTGATAGCAACCAAGGTCATATCAGGAAAGCCAGCGCATCAAGCTTCTCCAGGAGAATCAGCAGCACCACCTCTTCCTCCCCAGTTCTCTTTGCTATGCTGTTGGCAACAATCCTTAGGTTTGTTGGCCTTCCACACCCAGCACCATGCTAACTCAGTTTCCCTGGGTATTACAAGTTACCCAAAGGTTGTGAATCCACCACACTTCCAAATATCTCTAGGTCCCGCAGATCCAGGCCAAGTTACCATGCTTGGACATGAAAGAGGACCACTCTGTTCTGGTTACCTGTTGAAGAACTTTCCCCTTCCCTGGATGACAGTGTCCTGCTGCTTTTAGGGTAAACGTTGCCTCCCCTTAAAGGCCACATCATCTGATCAGACCATTTCCTAGTGAGCCCAGTATCCAAGCAAGAGCTGCCACAGACTTATAGTAAAGTCTGCTACCTGCACCAGTACGGAGTGGCTTCCTCCTCCTATTGCAGTAAGAGACTGAACCCAAGACCTTTACACTGAACTAAATCCCCGACCCTCTCTATATGTCTTTACTTTGATGCGGGATCTCACTAAGTCACTAAATTGCTCAGGATGGCCTCAAACTTGTGATCCTGCTAAGTCTCCTAGAGTGCTGGGATTACATTACAGGCATCCACCACCTTGACCTCCAAGGGAGGATTTTTAAGTAAAAGAAATGGCCATTGCTGTTTGTTTTGTGTCTGTCATGCACTGGACACAGAGTTCAATGATGGGGTGATGTTCTGACATGAGCCATTCCAACTATAAGCACTCCTGGCTATGAGGGACTGAGCTGGGCAGATGCTGCTGAAGGACCCCTTGATGTGGCCCAGGTGCCAGACCACCCACCAGGGCAGGACTTGCAGAGGAGGGGATGCTCATGCCGAGGAGAGGATGAGGATGAGGATGAGGTGAGCCCTGGCCTCAGCACGGTTGGATATTTCAAACAAAGTTCGCTGCTGGTGCAGAGGCTCCTGTGGCCGCATCATAGGGAGCCACTGAATTCAAACAACGGCTACTGAGCTCCTATTATGTGCCTAGCAGGTCCTGGGTGGGAGGAAGTGGCATGGGCACTGGAGAGAAAGACAGAATTATCCATGGCCTTTCTGCCCTAGGGCAGGTGAGACAGACACCCAACAATACTGACACCAAAGAGACAGAAGTGTCAGCTGAGGGAACTAAGGACGAGGGGAGTTCTGGCAGAGGTGAGGTAGGAGACTGAGGACCCAGGAAAGCTTTGGAACAGGATGTGAAAGAAGCTAGAACTGTGAGGGGGTCCCAGAAGCTGTGGGGCAGTCCAGGAAATATAAAATCATAGGATGCAGGGTCTGCAAACCTGAATTCAAACAGCCCTGTGACTGCAGGTGAATAATGTCAATCTCTAGAGGAATCAGGGCTCACAAATAGTATAAAAACCAGGAAGGGTTTAATAAAGGAGTATTCTGCACATGTATTAGCAGGGCGTAAGTGGAAGCTGAGAGGTTACCATCTCAAGGTCTGAAGAAAGGGGTCAAACTGAAAAATTCACCATGTGAAGAGCATGAACCTCCAGTCAAGGGATGCGGCCAGCCTGAGGTAGCCCCAAGAAAGAAAAACAAAACCTTGAAACAATGCCCCTCTGTCCTTTGGAGCCCCTTCTGTAGATTCCCCATCAGCAGAACCCAGGGGAATCCAGAGGTGCAGGGCCCTGGTATACTCAGGTCTCGTAGGCCAATCCCTGTTCTACCCCATGCCCGGGCAGATACCTGGGAGAGACAGTGGTAAGTGTCTGGGGACTCACAGAAGCTGCTAGCATCTGTAACACCCCTGACTCAGAGCTTCTTCCTCAGAAAGTAGGCCACCAGAATCACGGTCCAGGAGTCTCACAGGCTTCTTTAAAGAAGCAAGTGAGAGACCAATGGCAAAAAGTTTTGCACAAAAATAATCTGTGCTCCTTCTCACGAACCTAGCAGGCGTCTTTCAGAATTGATGCTTTTAGAATTTGTAAGAGATAATTTTACAGATGAGGAAACTCAGGTTCAGAGAGGCTAAGTCACTTCTCTGTGGTAATTAGCTTCTTACTTTGCAAGTGACAGGAACCCCAGTCACACTGGCTCCTGCAAGAAAAAAGAAGTAACGGACTAACGTAAGTGGAAGTTTTCAGTGTTTCAATCACAGCTGCGTCCAGGCACTGGCTCTGCTATTCTGTGCTGGCTTCATTCTCAGGTAGGTTCTCCACAGGGGAACAAAGCAGCTCCCGATGTACCTCCACCAGCTTAGCTAGGCCAAGAAAGAGAGTCCCTTCCCACATTTCCCTGTCACTAGACCAATCCCTGTGGCCAGGTCTTGCCCTAGCCAGGCCAAGATCAAATGTATCCTTCAACCTTGGAGCCAGGAGGTAGAACCACCATCACCAGGGAGCTGATTACCCTCAGGATGGCCAAGACAGAGAAGGGAGGAGAGCTGTGCATAGCACCCCAACAAGTCACAGTCACTACAGCCCGCCAGGGTGTGACCAGGCCAGCCAACTTCCAAGCTCTGTGTGCTGTGGGTTTTGCTTGTATTTTACTGGGTTTTAAAGCACTGTGTCCTGTGCCAGCCAGGCCTAGTGGAAGGACAGGAGCAAGTAGACATGGGGATGGGGTGAGCAGTGCTAAAGGCAGGACCCACTGGACAGAATTTGGCACGTTAACCAGGAACCTAGAGACTGGAGGCAGGCAGCGTACAGGTCAGCACGACCCTGCCGTCTCAGGTTGGCAGCCGCAGGATCCAGAGGTTGGGTCTGACCCACGGGGACAGGTGCTCTGAGGATTCCTCCTATAGCAGCACCCACAGGCCCTGCAAGCAGTCACACTCCAGGGCTCTGGGCTGCAGAATTGAGGCCAAGATAAGCCCAGGCCAACAGGTGTGGTTCCCCATGTCCACTGTCTCCCTTATCTGCTCACCCCCTTCAAGAGCCTGATGTTCATGAATTTCCAGCATCACTTTCCACTTCCCATCTTTCTTTCTGTGCGTTCAAAGCCTCCTGGCCCACCTTATAATGACATGGTGTTGTGCTGTGAGCCCGTGAGTGTGTGTGTGTGCACAGTGTATGCATGGCCTGTAGTGGCATGTCACTGAGGGCCCCCCTCTCCTCTGGTGTCGTGGCGGCCCCATCACAAGACCAGGACTGCAAGCAGACAGAGAGGAGGAGCCTTTGAGGTTCATTGCTCCCTGGCTTCCCTCTGACCCCAACATTCTCTTTCTTATTTATCACCCTCTGAGGCACCAGCAGCCCTAAAGGGAGGACAGGGAATGGGGTTGAGTACAAAAGCACTTCGGGTTCAAAGAGGGAAGAGAGTAAAGAGGCAGTGAGGACAGGGGGTGGGTAGAAGGAGGAGGAGGTATGGACCAAGTGAGAGATGGAGGAGGAGGGAGTGACAGGAGGAGAAAGACAAGACAGTGAACTCTGGGACGGGCAGAGAGGTAAAGCAGGCGTTACTACCCCCAGCAAGGCAGCCGCTGGAGGGAAAGGACAGAGGAAAATATTGGGGCTAGAGTGCCAGGAGGAGCAGGGCCACCAGGCTGTGGGCGATGAGCATGTCTCAGCCTGACTCAGGAGACAGATGCCCCACCCCTCGCCTCTTTGGTATTGCCCTCTCATGCCCTGAGAGCTGAGCTCTCGCACAGACATGTGAGTGGACATGACAGCAGCCTGGCCCTCAGGCCTCCCTGCCTTCTCAGCAGCTGCTGTGCCACATGCCCTGCTGGCCTCCATGGCACCTTCCTCCAGAGCGGTCAGCACATGGGGCTCCTCTCCCAGCCCACCCCACAAACCAGGGCCAGGACATCAGTGTCAGAACCAGATGGGGTACAGGACTCAGGACATGAGACCTGAGGTCCTCACAGCCCTCTGCCACTCCCGGAAACCCCTGGCCGTCATGGGAAAGTGGCGGGTGGCCAGTGTACCAGCTGAATTCTCCCTTCTAGCCTGATGACCCCGGAGAGGAGGGAGCTGAGGTTGTTGGAGATGCCCGCCTCGGAGATGCTGCTCCACAGGTACACTGTGGGCCGCATGAGATGCTCACGATTCCAGAGGTGCTTCAGCCCATCATTGCTTGGTTCTCTCAGCCTGTGAATCTGATGGGACCCAGAGGCCTGCAGGAAGTGGAACCCATAGAGAGCCCCACCTCTTGGTGCTTCCCTGTCCCCTGCCTGCCTGCGCTCCCAACCGTGAGTTCAGCCAGAGCGCTGCCTCTCTGTAGCCTGAGGGCCGCTGGCCTTCCACAGGCAGCGTCTTGGGGAATGTGGGACAGAGACAGTGATTATGAAAGGCCAAGGAAGTCCCCAGTCCAGAAGAGGGGGATGCAGGACTGAGCCCCAGCAGAAATTCATCCTGCTCTACTCAGTGCCTCCCTTTTCGAGACAGGCCAACATCCTTCTTGCTCCATCTCTGCATTTCTAAAACCTAGTGCTCCATGAATTTTGCATCAGGGTAAGAGGTGGGAGGCACTAAACAGACACTGCCACGCCCACGCGCATGTTGTGTTAGTGTGCACCAGCACATGCGTGCACGTTCTTACTCATGCAAACCTGCTCCCACCCCAACCCCGGTGCCAGTGTGCACGGACCCCAACACCCTACCTGTGTATACACCCTTCACCTCTCACCCTCTCTAGCACCCATGTGCATACCAGTGTATGGTCACACTCAGAGACCTGACCTGAGCCCAGCTGAGAGCCCCTCTGATGAGTCTCCCCATGTCATCTAGCATAAAGCCACGCCTAGACTGGGCCAGCACACACATTCCCTGTGCACCACACTGACCCCCCCCATGCACCGCACTGACACACCACAGACATTCCCAGCCCCGTGACTGTGACTCACACCATCCAACACTGGGGGTGAGCAGGGGAATGCTCACTCTGCCTTTGCTTAATATTTATTGGTGTGCCCTTTAAAAAAACTATGCTTTACTGCTTACAAAGCATTTTTGTGCAGATTATCTTATTTACTCCTCACAATAGTCCCAAGAAGTGGCATTATAAAGATAACCATTTTTTTCTTCTGCTTTTAGTTCAGTTTGTTTATTTATCTATTGCTATTGCCTTGTGGTGCTGGGGATAGAACCCAGGACCTCACACAGGATAAGCAAGTGCTCTACAATTGAGCCACTTGTCCAGCCCCTGCTTGTAACTATGCACTGAGGAAGGGAAAGCTCAGTGGCACAGAGGACATGGACTCTCTGAGGTCACATGGGATGCATGTAGCCAAGCTGGGCTTGCATCAGTGTCTGACTGATTTCAGATATTCTGCTTATTCTCATGGTTGGTCACTGGCCTATAGCATCCCCATGTGCAAACTGGAACCAGGTGTCCCCTCCAAAGCAGACAGAGACCAGTGCCAGGTATCCAACTTGACAACCAGCATGCAGGCTCAAGGTCAGACCTTACCGGTCATCTACACCTGCACAACCTACTGGGCCTCCCTGCTCTCCCACCATCTCAGAAGGGGCCTCGTCCTCAGCATCTTCCTTGCGTTCTGCTGTGCTCTGGACATAGCAGACCCTTTCCCCAGGCCACCCCTGCAACAGCCCTTCACTTAAGCTTTGATGAGAACTCTGGTCCTGGGGCCTGTAGGGTGCTCCCACAGACAACACTGAGCCAGACACAGGGCCCTCGGGAGCCCAGCCTCCCCTGACCCTGGCTCCTTATTGCTTGCTGCACACAGGGCGACGTTGTGGCAATGCACAGAGGCTGCCTGACCGCTGACAGAGCCCCCTCTGCTCCAACTCCCTCCCGCTTTCCGGGAGCTCCACATGCTGTTTGGTAAATAAATCGAGGGCAGCGGGAATAATACACCTGTCAAACAGCAGCCAGCTTCCAATTTCCGCTGTCAGGCCTGCCTGGCCACACCACGCAGAGCCTCCTGACATGCTGCCACAAGCAATCCACTCCCCAAGGTCTCTGCAGATGGAAAAGGTGGGTAGCCACCAACAGGGACAGCAGTCAGCGTGCTACAGGAAAAGCCTGAAGAGGAACTTCCTGGTGGATGGCCACATAAGACAGCTTGGGAGTTCCTGGACAACCAGGGTGAGTCCTAGGCTGGCCGGGAGGGCAGGAGGGGCAGAAGGATGAGTAGGTGACTCTCTAAGAGAGGATGAGTAGGTGACTCTCTAAGAAAGAGGTGGTCAAAAGGATGACACCCCCTCACCTTATGAAAAGCTCCCCACTACTGGTCCTTCCCGAGAAACTGGCAGGTAATGGCATTTAGAGGTAAAATACTGGGACCTACGGTTAGACTGGGTCTCAAGAGTCCCCTGTCCAGGCCCCTGTCCCCAGCTGAGCTGTTGTCTCATCATCATGGGCATTCAGGCTGGTCAGTTTATAAAGCTTTCTGGAGCAAGCACCACCGGCCCGCACGACAGCTCTGTCACTGGCAGGTCCTCTGGTATAACCTTGACACTGCAGCTCATACCGCCCACCCTACCCTGGCTTTGGGAGCCACCAGAACAGGGCAGCAGTGAATCTTCCCTTTTCAGGGCCTCCTGCTACCCCTCCATCTCCAACCTCAGTCCAACACATCATTCTGCTCACGTGTCAGCATCCACGTGAGTGAGACAGAGAAGCGCCTGATGCGTGCTTTTGGAGGGGGACATAGTTTGGCCAAAGCCCAAAGGATTCCTCCTCTCACTTTCCTTCCCTCCTCCTTGCTCCCCACCAGAATGGGCTGGCACAACTTTCCTCGGTGTCCTCCCAGGTCATCTAATGGTCACTCTTCGCTGGGGCACTCTGAGAGGAGGTACGGCTCCCCTCCCCCATTCCTGCTGATCTAAATGCTGAAGAAAGGGTACGAACTGCCCCTAACATGACAGAGATTAGGAGGGGTTCTGCGCCCCACTATTAATCTCTCCAACCTCCTCCAACCCCAACTAACTGTAATGAACCCAGCCAGCCTTACTGGAGATTTCCCGGTTTTAGCCCCACCATTTTTCATGGAGATGCCATGACAAGTGCCAATAAACAGCCTGCATCTCCCCAATAGTTCACCAAAATACCATCATGAGAGCTGGGCTGTCCTGGATGCCCCGCCAGCGCCAGCACCTGCACCCCCTGAGATCAATCACTGGCCTACACGTGGATCAATCAACAAGCCCAAATGTAAGCCAATCACAGGCTTGCAGCTGCTATATGAGCAGAACTTCATACTTCTGGGGTTAATCTAGGAGGGCTCCTTCTTGTGTACTAACTCCTCTATTCTGCCCTACACGTCCTGTTAAAATAAAGTCTTGTTCCAGTGGTCCTGTAAAGCTGATGGCAATTTATTTCTCAGGCTCAGAAGGCAGGCCCTGTAAATCTACTCAGGATTCTTATAATTATGAGCATGGATGGACAGAGCAGTCCTTTTAAAATAAAGAGTAGTAAACACCAGGGGCCATTAGCCATGAAGAACTCCAGAGACCAGTAGCTGACAAAGATCAGTGACAGAGACCAGCAATGGTCAGAGTCAACTGACAGCTTCTGGTACACAAGCCAGCATCAAATGGCAGTGGCCAGTAGGAGCAGAGGCCAGCAGCTAGCAGAGCTGACTGATGGCATCCAGCACAAGCCAGCACTGACCAGCAGCCAGCACTGTCAACCAATAGCATCTGGCTTTAACTGGTGTCAGCTACTAGCATCTGGGGTGCCAGCAGAGCTGCACCTTGTCAATTAGTGATTGCTATCTGCTATCTGAATAAAGCGAAAGAACCCACAAATGATTGGCAATATGAGGGTGCTAGCTTGGAGGGTCATGTAGTATGACCTCAGTTGTCCTCTAATGTCCCCACAAGCTCCAAGACCATGCATGGTGAAGGGCACAGGTGATGTCATCAGATGAGTCTGGGTCTGACTCTTGCCCCGTGATGCCTACAGTGGAACAGGAAGCAGCTGCCCACCCTGGCTCTTTGTGTCTGGCTCCTAACAGGACAACACTGGGAACTACTCCCTAGACTGGCTGCAAGAATTAAAACAGACCAAGGCCCTGGCAAGCATTCATTCACATTCATTCACATTCTGTTACTGTTCCTTCATAAAGAGTCCAAGAGATGAATGGAGTAATGGCAGACTCTGGCTCAGGTCAGGAGTTCTTCCAACATGTCCTGTCACTCCAGGCCAGGTCGTCCTGAAATTCCAGACACAACAGGAGATGCTAGTGCAGGTTCTGTCATAGCAAGACTTGGGACATACCAGGATATTGACAGCCCCCAAGCAAGCTTTGACTCCCATGGAGAACACCCACCCACATACGGAATACCTAGCACAGCTCTCACAAAACCCTGGCTGCCTCCCCCCACCGCAGTCACACACTAGGTGACCCATTTGTGGGGTCACAAGGTATGAGGTGAGGGGCAGGGGCAGGGGGTGCTGCTGGAAGGAGAAGAGATTTGACGGCACATGCCAGTGCTCACAGAATCAGGCCAGGTGTCCTCAACAAATGCAGGTCTGTGCCAGCTCAGTCTGAGACGCCTGCCCCAGCCAAAGGCTTCTCAGGCCATGGGACAGCTCCGCTGCACACGCAGCACACACGTGTGCAACTGGACCAGAGGCTCGGAGTCTGAGACTTCCTGACTGGAAGCCACAGTAAGGTCAGGGATTCAGAGAGCACCAGAGAGGAACGCGCTGTGGACCCATCCGGCTGAACTGGTCTCTGCCTCGCTCTCCCTGTGCCCTCCACCTACCCACTGCTCTTCTGTACCTGTGAAGATGGAAGAAAGGAGGGCCTGCTGGCAAGACCTCCACCCTGCCAGCCACCAACCACCAGGTGAGGGACAAGACGTGGGCACTCATTCCCTCCCTGTGCCCGTTTCCACAGCCCCCCAGCCTCCCTCCCTGCCTGCCTGCCTGTCTGCCTTCCAGAGTGATGAGTTTATCTGCCTGGGACAGAGAGGTGCATTTGACGGCGGAGATGACTCAGGCTGAACTCCTCTGTAAGCAGACTCCCCGGAGAAGGGATGGCAGCGATGGTATCGCTCCATTTGTCAGTCAGTCAGGAAATGAGTCTTCCTGCACGCCCTCTCCCCAGGGTGGCGCTGAGCTGCACCCAGCCATTGGACTGAGCTACACCCAGCCAACTGAGGGAGCGGTAGACACCTCACAGGACTGGGTGCCAGGGCCCTGGGGACACAGAGCAGACAAGAATTAACCTACCCAAACCAGCACCCCCTCATCGAAATCGTAATAAAATAAAAGTAAGCAAACCTTTCTCACTGCCCTGCTTCCTCGTGCTGGCACTTGAGCAAACCTCTGAAGTAAGGGAGTCGTCAGCAAGCTGAGAGTGGAGAGCACACTGGGAGGGAAGCGACACATCTGGGCCATCCTCGTGGGTATCCCCAGGGACCTGTCTCGGGGCTTTGTCATCATCCCTCTATTGGCTGTACTGAGCGCCTGAGCCTACTTATATGAAACTCCAGAAAAGGGAAAACCGGTTTACAGCAACAGAAGTCAGATGGTGACATCGGCCTGCAGGGGACTGCTTAGGGCTGGGGCGAGCTGTCGGAGGTGACCTGAGGGTTATGCTGGGGTGTCGTTATGCAGAGAAATACATTCGCCAACATTAACTTTCTACACGAGGTGTGATAAAAACACAGTGCATGTTTCAATAACAGACAGCACAGCAGAAGACACACTGCCATGCATTCCCCCCGGAATACTCCCTCCTTCTTGCTTCAAACACGCTTCGCTGTTGTTTGTGCCACTTTGTGAAGCGGTTCTGGAAGTTCTCTTTGGGGAGTGTCTTTGCTTGTGCTGTCCTGGCTGCCTCAATGTCCCAAACTGATTCACAACACCGACCTTTCATGGTCATTTTGACTAGGGAAAAACAAGAAGTCACACCATGCCTGCCAGACCCAGAAAATAAAGTGGATGCGGTCATACTGCACTGCTTTTATGAATCTGTCTTTCCATTGAATGGCACTAGGCACCACATTTACCAAATTTTTTATCATACCTTGTAAATATAGGCAATATGACTTCCAGAACTTCTTCAGTGAGGGAAAAGGACAATGGAACAAGTATGTCCAAAGTGAGGAGGGTTACTTTGATTACTCGCAATGAATCTTTTGCTGCAAGAAGTTTTTAAATGAAAATGTTCACTGTATGTTTTGATCCCCTCTCTGGACCCTCTAAAAGCACCTCCTCCCGCTGGGGCTAAGAATCCATTCAGCTGTGAGCTCAGCAGTGGACCGAGCACCAACCAGATCCAGTCACCTCCCAAAAGCCCCACCTCTGAACTTGTCAGACTTCTGGGAGACACTTTAGAGCTAAGTCTTAACAAGCGTTATCCTCTCTCTCCCGCTTTCCCCAGCCTCCATAGCCTCCTATTCCTCCTCCTCCAAGAGGCCTCCTCAAGGCCTCTCGAAGAAAGCATTAGGTGCCCAGGTTCTTGTTACCACTGGCGCTGTGCCTGTCAGCATTGTGGAGACTCCCTTTCTGGGAGCATCCTGGGAGGTGGCCTGTCTCTCCACGTGGCCTTTCTCCGGCCTCAGCCAAGCCCGAATTAAACCCTGCCCACTGTGGTCTGGGGCCTCCAGGCCGTTTCTTTCCACTTGCTGTTGCACAACTGGGTGGTGCCAGGAAGAGATAAACAACCCTCCCTGAGCCCCAGGGCTGGAATTCCAAACACTGGAGCTTCTGTTTCTTGGATGGCAGGAGTTGTGAAGAGGTAGGGCAGGTGGCATTCAGGCACAGGAAGTGACAGCCTTTGGCAGCATTGTGGCTGACAAAGGAGGAGGGAGCGCGAACAGTCAGCATCCTCTGCTGGCCTCTGATAGAGGAGTAAGGGGAAGAGGGAAGGCTTAGCTTTGTGGGTGAGAAGAGGGACCTGGTGCAGTCTGTGGGCAGTGTTAGGGGTTCTATAAAGGAAGGGAGTCCAAAGTCCCAACCCCAGGGGCAGAGGGCACAGAACTGAACCCATCACCCTCCTCTTGAGATGAGAGTATTTATGTCACCAGTGGGTCGCTGTACCTCCCTGAACCTCTAGGGAGAACAGAATCTCCGCCCCTCAAAGGTTGGTTGGTGGGCTCAAATAAGATACAGACTGTGAATCTGCTGGGCAGGTAACAGTAAGCAGGGACAGGTAGGCTGCCTGTGCAGGTCACCTCTGGATGCAGAACAAGGGAGCCAGCACAGGAGCAGCAGAGCCTGGGGACTCAGCAGAGGAGCCCTGAGCAGGTGAACCTGGGCCAGAGCTGGATGAAGGGCTTGGGAGATGTTATCTATGGGGACAGAAAACAAGGTGGCTTGGGGGATGCCACCAAGGTCAAAAAGCCCAAGGTGTTCTATTGCTAGACTGAAGCTCTGTTGCTAGAATTTCCAGCCCGGTTGGCAGCGTGTCCAGGACAGGGAGCCCCTCTCTGACTCCTCTCTGCTCCTGCTGTCCTGTCTAGCACTGGCCTGGCACACAGCAACAGATGCAGGCTGAGCCCACTCGACAGAGGCCAGGCAGGCCTGGAGCTGACTCACCCACGAGGTGCTAACTGAGCCAATTAATTGAGCCAATTACTACAGCCTCCCAGGAGGTCTGGGAGCTGGCTTGGCTTCTGGGGACCAGGCAGAGGGCTGCAGGACAGTGTGACAAAGGCCTTCAAGAGGCAGGGCTGCCCCAGCTCTGCCCACTTGGCTGACTGATGCCCACTGGAATGAGGTAGGTTTGATCTATGAGACAGATCTATAGAGTTGGGCCAGAAGAAGAGGCAGGGCTGGAACAGAATAGGGGCCCCAGGATAGGAAGAGGGTGCCCTGAGCAAGCGAATGATTCCACAGACAAATGAATTACCCTTTCCCGCCACACCTCTTGCTAAGTTTGGAGTGAGAATGAAGGTGAGAGTGACTGCGAAGTGCAAAACCTGAGGTGGGACATTTAGGACTTGTGGGAATGGTAGCAAGCCTTCCGCCTTCCGGCTATTTCCTCAGACACTCTTGGCGGCTGCTGTGGGTAGGAAGCAGGCACCATGGCTGTTGTTGCCATTTTATAGGTAAGGAGACTGAGGCTCTGCCCCTGGACTGAGGCCACATGGTTGACGAGTGAAGGAGCGAGGATCCAAACCTGAGTCCCGCAGGCTGCAAGGCTCTGTGGTACGCGGCACTGTGGCATCCAGCCCAAGGGACACCAGGACTTGGAGACAGTGAGAGTGACCCTGCGCTGTAGTTTGAGGGAGTGCTGTGGGGCCACAGGGCCATGTCTGCCCACACATGTGCACCTCCAAGGGCACTCCTCCTCCTCTCCTGAGAACACAGGCTTTCCCTGGGCCGTGCCCAGTGGAAGGTCAAGGCCAGCCCGCTGACCAGAGAGGAGAAAGCTCAGCACCTCAGCCAGAGGCTCCAGACCTTCCTCCTCCCCCAGCCCCGCTCCACACCACCCCCCCCATCCCACCCAATCCCACCTCCCCGGACTCACACACCACTTCCCCACTTTTACACCTGCTCCCTCCCAGCTCTGGCTGTGTAAGGGGGCAGAGGTTTTATTTAAACACACACACACACACACACACAAATACACACACCCCTACACACACACACACACACACACACACACACACAATAAAAGCAGGCTAATCATGACTATTTTTGTCTTGTTTGTGCAAATAGTAAGCCTCTTCACTTCAGAAAGACATTATATTCATTATTCATTTTAAGAAAGAATAAGTGCCTTTTTACAAAAATCAACTTTATTACCATATAATTTACATAAAACAAAATGCACCATTTAAAAGTACAAGGGTGATCAAAAACTACAGTGAATATTTAAATTTTTAAAAAAGACACATTGCCATTAATCACCCTCAAAATACGCCCCCTCAGTCCAAACACATTTACCCCATCCATCTGGCCACTTTCTGAAGCAGCTCTGGAAGTCCTCTCTCACGAGAGCCTTTGTGAGATGTGGTAAAAACACTGTGAATCCAAAAGGCAGGCTCGCGAAAACATCAGTGTGTCCTCACCTACCGTATCCTCCGGATCTGGCACCTGGTGACCTATGGTTCTGCCTCAAAGTCAAAATGACCATGAAAGGTCAGTGTTGTGAACCAATTCGAGACATCGAGGCAGCCAGGACAGCACAAGCAAAGACACTCCCCAAAGAGAACTTCCAGAACCGCTTCACAAAGTGGCACAAACAACAGCGAAGCGTGTTTGAAGCAAGAAGGAGGGAGTATTCCGGGGGGAATGCATGGCAGTGTGTCTTCTGCTGTGCTGTCTGTTATTGAAACATGCACTGTGTTTTTATCACACCTCGGGTAGAAAGTTAATGTTGGCAGATGTATTTCTCTGCATAACGACGCTCCAGCATAACCCTCGGGTCACCTCCGACAGCTCGCCCCAGCCCTAAGCAGTCCCCTGCAGGACCATGTCACTATCTGATTTCTGTTGATGTAAACCGGTTTTCCCTTTTCTAGAGTTTTATGTGAATGGGCTAATGCACTCGTTACCCTTTTGTGCTAGTGTCTTTCAGCACCACATTATTGGGCTGCATTTGTGCTGCTGCCTGTGTCGTATACGCATGTTAGCAGTCTGCCCCTTTTTATTGCTTGGTACTATCCTATTGTATGCATTCTCTAGCTCTTATCCAAAGTTAGTGAGCATTGGGGTTTTTTTTTTTTCCCAGTTTAGGGGCCATTACCAATCAAGCTGCTGTGACTTCTGTATGCAAGTCTTTTTTTTACATATAATTTTATTTCTTTGGGGTAAACACTGAGTATAGCTGCATGCTAAGTACGTGTTTAACATTGTAAGAACCCACCAAACTAGCCCTTAGGATAAATTTTTAGCTCTTTTAGCCTGACCTAAAAATCCCTACATGTTCACTATTTTTATTTTTATTTTATTTTAAAAAGGGTAAAACCAAGGAAAATTAAAACAGAATAAAACCAATCAAAATAAACCAGTATAAGTGATACAGGATTTCAAAACCTTACCAAATCAAGAATAGTTACCATAATGCCTTCTGCTGTCTTCAAATAGCTGCAGATACCTTTGGACATAGTAAAAATTGAACAGACCAGAATAGAATAGAAACAATAAAAACAAAACAATGAATGCAATAAAGGACTTCAAAAGAAGCCAATAGTAAATCCAAAATGGCTACCATAATATGTCTTGCTATCTTTTAAATAGCTGCTCCTGCCATCAGATTTAACATAATCAAACAAAACAAAAGAGAATAAAACCCAACTCAACAAAACAATGAAAATAATACAGTCTCCAGGCAGGGATCACCTCCTGGTGAGGCCGGGTCCTCTCCCTCCGCAGTCCATGTATGACCCATGTTCTTTCTTTCTGACCTCACCTTCCCTCCCTTTTCCTTTTCTTTACTGCATGTCACCCACATTCTTGCTGTTCCTTGTAAGTGTCAAGCTTCTTTTGACCACCGAATCTTTGCCTGTCCTGGTTCCTCTTCCAAAAATGATTTCCCCAACTCTTCTGTTCTTTAGGTCTCATCGTTTGTTTGTTTGTTTTGTTGTCTTTTTCAGACAGAGGCTCATTATGCAATTCAGGTTGGACTCGAATTCACTTTGTAGCCCAAGCTAGCCTTGCACTCGAAGCGATCCTCCAGCCTCACCCTCCCAAGTGCTGGGATTACAGGCACACAATACACATCCAGCTAGGTCTCATCATAAGATTCATTCTTAAAACAGGGGTGGGGGTGGGTTTCCTAACTATCCCCACTCCATCTTTATGTGGTGCACTACGTGCCTTCTCGAAGCTCCATACCACCGTGGCAGTTACGTGGTGGCTTGTGTGACTTCACATTTAATGTTTCTTTCCTCCCTAACAGGGCCTCAGAGTGCACGAGTTACGTCTTTCCACTCCTCAGTACCTAGCACAGTACCGAATGCAAAGTAGCCACTTAGCAGATTTTAGAGAACAAATAAAAATGGTTGAGTCCTGAGTCCCACAGGTCTAGGGCAAGCCTCATGGTTCCTGCTGAAGAATCTGGGAGCCCACACATTACAAAGCGACCACGGCAGCCAGCCAAACAGCAATCTCAGCCCAGATCCAATGACAGGCAGCGGGAGGGAAGCAGAGATGTCAGGAGAGGAAAGAGAATGACTCATCTTCAGAAGCACGTGGCAAGGGAGGAGAAAAATGCAATTCTGCAGCTTCTTGACCTTTCGCTTGTGTGGGGACAAATGTCCCATCCACCAGCTAGTAGGGGTGGCAGTGAAGCACTCTCAGAGCCAGGGAAACTTGCCAGGGCCATGAGCAATAACCAGAGAGATTTCCAGGCTCAGGGAGAAGCTGTGTAGCCCTTCCTCACCCCAGCCTCTGCCACTGGGCTTGTCTAAAAGGCCCCACAATCCCAAGCTTCCCAGCAGTGACTGTCACCAGCCTACCCCAGAGGCTAAGTGAGAATGAGCAGTCCGGAGATAAGGTGGCATCCACCCAGAAAGCAAATGCTTCCTTCTCAAAGGCAAGGGCAGGATGACCCTGGCGAGGGGAGGGACTCACAGAACTCACAGACCCCTTCCCGAAGCACTAGGCAAGGCCAGAGGCAAGGCCCTTGGGCCTAGGCAAAGCCTGCCGGGAATATTCTCAGAAATCCTTTTTCACACCTGTAGAAGCCAGGTCGCCCGAGGCGGAGTCACACAGAAGCAGGGTGTAAATGGGGCAGAGTCCACTGAGTGGTGGAACTTGCTAATCTCTTAGAGACCTGCCTTGCTCTGGACAGCTGTCCATGTGGCCTGACAGCAAAGCAGCTTCCCAGTACCTAAACAACAAACCTAGAAGAGATGCGCAGGCTCTCAGCCTAATGAGGAAGTGGCCCAAGCCCTTGCAAAGTCAATGCTAATGGACAGAGTCTGCCCTCTGGGACCGTCACCCAGGCCCAGCCTGTAGAGATCTTCTTTCAGAGTCTTACTGACCAGCTCTTTTGTAGGTCTGTAATCTCCTTGTCTTCATGCTGGGGATGATTTATGATTCCTAAGAAGATCTCACTCAGTTGCCACCAGGACCCTTGCTCCTAACCACTAGGGTGGTCCCAGGAAAGACATGTTCCATTGGGTGCTGCTACTAAGCAAGTGGTCAGGATCTTGATCCTCTAAACTGACTGAGTCTTCAAGGGGCTATTAATCAGAGGACCAGGTAGCAAGAAGGACTCAGGGCCAAAGCCTAGGAATCCAGAGAGAGGGTCAGGCATCTGCGATGGCCAGGGCCTAAGGGTGGCAATGTGTATGGCTGTTGAAAGTATGAATTTTAAGTATGGCAGTTTATCTTGGAGCCTTCGTTCCCAACCCTAAAGTGGAAGATGGAAATAATTACCCCTCAGCAGCACCTTGTTAACATTAAATATAGTTGTGACTACAAAGCCTTGGTGCCTGGTTAGTATTCAAAAAATGGTAACTCATTATGAATAGATATTAAATTCTATAAAATCATTTGTTTCTAACCCTCGAGTTTGTCAAATGTTTTATAGTTTATGAAACACTTTCACATTTACTTTCTCATTTACTCCTTATAGCAATCTTGTGTGTAGACAGAACAAATACTACTGGCTTCATTGGACAGATGAATTAACATAGGCCCAGCAGGAAAAAGGGAATTGTGCCATTTTCACAAAACCTAGTGCGTACCAAACCTGTAGGGCTGAAACTCTTTGACTTCTGCCCTAGACTGCCCCTTGCCCTTGACCTTGGCTATGCCTGCCTGCCGGGCTCTGTGGGGTTCAGTGTGCAGTCCCACAGTCCAAAGAATTTTAGAGGCTTTGCAGAAGGTTCACAAGCCCCATTCTTCACACTGAACATGAGGGCTGAGTGAACACTTTAGGAGGTCTTACAATGGCACATGTATCTGGGATTGGGGCTGAGGCTACAGTCACACTGGGGATGGAACAAGAATTTTCCCTGGAAAAAGTTTGGGCAGAGGGTTCCCAGAACCAAAGAGAGGAAGAGAACACCCCTTGGAGGAGAAGAGGTAATGCTGGACCCAGCCTCCCAGGTGGGAGGTCATTAGAAAGCCCAAAGAGTGGTGAATGGACCCATAAGGGACCATGGACACTGGTCCCTCTCTTAGCCGAATAGGAAAGTGAATTAAACTCCTTTTTGTAAAGTGTCAAACACCTGAAGAAGATAAATAGGAATGAATGCATTAGTTAATTATAGCTGCATAACAAATTATCCCCAAATTTACTGGCTTAAATACAGCAGAATCTATCATCTCACAGTGCGTGTGAGTCACAGGTTACAAGGCAACACTGGCTGGATGGTTCTCTTTCGAGTCCTCTCCTGAGGCAGCAGTCAAGACACTGGTCAGAGTTTCAGGGACAAGAAGGCTTACTGGAGCGGGAAGAGCCCCTTCCGCGGTGGCGTACACACCTGGCTGATCAGGAGGCCTCAGTGCCTCACCATGTAGGCTGCCCAGAAGCATTGTTGGACTGACGTCAAGACAGAAGTCTTGTCTCCTCCAAAGCCACAGCACTTTGAGTTACCTGGTCTTACACAGCACGTTTTCTGTTGTATTTCAGTTTTTTGGAAGCAAGTCTCCAAGCCCAGCCTACATTCAAAGGAGGAGAACGAAGTTTCATCATTTAGAGGGAAGCTCAGAGAGTTTGGCAGTGTGTATTTAACCATCTGAGGAACAACAACCCTCCAGTGGACAGACCATGCTCCGATAGAACCAGGAGCCCACCTATTGTTGACAACCAGCATGCTAGACACTGTCTCAACAACACCAGGAGGGTCCCTTCACACCAATCAGGGCCACCTGCCACTTGAGCAACCCTGGATAGGAGCATCCAGCGCCCCAAAGTAGTAGCTGAAATGGAGGAGGGGAGAAAGCTGCCAGAGAGCTGCCAGGTGGAAGCTGCCTCTGCTCAGGCCTGAGCACCTGGTAGAAGGAGGCAAGGCGTCTCGCCCCCTCCTGGTTCTGTGCTACTTTCCCCAGAACTAAGGGCCAGGAGGGTTCTCCATTTGCCTGGCTCCAACCACAGGAACATGTCCCAAGTGCCCTTGACAACACTCATGGGTCTGGAGAGGAAACTGCTGTGCCATGGATGTTTATGCTGCGTATCACTGTAAGAAGATGAAAAGGTGGGGCCTTTAAGAGGTAATTAGGGCACGACCCTCGTGTGTGGGTTTATGCAGCAGTAAAAGATATTTCAGAAGGGAGCTGTGGAAGACCAAAGACCCTTGCCAGACACTGCTGTCTCCATGGTGGATGTCCCAGCCTCCAGAACCATGAGAAGTAAATTACCCCATTGCGGTGTTCTGTTATAGCAACACAGAACAGACTCCGATACTGCCTCTCTCTGGTCCTGGCTGGCTCAGGGCAAAACTGAGCTGGCAGAGATGAAACGCACCTTACCCAGCCTCTCCTCCAGGACAGTGGCCACTGTCCATGAAAAGACAGCACCAGGTCCTGCCAACCCTGCCTCCTGGCCTCACACAATTAAATCAAAACTGGACACGTGACTCACAGCAGACCATTTATTGGCTGACCGAGGACGAATCAGAGGCTCTGTCTTAAGACTTTGGTACCCTACATCCCAGAGAGTCTGGGAAGTAGTCTGTGCTGGGCTTGAAGCTGAGGTCAGGCAGCCGGGGCAGGCTGGGGGAGGTGGGAGCAGCTATTTTAGGACCATGTGTTGATGAGCAAGCAAAGGGAGCTGATCCGCAAAACAAGGCAGGGAAATGGGGCTGAGAGAGCAGCAGGAAAGAGACCTTGTGTGGCCTCTAAGAGCAAAAACTTAACAGTGTAGTCTTACAGGCTCTGCGAAGCTCCAGCTCTTCCGAGACCTGGAGATTCTTTAGACCATGGGTCCTACAAAACCTCCTGCATCGCTCTGATGTATGCCCTGCTCCGTAAGCAAGTATGGGGAGGCAGTCAGACACTCCCTATTTAAGACCTGGAGGAAGAGGAGAAAGAGATACAGGGACCATGGCTCTTCACAGCCCTACTCAAGAGGACCTTTTGGTAAAACTGTCACATTTTATCCACACTCCTGGTGCCCAGGGAATTTTAAAAAAAAAACCAAGATGTTGCCCTTAATTCTTGCATGATTGCTTTCCTTTGCATCCCTGTTCCTTCTGCTTTCCCTGGGACTGAATCCCAGCAGCAATAAAAGATAAAAGTTCTAACACCACTGCACATAATTACCCTCCTCACGCCTCTGGACAGAGGACAGAGACAACAGGTCTACAGAAAGGGCAGCACCCTGCAGGCTGGCATGGGGATCACCTGAGCAGTGGTGCCAGCAGCCAGTGGGTGGGGGAGTAGAGAAGCATCAGCTCCACTTGCTGTGCATCATGGCATCAGTGGACCTGAAAGCAGGGTGAATTCCTACATACTAACCACAACCGTGGTCAATGCTAGTTCAGTAGGATGGACTATTGAATTATTCATTGATTCATTCAACAAACATTTGTTCAGCCCTTTCTATACGCCAGCTACTTGCTCAAAACCAACTCACTTTCCATGCCCAGGAGCTCACAGTCTGGGAAGGGTAAGAAAACGTGAACCACACCCACTGGAGCATGCATAGGAAGGGACTTGGGTAGCTCACAAGAAAGAAGGATGCACCCAGCCTGGAGAAGTGGCAGAATTCAGGTAGGGAGGAGAGCACAGTCGATGAGGGACTGAAGAAACGAAACACTGCCAATGGCCCAGGAAGCCTGGGCTGTTGCTCTGGTTCTGTTGTTAATTCAGAAAATCCTCTCCCCATCTCTTAAGCCTCAGTTTCCTCTATGTCAACATGGTAGGGGGAGGTGGCTTAGCAGTTCTGGGGACCATGTAGGAACCCTGGCATTCAAAGTCTGGGAGGCAGCCATGGGCTCCAGGCTGGCACTGGGGAATGGAGTCTGTGATGGCACTCAGTGGTTTTGCTAACAGCTGGCCTGGGCCAGATGAGCCATTGCCCCTCAAGCAGGCCGGAGAATCCCAGCTGGTAAGATCCCATCTCTTCCCTCTTTCCACAAACTTACCGTTAATCCAACAAGGGCCTGATTCTGGAGCCAGCTCCTCAAGGGCCGTGGGGTGACAGAGCACCTTAACCACCTTGGAGAGTCCTAAGAGTCTCAGGGAGGACAGCCTTGTCCCCTCCCCACCCTGAGAAGCCACCTGCATGAACTTAAGGGCAAAAACAAACAAACAAAAATAAATAAGTACAAATAGGCTGGTTTACCAGGCAACAACCTGGCACCCAGGTCACCAAGATGAGCTGTACTCTCTGTTGCCCCGCCCACTGCTCCAACAAAAGAGTCCATTAGCTTCATAACTGTGTCAATCAGCAGCGTCCCTGACATGATTTGCCTTCAGCTTCTCACCGATTGACCACTCAGGGAAACAGAGGCAAGATGCTTCTGAGACATGTACCAGGAACACAGAACAGGCCAACAGGACTTGTTACTGAGGGTTTCTGAGAGGGAAACTGGTCTGCAAGACTCTGTCAAGGTCGGATCATGGAAGGTCTTACATCCTGGCCCAACGAGACAGGATTAGGGGAGGAGGAGTAGCTGAGAGGAGCTGGGGTTGAGGAAAAGATACCACCAACAATGAGTGACATGTCGAGGTGCCCAGGGAATCTTCAGACAGGCAGATGAGCTGAGCAGATACTGAAGGACTGGAAAAGGGGTAGAAGAGACCGAGGAGGCAGTAGAAACCGCAGGATTTGAACAGTGACCAGAAGTGGGAAGCAAGGAAGAAAGGCACAGAGAAACTTGGGAAGTTTTAGCTCTTTCTCTTCAGCACAGATCCAGCAAACCACACACCTGAGTCCAACACATCCCAAGCCTGTCTACACAGCACAGATGACACCTAGGAATTCCAGCGTTCAGAAAGCCCACACACACACCACTTGCCATCAGGTCCCTAGAACGGTGGGAGGGTCATGCTGCCTTTGGCCCTGATGCTTGCTTCTGAGTGATGAGGGTTCCTTGTCCCCCAGGCTCCAGGGTCTCCCAAGCCACTCTGTAGGAAGGCAGCAAAAAGCTGAGGGGCTGGGCCAAGGAAAGGCCGAGCCCCCCGCTCTCATCAAAAGCCTCACCAGTATTTTTAGCACTGCAATCAAGAGCAGGGCCCGCCTCTGGCTCGGTTCAGGCAGCCTGGGCCTCGCAGGGCTGTTAAAAATGGAGCAAACGACGCACACTGCAATCAGTGGTGGGGGGTGTGGGGCCCGGGCCGGGCAGAAGCTGTGACATCAGAAGCTCTTGGCCCTCGAGTCTGGCAGGAGAAAGGAAGAGCAGCCTCCCCAGAACATGCTGGCCTCTGAGATCAGCTGTCCCATGCCCGAAATGCCCGGAAGCATGCAGGTGTCAGCCCTGTCCCAGCACTGCCCGCACACAACCCTTGCCTTGAACTGCCCCACGAGGTTGCTCTGTGTGTCTGGAGGAGGAGCTGGTTGGACAAAGCAGGCCATCGAGACACCCTCCTCCCTGCTGACAGGGGAGGCCCGTCATTGCCTCCCACTTTGCTGCTCTGATAGGAAGCAGAGAGGCACTGAGAGCTCCCTGCCAAGGCTGTGTCCCTCCCAGGGGTGGGAAGGTGCAGGGGGCAGCCTGGAAAAGTGCAGGTTCACAGAGCAGAGACCTGGGAGGCCTGGGTTGGAGCCATTTCTGCCACTGTGTGACAGCTTTCGAGCCTCAGGCAATCACTTCTCTTTGGCCTCCATGGCTTTATCTGGGAAATGACGAGGCCAGAGCAGAGTGCAGAAATGACAGAGTCTCTGAGCTAGCAGCAGGCTGAGAGCAAAATGATGGATGCCTCATGGGCCTGCATCCCAGAGCAGAGAACCACTGGCCAGGGCAGAGCATGGCCTCACAAGAGGGACTGCCCTCAGTGCCCCCTTCAGAGCAAAAGGCCCCAGATGCTCTCCAGAGGGTGGACCAGCATAGAATGCTTTTGATGTTGCATCCTTACCAACCAGGAGCTGAGAGGACTCTGTAAGGTGGGGAGAGAACATGAAAATAGTTATGGAACACAGGCCATTGGACAGGATTCTGACTCACCCTTTCAGTCTACAAGCAGTGGAGCTAAAGTCAAATGGACAGAGAATGGGCTCAGGTGACCCAACCAGACCTGTGCTTGTAGGGAGTGTGCCTTGGATAGCAAAGGTAGAAGCCAATACTACTTCCCTGGTCCTTCCCTGGGTCCTTGGAGGGCCTTCCCTCAGGATTTCCTTCAGGACCTGGTCTTCCTCAGCTGAGCCCTCAGCCTCACACCCAAGTTGTGGGCATCTGTGTTGACAGCCAGGCTGTCTGTGCAAGGCAAAGGCTGCTGGTATTTACTGAATTCATCCTAAATCTGTGGCGATCTATCTCAGCGCAGCACTTAGCTGGCAGACATGCTGCTCTGCAAAGCTTACTTTGCTGGCTGTCCCAGAACTTTTGCACACCCCCTGAGGGACAGATTTGAGCCTGACCAGCTGGGCACCTTGCAGGAGGAAGCACCTGAGAGGCCACACCTGCCATCTCCCAGTCTGCAACCGTGCCAAGTCAGCATCTTCTTAAGGACATGCCCTGGACAAGAGTGTTCCGCCTCTGTTGGCCCTGCAGATGTTCAGCAGCTGGAAGGACCCCCTGCCAAGCACAGGAAGCCCTGCTGCCTTCTCCACTGGGACTAAGCTGAGCCAGTGATCTTGGAGTCAAGACAGGGAAACTGTTCACCACCTGTCTGGCTGCCCTGCAGACACCTCATCCTTCCGCCTGGGAGGCAGGGGAGGCCCTGTGTTGGCACCCACACTCAGAGTGTGCAGACTAGAACACCCCAAGCCTGGCATATGGCAGAGGCGTGCATACCACTGAGGGGAGGGGAGGCGGTGCATCTAGTGTTTCCTCAACACCTAGGAAGGCGGGGATGAGAATCTGCATCTAACTGCCGCGGGCTGCACAGCCTGCTAAAGGCTAAGACTCAAGCCTAGTGCTGCAGATGGCTGTCAAAGGGAGAGGGGCGCAGAGGCTGCTGCTGCTGCTGCTCCACCTAGGAGACTTGGTGGCGCCCAACTTGGGAAAGCAGCCAGAGAAGAGCTGAGCTTCTCTCATGCCCCGAGTGGCCTGCTCAGTGGTGGCTTCTCTGTGACCCTCTCTGAGTACGAGGAGGCTCTCTGCTGAGGGCTCGAATCCAATAGCTGCTGGCTATAGAGGACCAAGCCAAACTGGTTGGGACCACACAGGGTGGGAAAGGAACTCTCTGGAAACAGTCATCGGAACAATGCCTTCTTCCCAGAGAGAAGGAAACCCCATACTGCAGTGAAGAAAGCATCTAGAAGTGAGAGCCCTCAAGGGGGCAAGGGAGATTCCCGGAGGACAGAGATGGGAGGAGGCAGTGCAAGGGAGGGACTGGCCACCCTCTTTTCTTCAGCCATTTTGAAACCACTGAATAGTCACTTGGTTTCTGTACTGCCTGTTCTGCATTGCATGTTTGGGAACCCCTCCCTAAATTCACAGGTTGCCATTTAATCCCCACAGGAACGGGATTCGGAGGAGGCACCTTTGGGGAGTACTGAGTCGTGAGAGTGCAGCCTTCATTGATGGGATTAGTATCCTTATAAAGAAACACCCCACAGCACTCCCCTGTCCCTCACCATATGAACATGCAGCAAGAAGATGATCTATGAACCCTGAAACCCAGCAGCAGCAGACAATGAATTTGTTGGTACCTTGACCTTCAACTTTCTGGCATCTGGACCTGTAAGACACAAGATTCTATTGTTTATAAGGCATCTATGTCATGTTATAGCAACATGAACAGACAGACATTGCCCCACTCCCAGCAGGAAAGAACTATCATCGCCACTTTACAGATGAGGAAACTGAGGCTCAGAGAAGTTGAGTAACTTGGTCATACCTGGACCACAGACAGAGCACTCACCTCATTTGGTGAGTTAGAAAGCACTCACCCCATTTGGTCATGAAATAATCAGACCTCCACAGTCAGTTGGCCCACTGAATTTTCCCTGGTATCCCTGGACAGAGGGACTGTCCATAGTCTAGGCCCTCAGACAGCAGGGCTGGCCGCCATGTGTGCTTGTGTGTGGTAAGAGTCGCCCTGAATTTGTTGCTCTTCTCTGCAGAGAAATACCCTGGGGAATGGCAGTCCCTTAGCTTCTTAGCCCCAGGTGAAGGCATCTTTCTAGCCTGTCAGACTAAGGCCGCAGGAGGGCTTCCTGGGCCACTTCCAGGAAGTGTCCCTCGAATAAATTTCACCCACTGACAAGGGTGTCCAGGGTGAGTCAGTGGATGAGTCCCCCCCATCCTCAGTTTCCTTACCTACAAAGTGAAGGGCTAGATTAGATCCCCAAGTCTCATCTCAGCCCAGTTTTAGGAGTCTAGAAAAAAAGAGACTGGTCAGTGACTCTCTCTCTAGTGTCAGTCCCAGATCCTACCTGTCCCTGATAGCTCTGCCCTTCTCTGGTGGTGTCATTCTAGCTGGGTGTCCTGTGCACATCATGGACTTGAGGAAGAAGGGAGGAAACGTGAAGCGGTCAGCAATCTCCGGGTGTGATGGTTTGTATATAGATGTGCCCCCCAAGCCTCACGCACACATGCGCAGAGCTTTTGAGAGGTGATTGAATCACTAATGCTAAACATGATTAGAGGGGGTGACTAGGGGCATGATCTGGTAAGGAACACCTTCCTCTCTGGCTATTCCCTTTGCTCTGCTTCCTAGCAATGATGTGGGCAGCTTTCTCCCACCTAGGCCACTCTGCCATGCCATTTCTGCTTGCAACCCACCAACTACGCACTAAAACTATGAGCCAAAATAAGCATATCCTTTAAGGTGTCGGGTATTTTGTTCCAGCAATGAAAAGCAGTGACCAAGATACCAGGTGAGTAACACAAAGGTGTCACTGGTGCTGTTCCACAGCTATGACAGAGAGGAGAAGCTGTCACTGCTTTTGTGGGCACCTATTTTTTAAGTAGGGGAGACAAGAGCCACTTGGGAAGTGAGGAGAAAGCTCAGACTTACAGTAGCAGATCCAGTGGGACCTAGACAAGGTAGACAAGCAGAAAGGTCATATGGGCCCCTGTCATAGACCCAGAGGGGACAAGACATGACCACAAGATCCACAGGTGATGAGAAACTTCCTGGCAAAGGCAAAGAAAGATGCAGACCACCAAGGCCAGAGGGAAGGCAACAGCCAGGTCTATCTCAATATCACCCCACCCCAGAGACCTCTCCATGGGAGAGATTTGCCAAGCATGGGGGGATGGATGTTAGATATAGCGATCCACTGAGCAGACCCCTGGGATGGTCCCAAGCAGAGAGATAGCATCTGTTGCCCCTAAGAACCTAGACCCTTAAAGGACCTGGCCGGGCTGGGGCAGTGGATAGTAGGTGGCAGCGGAGAAAGGGACAATTCCACTCTGACCATTAAACTTTTCCTGCACAAGTGCAGGATAAAACAGAACCCACTCCTCAGCAGCACACAGAAAACAGGCTCAAAATTTAGTAAGAAACCAACTTGTAGAGAGCTGAAAAGACAGAGAAGGCACTTATGTCTGTGCCTAAGAGCCCAGGACTGGGCTGCATGAGTAGAATAGTGGCCCGCAGAGGGAGATGTCATTAAGTTCTGTGTTCAGTCCTGGGTCTCTCATCACAAAAGGCACAATGACAACCTAGCCAGCCCCACAAGAGGGCCATCAGAGCTGTGGGGGAAGGGCTGAACTATGTCATGTGTTTAATTTTGCAAACACATCTATTGTATCTGCAGCGTTTTCTAAAGTCGCCAGCACAACAACTAACTCACTCCATTGTTGTGATGATTCCACGAAGCAGGCACTATTGTCAGCCATCTCAGGGTGGTAGGAGGAGAAAACTGAAGTGCAGAGAGCTTAA
Organism: Dolichotis patagonum; assembly: GCA_004027295.1. Classification (NCBI taxonomy): domain Eukaryota; kingdom Metazoa; phylum Chordata; class Mammalia; order Rodentia; family Caviidae; genus Dolichotis; species Dolichotis patagonum. Next base: position 165,097 of record PVJX010000072.1, read on the forward strand.
GCAGCTTGTACAAGGTCATTCCCTAGTAAGCTGTGCAGTCAGGGCTCCACCCCAGCAGACCTAGCTCCAGAGTATGTGCTCCTAACCCCCGGGCTAGGACACCTCGATCACAAAGAGCTGGGTAGGGGGTGGGTTCCATGCTGTGCACACAGTGGGAGGATTCCAGACTGAAGCTAGGGCCTCAGGAAATGTCAGCAGAGGCCAGATGCAACTCTGTGTGGGAGGCTGAGGACTGCTCATCCTCACCCCCACTCTGCGGTCCGCAGGGCTCCCAGACTCTCCCAATGCCCGGTACCCCACTCTGTGACCAAGAGCACATGTGCTAACCTTTACTTTTCTTAGATGGTTTCTCTTTACTGTTTATTGTAAACCCCCACAACCAAATTGTATGTGTTCCAAGGCCAGGAACTACATCTGCTCTTCAGACCTCCCCACTGTCTACCTTTATTTACTCTAGGTACTAAATGGCATTAGAGAATCAAATTACAAGACACAAAAGACTTCTAAAGTTCTCCTGCTCAATTCACTCACACAGAATTGCCCTTTGCACCAGCCCAGTGCTAAGAATACATTATCCTTGATGACCTTTAGTAATGGACTCAGTACAACTTGAGGCACCTACTCCATTGGTAAGTGGACAGTTCTATTAAAAGGAGAGAATCCAAATATTATAGGACAGGATGGGGGTGGTACAGGAGAGGAAAAGGTGATGTGAAGTGGGATTCAGGGCCATATAGGCTGAAATATTTTATGCAAAAGGAAACATAGCACCTTCTATTTATGGGGAACCTGAGATAGCAGGTCAGAGCCTTGTGGTGCCACACAGAGGAAGCAGGAATGATCTCCCCCCTTACAGGAGCAGGTGACAGAAGCAATGTGGACCTAGGACTGATGGTTACAGGGTGAAGAGCAGGATAGATGGAATGTGAATTCAAGATTCTGTCTCTTGGGGCTTTCTAACATGTTTGCACCCAGCAATCAGACCCAGAATGGCGCTTCCTGCTACATCCAGTGAGATGGTAAGGTCTCAGAACCAGGAGATGTTTGAACGCACTTTGCCCACTTCCTGGGGTTCCAGAAGCACTATGAAAGAAGATGTCCTACAAGAATAAAATACACCACAGATTTGGAAAGGAAGTAAAAGTTCCATTAGTAATTTTTAAATGTTGAACACATGTTAAAATGATACTATGTTGGATCTATTGGGGTATATGTGGATATATAAGGATAAATAATGAATATATAGAGAGACAGACAGAAACAGATGGTTATACCAACAGACAGACAGACATAGGAAACCCTTGAAGGGTGCACCACAGGTGGGAGGGGATCAAGAAGTGGACACACATGGCATAGGGCATTGAGGGGCGCTGGTTGGAGAAGGAGGTTCCCGGTGGAGAATAGAAAATGCATCAGAGGGAGAGTGCTGTCTCCCAACTGTGCCCCCTCAGAGGACCTGGCTTGGTCCCATCCAGCTCCAATCCAGACTTCACTCTCTGTTTCCTGTCTGCTCAGCACTCAGTCACTGATTAATCACTGCAGAGCACCTACTATGTGCCAGATACTCTGTCAGATTTTGGGACCACAGAGCTCTATTGGTTTCCTGTCCTCCAGGAAGACGGGAGGGGAGACAAAGAGGCAGAAGACTACAGTGCCAGTGCACTGCTTTCACCACGCCCATTCCCAGCCAATGTAGTCCCAGCCATGTGTCCATGGGTCCTTTTCAAAGAAACAGCCCAACACCAGGACCCTTCCCGTTTGCTCACCAGTCCTGGTCAGTCAAGTCTGAGAATCGAGTCACAAAAGCCCAGTGTGAGGGTCACACCTGGATTACCTGAGAGCTCTGAGCCTTGGTGCCCACGTGGGCCTAGCGGGAGCTCCACAGAGCACTGAAGGACCCCACTGCCTGTAGCGCTCCTGGTGACCTTGTCCAAGGTGCTGAAGTCACTGAGCAACAACCTCCTCCAGAAAAGGAGACTGCCCTGACTGCTCCCCAGCCAACACTTGTCAAAATAACGGGGCAGTGGGCATGCTAAACCTGGGCTCCCAGGACTGTCTCCTCTGTTCTAATTTCTCCTTCAGCCAAACTCACTAAAAAGCCAACCTACAAGGGCAGGAAAATGGGAGCTGAGACCAGCCATCTCCCTCATCCTCCCAACCTGATTCAGAGGACGATAGTAGCAGCAAGAAATCACTCACTTGGTGATCTACTACCCATTTACATTCCTTGGGTATCTGAGGAATATGAGAAGAGGTAAAAGCCCACTCTCATATCCCACAGATCAGGAAATGGGCTTGAAGTTCTGCGTGCGTATTATACTAAAGCCTATGCACTGTGCAGCCCTCCCCCAGACATGTACACGCATGAGTAGTATGAGAAGGATGAGGAAACTATCTGATATATAGCGATTACTTCAGTGCCAGAGGCTCTGTCACATCCCTGACCCAGTTGATAAGCCAGCAGTCCATTTAGGTCACAGTGACAGCAGGTCCTGTAGCCAGGAAGGAAGTAGGTGAAACCAATCAGAGGTGGATGTTTGGAGAGGCTCTCTTTCTGGCTAAAATCTCCTTCACTAAAGACTTTTTCCTCTACAGAATGTATTTCTGCAGCCCTAAGAGGAGAGATGGAAGCTGAATTGGAGCACAGCCTCCTGAAAGAGAAGTGGGAGAGGCCAGCTTTGTGTAACCTTGAGCAGTCGTGCTTCCTCTGGGTACCACCTCAGCCCTTCCAGTGAATGATTGCAAAGCTCTCTGACTGCCTCAACACTGGAGACTCCAGGAGACATGAACAGCATGCCCACCAGAAGCAACAGGAGCAGCACACAGGCGAAGGTTAGCCAACACATCTGCAGGAAAGAAGCCTGGCGCTCTGCACCATGGAAACATGGGACAAACACAACGTCCCTGCATCCCACCACACCCCACATCCCTCTACACCTACTCTAAATGATAACAAGTGAAGGAACCTGGCACGGTGCCTTTCCCATCACAGCTACTCCACAGTCCCCCAAAAGACTCGAAGTGTTTTCTAAGGGGTGATGAGGGCAAGAAAACCAGAGAGAGGAGAGGCAGAGCAAGGTCAGGGAAGCTGGGCAAGCAAGAGGGACCACAGCTGCCATCATTAATCACCTCCCCCTGGCAACCCGCATCTCGTGAATCAGCATCTGTGATACTGACGAAGGTTGCTGGAGGGATGGAGGTGACATAGTCACAGGCTGGATGCGATTGCGTGGGGGAGGAGGCAGCAAGGTTGAGTCCTGCTTTCAGCGCTGAATCACAGTTGGATACACACACATACACACACACACACACACACACACGTGTGCACAAACATTGCCGTGCTGCAGATTGCAAAGCCCCTCTTCCTGCTGCCACCCCATCTGTGCTCAGGCTGCAGCCCCACTTCCTGCTCCCCGTGGCCAAGCAGGACAAGCAAAGCAACTGCTGATTAATATTTTACACATTAGGATTTCTATGAAGCCAGTGCCATTAGAGGGGCAAGGACTGTGAAACAAGGCAAATCCGTGTCACGGAAAGCGTGTGGGACAGCTTAGGACCCACCTGGCCCCTCTCAATGCTCATCCAGGTCTGCTTGCTGAATGAGCTCCCAGCAATCTTGCTACCAACTAGCTGTGTGACCTTGTCCAACCCACATGCCCTCTCTGGGCTTCAGTTGCATCATCTGTGAAATGATTGTGTTGGATCACAAGATCTCCAAAACCCCTTCTGGCTCCAAAAGTCTATGATTTTCTGCCTCTATAAGCTATTTGCACGTCCCAGCAGATGGCCAGCAGCAACCGTCACTGACTGAGCTGGTTCCCACCAATTCCATGTAAGAAATGAGCACATGCAGCAAATGCTCTTTTTGGTGTCTATCCATGCAACAGTCAGTGTTTATAATAAAAATCCTGAATTATCAACTGTTTCATTACAAGCAAGGAAGGGGAGGGCAGAGCAGAACAGAACAGAATTTCAGGTGGACTCTTCACAACTCTCTCTGCTAATGGAATAACCATTCACCATCTTTCTCATTTTTAAACATCCATCTCCCTCTCTCTCTCTCTCTCTCTCTCTCTCTCTCTCTCTCTCTCCCTCCCCCCCACTATTTCTCTCATAGAAAGATTCTAAGACCACCCACAAAATCCCTGCCTCTTTGCACATTGTGTATTTGTCTACTGGCTACCTGTTTCTCTCCAATGTGGGTGGAACTCATGAATATGAATATGATGGGGAGGCAAACCAGTTGATTCTGAGTTAATTAAAGGGAAGATTAAGCCAGATATGTGGCACATGCCTGTTGTCCTAGCCTTCTGAGAGGCTGAGGCAGGAAGATTATAAGTTTGAGCCCAGCCTAGACAACTCAGGGTCATAGTGAGTTGATTTAGTCTCAAAAAAGTGAAAAGGGGCTGGGAATGTAGTTCTGTGTGAAGACCATAAGTTAAATCTCCAATACTAAGAATAAAAGATTCTCTTGGGTGTGCCTGACTAAAAGAGGTGATGGCCCCTAAAACAGGGAATGCCCCGCCTTGACCACAGAGCTGGCTTCGCCCAGCTTCTATGAAGAAGTGAGCTGCAGCATGAAAGAACCTTGGAAACCACAGGCAAGTACCTGAATGCACTGCTTGGAGCCAAGAGAAGAGGCCCTTGGTGTCGGCCAGCAAGAGAAAATGGTCTCAGTCCTGTGACCACATGACACTGAATCCTTCCAACAACTACATGAGCTGGAAAGAGGACCGCAGCCCCTGTGGGAACAAAAGTGAGCCAATGCCTCAACTGCAGCTTGGCGAGCCCCTGAGCAGAGATCCACCTAGGCTGGCCTGGGACTCCGGACTCTCACACACCGTGGATGATCAAATGGACACTGCTAAGCTGCTGTTCTTGGTTATTTGTGACACAGCAATAGAGAAATAAATACATGTATCCAATCAAATAAGGCACTATACAAATAGTATCTCCTGACAGGGTTTTGTCTGTGTCTCCCTCTGTCACCAAGCACAGGTGGTCTGCTTCCACTGCTGCTTGGGGGTTGACCAAGACCCCTCCTCTGTCCTGCACTGCTGAGACTAGGACACAAAGACAAGCAGCACTCTGTCCAGGGAGCACTGCCTCTTCCCTTATGAAGGCAATGACATCTGTCTAGCCCAGCACCAACACAGGATGGCAGGGACAACCCCAGGGGACAAGTGCCCTTCCATTTGTGTCAGCGAATATGGTAATAGTAGGCAAATGATTCCATCAGCTTCCAGGCCAACTGATGGCCAAACCATGTGTTAGGTCAGCTGCCTCAGGAGGACCACCCACTCCCATCCCCCAGAGCAGAGCTCCAGGACACCTCCTTCAGACACCTTCTGCCCTTCCTCCTCTTGTGCCCTCCCTCCTGCTTCCCTGTCTGCCTCTCCCATGGGGTACCTGCTAGCTGCGTCTGTCTGCCACTCTGCCTTACTGCTGAACCTCATCCAGTGTGACAATGGAGGGCAGAGGCAGGGACAGGCTGAGGGTTTAGACTGCATGGTGCCAAGGCCCAGGCCCATTCCCCAGCCCTCTCATCCAAACCCCTACCCAAGCTCCCCCACTCACACTACGTCACCCCAGCTCTCCCTGGATTTGCACAGGTTGAGAAGAATTTCCAGAGATGAGCAAGACCCAGTAGTATAGTCCAGGGCCTGGAGTATCTACATGCCCACTCCTCCCCTTATGATGCCAAGGGGGGCTGCTGCAGTCTGGGCCCTCCAAGATGCACTGGTTAACTGCGGCTTTCCTGAGAAGCAGCCCACGGCCTCTCAGCGTCCCTATCCTCCTTCCCTCACATCCTGGTCCCACCTTCCCATGCAGCCAGATGGGAAGTGTGGAATGGGGCCAGATGGGGCAGCAAGGTTTCTGGGACCTTATCCAAGGAAAGCTGAAAAAACCTTATAGTTTATTCTTTTATTAAAAACAGAGAAACAACACTAGCCCTATGTCTGGCCACTTGGGAAACACAAACACAGGAGTACAGAGAAAAGAGCCGCCTGGGGTCAATTTAGTTCCCTGGAGGTTTGTCTGCACATAACTGCAAATGCCCCGCCCTCAAGGCTGGGGTCCTCCATCCTCACAACTCACAGGCACACGGCCCTGCCCGCAGTGCTTTGAGGTCCCCCCATACCAAATATTCCCTCCTTCCCCGAGTATAACAGCCTTTCCCCTCCCCTGCACAGTCTGAGTTGGGTCTTCTCAGTGTGGTCTCCTCAAGACACCTGTCAAAACTTCCCGCATAGCTTGTCAAAGATGCAGATGAGACTCTTAGCCTATTTAATAAACTCTCCAAGTGAGTCTCATGCACGTTAAGATTTGAGACCCCTGTCTGATTTCTCCACGGCATGATTCTTTTACTTTGCTACCAAGTAAATTCTCAGGTTAGACCAGGTAGGCACAGGACCATGTATTTGATCCATTTATTAGGTTATGTGGTACTGGGAAATGTACTTAATCTCTCTAAGTCTCAGTTTTCACAGGTACAAAATGGGAATATTCTCACAATGATCAAAATAGCATCTATTCACTTCACATTAATTGAACTTATTCTATGCTGAATACAAAGGTGAACATAACAGTTTCTGTTCTCCTAAGTCAGTCTTGTAGGGTAAAAGCATGTTTTTAAAAATTTACAAACATAGGTTGGCATGGTGTGCATGCCTATAATCCCAGCACTCAGGAGGCTGAGGCAAGACAATTGCCAGGAGTTTGAGACAATCCTGGACTACATAGTGAGTTAAGGCCAGCCTGGGCTATCTAGTGAGATCCTCTCTGGAAAAAACAAATTAAATTTAAAAACCAAGAAATTAAGGAAAAAAGAATTTGTCAAATAATTTAAAAGGTCTATACAAATAGTTAAAGATAAGAGTGAAAGTCAACTGTCAAAGTTCATGCAGGAAGAAACGGAAACTAAACTATCTTGTATCAGTGGAAGAAGCTGAAAACCTGGTTTAAACTTGTCCCAAAAAGAAAGTTCCAAACTCAGATGGCTTCACAGATAAATTCTAATAAATATTTGAGAAAAAAATGATACCAAGTCTGTATAAACACCTTCAGAAAACAGGAAGAGGAAGGATCATTTCAAAATCATGAGGCCATCATTACTCTGATAGCAGAACCAACGATACCAGCAAAAGAAACCTATGAACTCATGTCCCTTATCACCACAGACACAAAAATTCTACACCAAATCCTATCCCATTCAACCCAAAAGCATATTAAGAGGAGAATACACCACAACCGTGTGGAGTATTCCAGCAACAGAGTTGTTTTAACATTCAGAAATCAATCTATACTTCTCATGTGAATAGACTACAAAAGAAAAACCATATGATCATCTCAATCAATGCATAAAAAGCATTTGAAAAAATCCAACATCCATTTCTGATTTTAAAAATCAGAAACCACAAATTAGGAATAAAAAAAGAATTTCTTCATACTGACAAAATGTATCTATTCAAAGCCACAGTTAAACTGAGTGTGGTGACACACACCTGTAGTCCCAGCACCTGGGAGGCTGAGACAGGAGGATTGCTGTGAATTTGAGGCCAGCCTACACTATTATAATGAGACCTGCCTAAAAAAAAAAAAAACAGTTAAAATCATATGAACATGTTTGATGATAAGACATTAACTGTTTTCTTCTTAACATCAGAAAAAAGTCAGGAATATCTATTCTCATCACTTCTGTTCAGCATCCTACTGGAGGTTCCAATCAACATAATAAGACAAGAAAAATAAAGAAAAGGAATCCAAATTGGAAACAAAAAAGTAAATTACCTTTATTCACAGATGGCAGAACAATCAATGCTGAAAACCTAAATGAATGTACAAAAACCAATAAGCACATCTAGAAAGATTGTAGGATACAAATTCAGTGTACTCAAAAATATATTTTATCATCCATCAATTAGAAAATTTAAAAAGGAATACATTTTACAATAAGTGTAAATTATTGTACTTAATTGTGAATCTAAAAAAATGACATATGTAAGACATGAAAGACAAAAAACTAAATTAAAGAAAACTTAAACAAACATAAAAGGTTACTGTGTTAATGGAGCAGAGGATTCAAGTAGAGATCACGTCTATCCATTTTGATCTACAGCTGTACCACTATAAATGCGACTCATGTCACCTGATCTACTAATTCAATGCAGCTTTTTAAAATTGAAATTGACATGTTAATTCTAAAACTCGTATGGAAATACAAAAGACCTAGAAAAGTAAAAACAAAAGAAATGAAGGTGAGCAAATTTGGAAGACTCATATTCCTTAACTTCAAGGCTTATTACAAAACTAAAATAGCTATGATATTATGGTACTGACATCAAGATGGACAAATAAATCCATGGATAAAGGATAAAAGAAAGACCAAACATAGACTCAGATGTCTACTTCTGCCTTTAAAAAAAGGTGCAAAGAAAGCGGAAAAAACTTCTAACCATACCACACACCACACCCAGTGCTAAATTACTTTGTAAAATAAATGCAAAATACAAAAGCTAACTCAAAATGCATCATAAACCTAAACATAAAGCCTAAAATTATATAATTTCTATGAGAAAAACCAGAAAAAATTTTCATGATCTGTAAAGAAAAAATCTCTTAAATACAGCACCAAAAATACAATCAATAAAATAGAAAATGATAAATGAGACTTAAACAAAATTAAGAACTTCTTTTGCTTTAAAGGCAGTTAAGAAAATAAAAAGACATGCTAAAGACTGGGAGAAAACGCTTGCAAATCACATTTCTGATAAAGAGCTTATACCCAGCCTATTAAAAGTACACCTCACTACTCAAGAATAAGAAAAAAACCCAATTATAGAAGAGGAGGACACAAAATATTCAAACAGCTCACCAAAGAAGATATACAAACTGCAAGGAGCATATGAAGAGATCCCTCACATTATTAATCATTAAGGGGATGTAAATTAAAATCGCATTGAGAAGCCACTACACAGTTATTAGAACAGCTAAAAATAAAAAGACTGACTACACCAATTTTAGTTGAGGATGTGGAGGAATTGGAATTCTCATACATAACGTACAAGAATGCCGGAGGAAATGTAAAATGATGCAATAACTTAGAAAAAAGAAACTGAACCATTTCTTTAAAAATTAAGTATGATCCAATCCTTCCACTCAGCAGAGACAAATAACTTATACACAACTGTTCGTGCAGATTTATCTATAATAGCCAGGAATCCCAAACACTAATCATGAGGTGAATAGGGCTGGGGATTTAGCTCAGCGGCATAAGCGCCTGCCTGGCAAGTGTGAGGTCGTGAGTTCGATCCCTGGTACCGCAAAAAAAAAAAAAAAAACCTAATCATGAGGTGAAAGGAGTAACAATGGTCTATGTCCCCTCAACTGAACGCCACTCAGCAATGTAAAGGAATAAAGTATTGACATTTACAATGTGGGTAAGTCTCTAAATAACTGTGAAAAGTGAAAAAGCCAGACCCTCGAGAGATGGGGGGGCTTGTTTTGTTCCATGTATATGAAATGCTATAAAATGCAATCTAACCTGTAGTAGCAAAGCAGATCAGAGCCCACAGGGATGGGGGAGGGAGGGGCGAGTAGGAGGGAAGGGTCACAGAGGTACATGAACAAACTCTCACGGGTGGTAGATTCCCATACTATCTTGATTGCACTGATGGCTTCGTAGGTTTTGCATCTGTCAAAATGTATCAGCCGAGCCTGTTACAAATGTGCAGTTTATTGTATGCCAGTTACATCTCAGTTAAGCTACTTTCTAAAATACTGTGGCAGAACAGAGTGTGTCCCGTGGCTGCTTTAATATATGGGCTGCCAAAGGGCTCACTCTTGGCTATTGAGATTAGTAATCAGGGAAGGCCTTGTTGAGGTGGTAACAGTGACTAACCTGAGCTCTGACAAGAAAGAGTGACCCACGGAGGCCTGGGAACAGCATCACAGGCAGAGGGGGCAGCCTGTGTGAAGCCTTAGGAAGCAAAGAGACTGGCCTGGTGGAGAAACACACTCGTTCACTTCCAGGGATGCTGAGTGGGTTCTAAGGGGCAGGCAGCCCCCTAGATCAGTAGGGATCTGTAGGCCAGGAGGGGCATTTGGACTTTATTCTAAGGCTTGTTGCCTTTAATCATTCAATTTTATGACAAGGGCATGTATTACCTATTAAAAATAAGTGTCTATTAAAAACAAGACGGTTGTCACGGTCTTGTGGAGGGCAGATTGCAAATGAGTAAGCGGAGAAGCAGGAGCCCCGCCAAGAGGCTGTAGCAGTCACCCAGCAGAAGCAGCAGCCTCACGCAGCAGCGGGACGGGGAGGGGAGGACGCCACAGGAGTTTGACGTGGAAGGGCCTGGAGCACAGACCAGTGCATGGGCTGCAGGTGGGAGAAAGGGATCCAGCACGTGTGGAAGCAGCTTGTCCTCAGGACACAGTGGCTCTGTGACCTACAGTCCCCACCGCTCAGCTCCCAGAGCATCTGGCACACTTCCTGCAGTCACTGCTACAGGTATCATACCGCGTCTGGTTATGTCTGCTTCCCGCTCCAGACAAAAGGTCTCTTCTTTCTACCCCTGCCTCATATGATGCCTGGCACAAAGCGAGCCTCCAGGATTTGTTGACAAAGAGTACAGGAACGAACAGCTGATGAGATAACGAATTTATGAACGCTGAACAAGTGAAGCATTTCAACTTCCCCTCCACCCTACCTTGCTCTGTGCCACTACTCTGCCCACCGCAGCTGCCCCCCACCCTGCTCTCTCCCCTGGAAGCTGTAGCCATGTGGCCAGCTTCGCATCGGGCAGTCCTTGCCAGCCGCCTCCTGCCAGCAGGCCCTGACCTAGTTTGGAGCTGGCCGAGGCAGACAGTGTCACAGCAGATGCAGCTCCTTGGGTGAGCTTAGAGAACTGGGCTCTGAGACTGGATCTGGCTTTGAGCACCAGCAACTTGGATAGAACGCTGTCCAGAGGATGCTGGGGAGCGACTGGGACAGAGCTAGGGAGAGAGCAGTAGCTCTTTGGAGATCCTCCTCTTCCTGGGAACCCACCATCCCATGCCCAGTCCCTTTTATAGCATCTTGTAGTGCAGGTTCTGAGACCTGCCCCACCCTCGCATCCCACAGTAGAGGCCTCGCAGGCAAGAGGGAAGGACTCTGGGACAGGAAGGACTCCTGGAACACCTCTGAAGGGTCCTGGTCCATTAGTTTGTAAAAGCAAACATTTTCCAAACATCTATTACGTATCAACAGCACAGGCCAGCAATAGGCCTGTTGGTGACAGTGCCAGCATGATAAGATGTGATCTCAACACCCAGTGGCTCACTATCACAAATCAGAGAGAAACACCAACAAGCAGCCGGGCACTGAGGGTAATTGTTACAGTGAAGCCGTGCACAGACTTCATGACCAGGAGGAGGGAGCAGACACTAGCTAGGGGAGGCCTTCCAGCTGAGACTGACCTGGAGACGAAAAGGATAGCGAAGTCTTTGTAGGTGGTGAAAGAGGTCACAGTCAGCCCCAGGAGCAGGGTCAGCATAGGCTGAGGTGGTATGTCTGGGGCTACATGGGAACCCAGCCAGGGGCCATGGAAAATGCAGGCTGCAGAGGACAGCAGAGGCTGAAATCCAATTCATAAAGGGCTCGCTCAGAAGTCCAAGCATCATCCTGTCAGTGATACGGAAGAACTGGAGCAAAGCAGAGACCTGGACAGCACCTTAGTGATTTGGGGAAAGAAACTTCCAACCTGCTAGATGTCTGATAGGGGTTCGCGTTCTCTAAAATTAAAGAATGAATTTTAGGAACAATGGAGATTAAGGGCAGAATATACTTATGGGGAGAAAAAAAGGTCTGTCAGAGAGAGAGACAGGAGTCTTTTTTAGGGACTTTTATAGAGCAAAACACAAAGTGAGGCAGATCTAAGATGGGGAAAACATGGGAACTGGCAAGGTGGGCATGAGGTGGGACAGAACTATGGCCAACCAAAAAGATAACGAGTATAATTGCTCAGGTAAAATTGATTAAATTTAGGATAAATGGGGAAGTTGACACATAGCAAATGGGCATGCACAAAAAGCAGTGACTCTTCCTGTAGAGTGTTGGATTAGTGACCCCTGGCTTCCTCAGGGTGTTAGAGACCTGTTTAGAATATCAATCCCTGATGTTTAGCCTTAGGGTGTGGGTACATTTGTTTAACCTTTTGTTTTGAGGTCTGGCCCACAGCAGGACGTGTCTGTCTCCCCCACAGTTGCAAGGTATCTGGTCTTCTGCACTGGCTTCTTTGAGGGCCTAGCTCTGTCTGACTGCCTATAATATTTTTATATAACTCGGCTGCCGTGACATTAGGATGCCAGCAACCTCGTGGAAACAACAGAGGAGGCAGGAAGGGCTCTGGGAACACTGGAGTCTTGGTGAGAATCAATGGAGTCACAAAGCAGGAAGGGCAGCCGTGGGCCAGACCCCATGTCGGCCACCAGGAAGGGTTCAGCCAGCCCCTGCCCTCTTGGGTGTCCTGTAATGGGCAGCACATGCCCTTTTCATGCCTCCTACCCCCTACTCCTCACACTGGGCACTCCACAGAGCGTGTGCTCCGCGCCCCCCCCCCCAGCACTCCCTGCCTTGGGCACGTGGACATGACCCTTTCTGCTGTCCCTTCACTGCTCACCCTCGTATCTCCAACTTAACTCCACGTGTGGAAGAAACAGGAGCTGCGAGGATGAAGATGAGGGTGACCATGGAGATGGGACCCCTTTAGGAGGGAGGGCTCTCAGGTTCTCCCCAAGTCTGAAAGCATCTTCTCTTTAGGGGAGACAAGGACTGAGGTTCATGTAATCCAGCCTGCATGCAGGCTTCTGCTGGGCAGCATCTGCAAGCCAAGAGGAATGGACAGATCCTAAAACCCTGGACTATACACCAATGATGAGAGGCACCTGGCACCTGGGAGGCCAGATGGGATTATTTGAGGAATCAAGATTCCTGCCAGCAGTCAAGCACTCTGTGCCTGTGAAATGCATCCCTAGGGGTCAGGAATGCCACAGAGTATAGCATCAACCACAGAGTGGAGAGAGGGCAGGCGGCAGGATCTTTCGACTGGGGGGAGTAGGCCCTGAGTGCCCACTTAATGCAGTGTGACACCCAGCCCCACTGGCAGCATGAATGTTCCATGTCACGGTAACCAAGTCTGACATCTCTCTGGTGCCATGAGCATGTGCCTGCCTCAGCCATCTCTAGCCCAGGACGCTGAAAGTCAGGGCAAAGGAGGCCACTAAAAGGCTGCTGCTGTCACCGTGGGTTTACATGGCAGGAGACATCTGCACTACAGCAGCACAGGTGGGCAAGGAAGGAGATTGTCCTGGACCTGAGAGCCAGGAGGGCAGCCTAAGACAGGGACAAAAAGAAGGTAGATTCATGGGGGAAACTGAGGCAGATGAAGAAAGATAGTTTGGCGTCATAGGAAGAGTCTTGGAAGTAAGGAGACCAGGTCTGGTCCCAGCTGGGACAGACACTTTGGGTAAGCTACTTAACCTCCATGAGCATTAGTAGGGAAAGGTAAATAAATAATTTCTTGCCACAGGGAGTTTTTGCAAAAAGCAAAGGAGTTGACTTATGAGAGAGCTTGTTGAAAATACTAAACAAAAATCAGTGAAGGTTACAGAAAGACAATGCTAGCTCTCCTGACAGATTAAGCCGTGGGAGACCATGAGGGACCAGCACCAGGGAGAAAAACAGCAGACAGAGGCAATGGGAGGGGCCTTGCTAAGACTGCATATGAGTCTGGCTAGATCTCCTGTCCCGTGGGTGTCTGGGGATCAAGACGCTGGGGTGCACCCTCCACGAGGCCTTAATAAACTGTCCTTTCCCAGTTTTTCCCAACCTTCAAACTGAAGGAGCAGGCAGAGATCAGGCAGGGAGGACCTCAGGATCACAAACCTCCAGCCCTGAGCCCACTCACCCTGCACTTTTCCGGTGGGCAGCTTTTTGACCCTACCTTGACCTTCAAGAATCAAACCAGAATCAAACCAGAACAGCGTTATAGGATACATCGTATCAAGTGGAACTGAGCAGCAAAGCAGAGCTTCCATAATGTGTCCTTAATAACAGTAGAGACAACTCCTAGCATTTGGATGGCAGTGTAGAATTTACAAAGTACCTCCTGTTTAATTACCCCCTTTAATTCTAATTGCAACCCTAAGAAGTAGGTGCTGAATTATTATTTTCAGGGGAAGAAACAGAGGCTCACAGAATTAAATTACCTGCATAAACTCACGTAGTTGTGTGGTAACAGAACAAGGAAGCTCTGAGCCCTTGAAGTTTCTCACGGGACCTACAGGTACCACACTCACTAACAGCAGGCCGAGGAGTGTGTGTGATAACTTCCGGCTCCAGCACCAACAGGAGTCTGGACCGGAAAGGGGCGTAGCTTCCAGTGATGCACACGGGTTGGATTCTGCTTGTACCTGAGCCCTGGGAGATCTGAGGATGGAGGGGTAACCACACCCACACATTACCAACCAGCACCTCCTGTGCACCTATTGTGTCCAGGGTGCCGTCGAGGACAAGTACAGCTTGGTCCCTCAAGGAGAAAAGCAAGAAAGAAACCAGAATGACATCCCTTGGCACCACTGTGGTATTTGATAGAGCTGACCAACAGTGACCCGTCCCCCCACCCCAATGAAAAAGTCCAAACACAAAAGGTCCATTGCCACATTACAAGAGCCTAACCACAAGAACAAAGAAATATCCCCTATAACGGAGAGCCCCACTGCCAACCTCCTCCAGAGAAAGACCAAAACAATGCCTACCCTCCCTTTTAACTGTCAATAAAAACCCTGCTCAGCCCTGCCCTGGGTGCCTTGCCCTGGTCCACTGGGTAAAGTTCCACTTCTGCTTCCTTTGATTAAAACCCCTCACACTGATCTTTTGGTGTGGGGTTTGGTCGCTCTATCAGTATTTAATTCAGGCTTCCCATTTCATGGACAGGGAGACTGAGGTGTAGACAGCCTTCTAAAAGATAGATGACAAGCTTTATTACAAGCCACATATGTTTCCATGGCATATTACTATTCTTTGACTTTTTAAAGCAACCCAGCTCTTTAAACTGTAGAAGCTCACAGTGAATATGTGTATCAAAACATCGCATTGTGGCCATAAGTATGTACAATTATCAGGTGTCAACTCAAAATTTATAGGAAGTGTAAAGGCCATTCTTAGCTTGATGGCCATATAAAATAGCCTGGCAGCCAGTGGCATTTGGTCCACAAGCTATCATTTGTCAACCTCTGTCCAAGGGACCAGGCAACCAGTTACTTCCTGAGCTGAGGTTCCTCCAACCAACTATTCACAGCTGCTGTGCTCTCAGCCTGCACCAAGACCTGGAGGTAAATATCACACACAGTGCCCTCAGGCTGCCTGCAGTGTGGTGGGCCAGATAAACAGGTAAGGAAATATCGTCAGCTCAGTGCACAGCGACTGAGCACCCAGAGGCAGGAAAAGGGAGCGATTCCTGGGGTCTCCCTGCTGTCCTCCATGATGGCAGATGTCACAGGATGTTTATATCCATATATGCCTATCTGCACTGACCCCAATCTGCATGTCACATGAGGGCAATGGCCTGTGTCTGTTTGCTCCCATCCCTGCACCCTCAGTGATGCCTGGAACTTTTGCTGAATGAAGGAGGAGCAACAGCCACATGGCGAAGCTCTCGGTGTTCACGAAAACCGAGCCTGGAGTCTTTTGCCCAGTTCTCACCCCTTCCCCCGCTCTCTGCTCACCTTGGCCCTCGCTGCTGACTCACATAGCAGTTACCGATCACACTCCAGTCAACGGGCCTAATTAAACCCCAGCTACCCACAGCTTGGCGGAGGTGGGCGGCGGGGGGGGGATCTGATTGCATACAGGGCCAAAGGGATCGGGGTCAGGTGTGGGGCTGGGTGAGGAGATGCATGCACATGACACTGGCACTGGCTGGCTGCAAACCTGCAATAAAAAATCACAAGAATAGTTCAGATGTACACAGCACGTCATCTCTGCCAGGCGTTGCTCTAGTATTTCTTGCGTATTAACTCCTCATAGTAAATGCATGGCCAAACAAGTGCTATTGTCACCTCCATCTGACAAATGAGGAAACTGAGGCTTAGAAAAGCTATGTGACTTGCCCCATGGCACACAGCTAGTGAGTAACAGAGGTGAAGGGAGCCCCCTTTTCCTTGGTTCCGTGGCCATGGAGAAGTGGTGCTCAGAGAGGAAGGGCGGCCCTAACCCCATGGCCATAGCCCTAACCCTACTGCCCACTGGCATGGACTCCTCCAGATGGCAAAACTCCTCTTCAGTCACACATGAGGATGCTACAGCATTGTCATAGCAACTCGCCATTTTCATATCCACCCCCTCCTCCATGTGCCACATTTTGGAGACACAAGTCACAGAGACTGAGTTCCTCACACAAGGAACATGCAGACCCGCGGGGAGCAGAGCTGTGCACACACTGCGCTGTCAGGGCCCACTGCTATCCAGGGCCAGGGTAGGGGCCAAAGACTAGACTGTTTTACATACCAACCACTACCAGACCCCAAGGACACCGTGCGCTTCTCTTCTTTGTAACCTATGATGATATCTGTTGCTATTGCCGTTGATGTAACCAGCCATCCCACACTGAGCCGAATACTCCACAGCGTGAACCAAGTGTCCCAGGATTTGGCACAGTGCCTGGCGTGAAGTGAGTATTCAGTATATGTTTTGAAACAAATGACTGGATGAACCATGAGTCCTGCTGTCAAGGTGCTTGCAATTTAGGAGGGGAAACTGAGTAACGCATAGAAGAGGAATGCAAAGACACGGGAGTAGGGAAAAGAGATCCATTCCTGGCCAGGGGACCTGGGCAAGATGTCCTGAAGAAGGTGATGCTAAGACCTTAGCTCTAGAATGCCCCAGGGACACGAGAAGGAAGGGCCCCTGAGCTACAGGGACAGCCCTTGCAAAGGCCAGTAGGTACAACCCAGCAGCTCTCTTGGAGAGATTCTAAGTGGGTCGATGAGGCTGAATCATGGGCGTGAGAGAGTTAAGGGGGAAGCAAAGAGACACCACTGGAGACAGGAGTGGGACTGAAGCCACTTTCCAGTGGGCCTTGCTGTGTGCCAGGGAAACTGGGCCTTATTCCCCAGGCAACAGGAGCTATTGAAGGGTTTGAAGCAATAGGATGCACAGTTTCACTTGCATTTTAGAAAATGGCCCTAGCAGAGGTGTGAATGACAGACGGGAGCTGGGGGAAGGCAGCTGAATGGGGAGACTGAAGAGAGAGACTGAAGGAGGGCTAGGAGCAGCGAGGGTGTGTAGGTCGGAGGGAGGAGGCAAAGAGAGAGCAAATGGACAGAACTTAGCGACCATTCGGCTGTGAAAAAGGAAAGGGGTCACTTAAGCTCTTAGCGTCTCTATCTGTGCTGTAAAATGAGGATAAGATGATCTACCCAACAGTGTCATTGTGAGCATTCACAGGAGGAAGACTGAAAGGCTGGAACGGGGTCTGGCAGGCAGCGCAAGGCATTTTCCTTCCTGCACCTCGCTGTGCCTTTGTGCCGCCTCATATGCTACACTGGTTTTTTCAAATTTCATTTTGAATTCTAGTCTATGCAATATACCGCATAATGCAAAACTTACCATCTTAACCATGAAGTGTATAATTCAGTGGCATATATATTTGTATATATCTCATAATGTGCAACCCTTCCTACCATCTACCTCTGTGATTCTTTTAATTCTATACCCATTAGCTAAGTATTCCTCTTCTCCCTGACAACTCCCATTCTACTTTCTGTCCCTGATTTTGGCAGCACAGGTGTGAAAGGTAGAATCACGCAGTATTGGTCTCTCATGTCAGGATTATGTCACTTAGCCTAATGATCTAAGGTTCAGAATCTCCTTCCTTTTTAAGGCTGAGTAATGTGCTTTGTTACGTACATACTATGTTTTGCTTGCCCATGCATACTTGGGCTGCCTCCACAGTTTAGCTATTGTGAATAATGCTGCTAAGAACGTGAGGCTACTAATATTTCTCTGGGTCTCTGCTTTCAAATTTCTTGAACATATACTCAGAAGTGGAATTTCTGAGTCCTATGGGAATTCTGTATTGAATTTTTTGAGGACCCACCACACTGATTTCCACAACAACCACACCATGTTACATTCTCACCAAAAGTTTGCAGGGAATCTAGTTTCTCCAGGTCCTCACCAAGTTATTATTTTCTGATTTTTGCTAGGAGTCATCCTAACTGGGCCGAGATGGGCCAGTTTTTACCCTGTAGAAGCATGCAACAGAGCCAGGCTCAGCACACGACCTGCCATAAGCTGCCACATTTGTAGGATTCCAGGTCCCTGGCAGGTCAAACCAACTCAGAACAGGCTGCTTATACACCATCTTGTTCCTAAAGAGAACTTGGAGACCACTTACACATTCATTCCACTGAGTCTGCTCAAAACAAAACAAAGCAAAACAAAACAAAACAAAACAAAACAGCAGAAACCACTGTAGGCTTTTCAAGCAGAGGGACTTAAATGAGGGGCTTGGTTGTCAATGACAGAAGAGGCAGAGTGATCCATAGTGAGCCACAGAAGGAAACTGTCCCCCTCCCAGGGAGAAGCAGTGGTCTAAGGCTGAAGACTCTAAAGGCTGATGTCATCAGGCAGCAGCTGGAGGCACCAGGCCCCTGGAGGAAGTTGGGTCAATGGGAAGGTGGTTCAGCAGGAACACAGGAGACAGACAAGACACCCAGGAAAGCAATATCCCACTTTTCCCTCCTCCCACAGTCACCTTCTTCCAGTGCCTCTGATTGGTTGACCCCAGCCAGCCAGAGGGGTAAGGGAGCTTGGGAAATGTAGTTTCCTGAGACACAAAATAGGGCGGGAACAGCAGGAATGGGCTCCTGAGCAAGAGGCAAATATTCGCCCATTCATTCATCCTTTCATTTACTCCCTCATTCAGTCAAAATTTATTGAGCATCTAGACAGATGCCTGGGGGATAGAGACAAGCATCCAGGGTCCCCCATCTCACAGAATTTAAGGTCCAGAAATATCTGCACTGTACTACTCATCGGATGCCCCCAGGTGCCCAATAGCACTTGCTCATCCAACCTAGGCAGGGGTTGGAGCAAAACTTGGGGAACGGATGCCTGGGAAGCTTTCAGAGTGTAGAGAAGGTGGAGGTGAGCTGGGCCAAGGCTGTGGATTTGGAGAAGCAAGGAGCTTAGTCACTCAGCCTCCTCCCCAGCTGAAAGCTCAGCTCAGAATGCGATGTCTCCAAAGAGGGAGGAAAACCCTTAAATCCCAGTTTGTCTTTTGAGCCTGGGAAGCAAGGATCTAATGAACATGAAACACGCAGGCCGCTCAGAAGTCGTCTTTGAAACCTCCGCAGGCCGGCTTTGTCAAGGAGCAGCCTGCCTTTCAAAGCGGCTGGCTCGCTGCTCCCCTCTCCTCCCTCCTCGGTAGCAGGCAGCGGTTAATTAGCCAGACATGTTAACCACTTTCTAATCCCATGGGAGAGGTCCTAGGGCTTCTGAGACCCGGAAGTGGGGCCGCAGAGCTGAGTGCCTCCACTCCTACTCCCTGCGCCTGTGCGCTCCCTCCCCTGCCAGCCAGGCTCCCACCTGGGGCCCCTCCCTTCAGCAGACTTGCCCTAGCGCTTTCTCCCAAGGGCCTGTGCTCAAACACGCCCGTTTCCTCCCGACTCTGCCTCTTCCCAGAAGCCTCCCCAGATTTATCTCATGAATGATGACCAATCACACCCGAGTTCGCTGGTCTCACCTGGGATCATAGTCTGACCACTGTGCCAGATTCCGTGACCTGGCATAAGGTGCACAGTTCTCTTTGGGTATCAGTGCCCCATCTATTAAGCCAATGTTTGGCGTTTTTCAGACTGGAGCACTTGTCAGAATCACCAGAGATCTAGTGAGACACACATTGCGGTCACACCCCCAGATTCCTGAGTCAGCATGTGGGGAGGAGGGGCTGGGGATCTGCATTTTTAATAAGTCTCCAGCTGCTGCTGCTGCTGCTGGCCATACTGGAGAACCAGCGGGCTGGATGGGTGGGTTTTCATCTGTACTTGTCAAGGTTCTGAGGCTGTATCTGCAGGAAGCTCTCTCAGTCTGCAGCAGGTGAGGTGAGGGCCGGGCGGGGGGAAGCTGAGGAGAACTCCACCCACCCTAATACTAGCGGTTTTGCTTGTCTGCTTGTCCAGCTAAGATGTGGTCAGAACTGAGGTTCCATGTTTTAGGTCAAGGATTTGGAAGCCTGTTAACCAAACTGGAGATCAGGAAACTCCTTCTAGCTCTGACCCACCAGGGCTTGGTGATCACTGCATAACTCCAAGCTTCTCCACTGACCTATTTTTCAGCAGCCCCCAGGGGCAGGGGCAGCAAGAGCTTGGCCTGGTATTTGTGTCCTTAATCTTAGGGAATAGGTTACCGGAGGGATGGAGAGGCTGGTGAACCACCAGGCTATTTCAACAAAAGGATGCACCACAAAATGGTCACGCGCACGCACGCGCGCACACACATGTGCGTGCACACATGCACGCGCACTCCTGCCTGCTTGAAGCACCAACACTCAGAAGGGATCTGGTCCCCAGGTGACTTGGAAAGTTCCTGCAAAACATGAAGTAGCTAAGCTGGAGGTGGCTGTGCACATAAGTGTGTATTTGTACACATGATATTTGCATACACAAATAAGTTAGAGGAGTTTAATTGGAATGAGCAGGTGCAGATAGAGTCTAAATAAAGAAGTCTCCTCAACTCTCAATTTTTTATTTTATTTTATTTCTTTTGGTTCTGTGAGACAGTGTCGCTGTGTAGCCCAGGCTGGCCTTGAACTCATGTTGCTCCTTCTCCCTCAGTTTCCTGAATGCTGGGATTATAAGCATGTATGATTGTACATGGTGACTCAAAATTTTAGAATGAAACCAAAGACCATTGCTTCCAAACCTCTTATCTATCTGATGAGAAACTGGGGTTCCTCTAGAACCAGACCAGGGTTTCCTGACTTCCAGGTCAGGGCTCTACTACTGCTCCGCACAGATGCAAATAGCGCTCCAATGCTGCACAGTGAAATGAACAGAACATCACAGCAAACACACAAACGTTTTTACAGAAAAGAATCCAAGACAGACACACGTTCTAGCTTTGCGTGTCCCCACCCACAGAGCCATTCCCTGGCCAGCTGCTCCTGGGGATGCCACTTCCAGGAGGGGACCTGCCTAGCCCTATGGCCAGGTAGAGGAAGCTTGCATGGAGGTTGGGGCAGGGACCCAAGAGCTCCCAGGAACTAATTCAGCACAGGTCTGGCAAAGCCCCCTCAACAGTCTGAGCCCACAAGAAAGCAGGAGGCAGCAGGCAGTGGGAAGAGGAGTAACCCTTGCCCTTTAAGATAGGCAGGGCCCTCCAGGACCCAGAGCTGTGCATGAATTGGAGAGAAAGACCGATTTAGAAGAAGGTTAGACCCAGGGTTGTGAGTTGTGTGAGTGTGTGTGTGTGTGTGTGTGTGAGAGAGAGAGGGGGGGAGAGAGAGAAGTACACATGCATTTGTACAAACCCAGAAAAGGCCTACAATCAGTAGAGAGTTGTGCAAGCCAAGGCAGCATGCACACGTGCACACACACACACACACACACACTTGGGTAGGGCTGGGAACCCCAGAGTCAAGGTGAGTGCCAGGAGGTGACATGTCAGAGTGAGCCAGGCACAGGTCTATTTGCATCTGTGACAGCAGGGACAGCCAAGGGCAGAGCGTATCTGAGCAGACATGCAGTGGGCACCACCACACTTCTGGGGGCCAGGCACCCTTAGGGGCCCCTTCCCTGGGACCCTGCTGCCAGCTTTCCTGAACACTGCTCAGGTCTTTCCTGCCTTCGCCTCCATGGCTGCTACACTGCTTCTCTGCTAAGGAGTTTCCCGCCTCCTCCACAGAGGTAACTGCCCCTGAGTATGACATCCCCAGCTCTGAGAAAACCCTTCCTGCTCTGGACACTAAAGATGACCTTCCATTCATCACCATGACCTCCAGATACCCACTCCAATGCTGGCCTGTCCACCTCTGCTGTGGACACAGGACCAAGCTCAAATCACATCCTGGACATCAGACTTCGCTGACTTTGAGTCAATTCCCTGACATCATACTCTGCCTCTGCCTCTCCCACTGTGCAAGTCACGTGGGCCTTTGAAAGTCCATGTTTCTTCATAAAGGAGGAGTGGGAAAGGGGAAGGAAGAGAGCTGTTTCTGTTAGCTGAGATAAGGAATGTGACGTCCCTGGCACTGTGCAACCACGAGGTAGGCACTTCCCCTTCTGGCCTCCAATTTATGTTCCCCGGGTAATTTGTGTTCAAAATTCCCAGGGGCCAGTGAGATAAATCAGAGGCACATGTGCAAATATCGTATAGTTTCCCAGTGTAAAAGACTAAAATGATAAATAAGATCCAAAATGTATAATAGATACTGTGAACGCGAAAGGGGAAGAAACCGTTCAAAAGGAAATAACAGCTGGAGTAGAAAAAGGAGAAAAAACAAGGGATAAGAATATATAGATGATAAAATAACTATGCTACTAATCTCCATTAGTTCATGGAAAAAACAGTTTGTGCTTACATTGTTTAATCAATTTCTTATGTCTTCATCTCGTAATCTGAGCAACTACCTTTAAGATAACAATATGCAATATATTAACCATTGTTAATCTATTATCTTGTTTTGAAATTCTATATCATTTTTATTTATTTTTTAATTTTTTCAAAATAATAATAACGAAAAGAAAAGAAAATTCCAGGGGCTCCCTAAGTACCACCATCTTCTTACAATCCTGAAGCCAGAGGTGATCTGAGAAGCATGTAATTCAAGTCCCACCTCGCTCTGTGCTAGAAATGAAGACACCTGGCTTGTAGAGACAGATCTCACATGAACAGTGGAGCTGAGACCAGAGCATGGGGCCACTGCCTCGCTGTCACCAGCCTCAGCTCTCTGCCTTCAGCCAGAGCCAGACACCTGCTCTGTGGTGTCCTTTGATGGGAGTTCTTTTGGGTTTGGAGGCAAGCCTAAGTCCGTCAGTGTGAGCAGGACAGAGGCAGGGGGCGGAGGCCTCTGCACAGGACAGCTGTGCCCGTGAGAAAAGCAATTCTACTCTGGACCAGACTCCAGTCAGGCTTTGCAAAGCCAAAGTTCTGCAGAAAACTGCATTCTCCCCATCTCCTGCCTGCTACTTAGGAGAAACCAGGCTCAGTCCTTGTCTCACCTTATTCCTCACCAGCAGGACTAACAGCGCTGCAGTGGGCAGGACTGTGCTGAGACCTGTCCTCCCTTGTGCAAGGGAAGAGCAGGGGTGGGCACCAAGAGGACAACAGAGGTCTTGTTCCTTCCTCATACCCAGCCTTGAAGGCTTCTGACAAAGCAGGACAGAGGCAGGGGGAGGCCTGGCTGGGAGAAAGCACACAGCATGCACCATCCAAGAAGTCAGGAAGAGAAACACCGAGGGGTGCAGATATCAGGCAGGAAGGGGACACAGCTGGGTGGGGGGGCAATGTAGGAGGGACCAAGGCTCAGCCAAACTGCCTGGCCAAATCCCGGTTCCACCAGTTGATGGCTGTGTGACCTTAGGCAGGTTACACAATCTCTCTGTGTCTCGGATTCTTCATCTGAAAATAGAAATAATATTAATGGATATGTCACAGGGTTTTTGTAAGGTTCAAACTGATTAACATATATAGGTCCTTGAATAATGATTGACACATAACAAAAGCTAAGTGAGTACTAAGTACTACTGTTATTTATTTGGTCATCAAAATATAATAGAGCACATATCCTTTCTCCCTTTCTCTCTCTCTCTCTCTCTCTCCCTCTCCCCACCCTCTGGTACTGGGGATGGAGCGAGGTACCCAGAGCCCTGTGCACACTAAGCGTGTGCCCTCCCACTGAGCTACATCCCATCCCAATCTTTCATACTTGGAAAATTGCAGTGAAAACTGGAGAGAAAAAAAAATATGGAGATCTCTGCTGGCCTTTAACAGGGGACCCAGCTGAGGCTGGCAGTCAGGGTAGAGTCCCTCTGTGGCAGCTTCCTCAGCATGCCGTCACCATCACCAGGCAGCCAATTCGGACGAAGCCCAGCCTGCATCCTTTACGGTTCTGACCATGGCACGTGGAGAAACGCAGGCAGGACCAAGGCCCCATCACCTCACCTGCTACCTCCCTGCTCCCAGTCCCAGGGTGGCTGAGCAGCAGAACCAGGATTCTTCACTTATCCCAGTCAAGAGCAAGCCCGCTGCCTAAGGAATCTCCTGCAAAGTATGGTCACCCTGAAGGTCACAGCTGTGTTCTGGGAGTCCTACTTGCTCCCACAGAGACCACCCTAAACCCATGGCCCAAGCAAAAAGACAAAGTCACCCCAGGTGCTCTACAGCCATTTATCATGTCTTGTCTGTCTTGTCCAAAGTGGGCAGTGTTATTATCAGCCCCACTTTACAGATAAGCATGCAGAGACACAGAAGGTGGAGCCACTTTCCCAAGGTCATTGAGCCTGTTAGGGAAACACCTAGGGCTCCAACCCAAGTCTGCTCGACTCCAGATCCTGCAGTCCCAGAACATACTATGGTCTTTTAAATAGCATGAGTAATAATACTTATTATAATAACTAATACTTACGTGGCACTACCTACGTGGCAGGTGCCTTTCGGTACACTTTGTATTTAAATCATTTAATCCCCATAATAACCCTATGAGACAGGTACTATTGTGCTTGCTCTGCGGCACCGAGGTTAAGCCACCTCCCTAAGGCCAGAAGACAAATCACAGGTGCTGAGAGTCACAGACTGGCAAGCTCTGCAGGCTCAGAGGGAGGAAAGGGGTGGACTCAGGCTGCAGTGGAGCAGTGGGGTATCTGGGTGTTGCCTGCCGCCCCAACATGCTGACTCTCTGATCCTATATCCCAGGACTGCAGGATTTGCATATCCCCTGGAATCTTGTCTTCCCTCTGCTTCCAGTTTGCCCATGGCGGTAAGGACAGGAGCACCACGTCCCGACTCTGTTCCCCTTCACCTGGGCCTGGGCCCCTATCACAACATGAGGCCTCCTGTGTAGCTGAGATGGATGTGGCCAGGTATCTAGGGCTACTTCATCCATGTTTCAGGAAGACAGTCAGCTGGTGCTCACGTGGGGGCCTCCAGCAGATGGTGGCCAGACAGTGAGAAGCCCCTCCTTATTCCGCTTGGGCCCCAGGGCTAAGCAAATTAGGGGTGCCCTTTGCAACTTTGTAGCTGCCACCCAGAGAAGGGGGCATAGTCCCAGCTGTCCTTGGTCCCAGTGCCTCTGCCCCCAATCCAGGTCAGGCTCCACCCTCTCCAGGCCTCATTTAGCGTCAGCACACAGGCACTGTCCCTCTCAGCACAGGACAGGGAAGGGTGGGCCAAGGACCAGGGCCAAGAGACAAAAATGAAAGCCAGCAAGGACTTGGGAACCTGGGGAATTCATTCAGTTCTTGTCTTTGCCTCCAGCACCCTCCCGCCAATGCCACCAAAAAGCCACGGGGTCTCTGCTCCTTGGGTACATGTGACTTCTCGGAGCTTGGGCAGCAGGGAAGAGTTTGTTCAACCGCTGGCTCTGGCAAGAAGCAGAAAGAACCTTCAGGCTGGTGTGGGCATGGGGACACAGAAGGGAGAGGAGGCAGGGGCAGAGACCAAGTGACCTACAGCTATCAAGGTGACTAAGACTGTCTCCCTCCCTGCGCCAGGTCCCTGGGCTCAGTCCTCTAGAGGTCTGTGTGGAGCATGGAAGAGAAAGGAACAAGCAGCACAAGGCTGAGAAGGGGCCCGCGGCAAGGATCCTGATTTTAGTGGTCCCAGAGGATAGAGAGCAGAGCCACCAGCATGTCGGAGAGGGGGCTGTGGATCCTATTGAGGTGACCCCTCAGATGGGCAGAAGCATCTTAAGGTGGCCTTTTGCTGAGTTGGCATGCTTTTGCCTCCCAGCTGGGCCACAAAATGGGACAAAACACCCATAAAGTTCCCGAGCTGCCTGTGCAGCTAGAGGCCTGCCAGAGGATGCCGGTTCCCCCCTAATTGGTCTTAATTTCCATGATTTATGGATTCCAGGCTCACCCAGGGCCCATTCCCCACCATGATGAATGGGCAGAAACAGCCTGGCGAGCCAGGTCTCAGGGCTCTGGGCTGATCCAGCAGGGGCCACAGGGAACAGGGCACCCAGCTCTGTCCTCCTCCACCTGAGCCCATCCCTGCATCTTGGGCTGTGAGCCCCTTGAGAGCTCAAATCCTTTCTTCCATTTGTTCCCTGCAGGAGGACCTCCAGCTTTTCATAAAGCACCAGAGTGGGAAAAGAGCACCTCAGTACTGGGGTTCAGGTGGGAGCTTTGTCACACACCCAGGGAGTCTGGCCCAGGCCTAGGTGCTTAGAAAGCAGCAAACATGTGACTCCACTGTTCAGCTGATCTAAGGGGACTTGGCCTCCTACCATGCAGAATGTGTCCCTTCCCACCTCGTGTGGGGCTGCCCCAGTTTGGATCCTAAATAGACTGCTACTACCAAAGTAAGTATTGGCAAGTTATTCGGCTGCTCTGCACCTCTATCTCCTTAGCTTTAAAATGGAACCAATAATACAACCCACTGCTCACATGCCCTTTGAAAAGTTTGAAGGATGTTGTGCTAGGCAGAATAATAGACTTCAAAGGTATCCATGCCCCGGTGCCAGAGAACTGGGAATGTTTCTTTGCACAGCAAAAGGGGCTTTGCAGATGGGATTATAGTACAGCTGTGTTAGTCAGATTTCTGCCACTATGATAAGTATTGGAGACAGACAACTTAAAAGCAGGAAAGACTATTTTGACTTACAGTTTTAGAGGCTTCAGTCCATGGTCATATGCCCAGTTGTCTTTAGGCCTGTACTGAACATCATGGCAGGCATGTATGTTGGAACAAAACAAAAGAGGAGAAGTGGGGTCCTAATATCCCCATCAAGGCATGCCCATGCCCTAACTTCCTCCTACTAGGCCCTTCCTCCTGAGAGTTTCACCACCTCCTAATAGTGCCACAGGTGGGACCAAGCCTTTAACACATGGCCTTTGGGAGACATTTAAGAGCCAAACCAACCAGGTGTGGTGGTGCATGCCTTAATCCCAACACTCTGGGAGGCTGAGTTAGAATTGCAAATTCAACCCCAATCTGGTCAATTTAGAGACTTAGTGAGATACAGTCTGAAAATAAAAATTAAAAAAATAGAGCTAGAGAATGTCATTTCATGCAAAGGTCTTGGGTTCAATCTCCAGTACTATAAAAAAAAATCCAAACCATGATAACAGTTCTCAAGATGGAAAGACCATCCTGCATTCCCTAAGTGGGCCCAACATAATAATGAGTTCTTGAAAGTCCTTGACCTCTCCAGGCTGTGTGAGAGAGAAAGAAGGGAGGAAAGCAGAAGATACAACAATGTTAGCTGGCTTTGAAACTGGAGGAGGCACTGTGAGCCCAGGGAGATAGGTGACCTCTCAAAGCTGGACAAGGTAAAGACATGGAAGCCCCTGGAGCCTCTGGAAAAGAGTGCAGCCCTTCCTACACCTTAGGTTTTATCCCAGAGACTCTTGTGTCACATTTATAACCCTCAGCAGAACTGCAAGGTAATAAGCGTGTGTTGCTTTGGTTCGCTGAGTTTGTGCTAAGTTATTGCAGCAGTGCTAGGAAGCAAATACACATGTGTGAGCAATTTGAAGAGTATCCAGCACACAGTGAGAGCCTAGGAAATGTCAGCTCATTGTTATTCTTACTAGCTTGGCACTGGTCCGCGTGGGGGGCACACGCTTGGTTGTAGCGTGAGCTGTTCAGAACCACTACCTCACTGCCCTGGGGAATGGAGACTGGACATCAGACATCCGGGGGCAGGAACATGCTCAAAGCAGATATGTGCCTGGCACAGCCACCCAGTGAGTTTAAGACAGATGATGAGCCCCCCTGCAGTCTCTTTCTTCTACAGCGCAGGAATAGTGGGCACCCAGGAGAGAGGGGCGGGCCTGTATGGCACAGGCCTGATGACAATCCTATGGTTGTCCCTGCAGAGATGACAGCCACCCCAGCCCTACACAGCTAGGTCTACAGAAGGCTTGGCCGTGAGAGTGGTCTGTCTGGAATTTAAACTGTGTACCCCCTGCACTATGCGAGAATGAACAAGAGGGGCCCCAGAAAGGACTGAGTTAGACAGAAAAGGGATTTCCTCTTGTGGCCAGATTATGTGAGGTTCAGGGCTTCTGAGGGCAGGGCCGGGGAGGGAGATAAATGATCCCTTGAGGGGCAGTGTGGCTGACTGGCTCTGGGTCAGCCTTATAGAACCAGGACCTCTCAGTGCCCTCATCCTCACCCACTGGCCAAGGAAAAGTGTAGCTGTGCCCCCCAGACATAGCCTGCCTGCTCCCTGTCTTTGCAGAAGCATTCACGCCCCATCCTTCTCCTCAGTGACTCCCGAATCCTACCTAGACACTAGAGGAGGTCAGAAATCTGTCCCCAACACATCTTCACCATCGTCTACATTTCCTCAAAAGTTCTGCTGCCAATGAATATAGAGGCCACACTGGTGGCCTTTCCTGAACTCCTCGGTCCTAAGGTAAAAGCCTGTGCCTTGCCTGGGGCCTTTGCCTTGGGCCAGACCAAACCCAGTACAGATACCAAGACCATCCCACAGTGGCCACAAACTTCCCCAGGTCTCGTGGATAGGGGCCGCTTTCTAGTAGACCCAAGCCCAAAGGCCCTGTGAGACTTAAATTCCCTGAGGGCAGGGCCACACCTGTCCATGCACTGCTCCAGAGGGCCTGGCAGGAGGGGCTCC
The DNA here is from genome assembly GCA_004027295.1 of Dolichotis patagonum. Lineage (NCBI taxonomy): Eukaryota > Metazoa > Chordata > Mammalia > Rodentia > Caviidae > Dolichotis > Dolichotis patagonum. Next base: position 193,947 of record PVJX010000072.1, read on the forward strand.
AACTCTAGGCACTGAAGAAGGAAACCCCACGCAAGCAGGGGGGTCCTGGACCTCAGTTCCTCCATTCTCCCTCCAAAGGGGCTTCGGCAGAAGGAACCACCTCCGAAGGGGCCCAGCCACTTGGGGTGGCCACCGCAGCAGTGAGGCTGGAGGACGGGGAACCACTCCTCCCAGAGCAGCCTGACCTCTGCCTGCTCCTCCATCTGCAGCTTGCAGTGCCACTTTCCAAAGAATCCACTCTCCTAGGACCTCCCATGCTGGCCTCAGGAGGCCAGGCTGCCCAGGCCCTGCATGTGGCATCTGTGCATAGCCAGAAAAAGTGCCTTTTCTCCAGATGGATGCAGTTCCTGCCGAAACGCATGGCCTGGGGAGAACATAGGCCAGATTTCAACTCGCATCTACCTCTTGGCCAGGTATGGTTGCACAGTGCACGACCTGCCCTCCTCCACCCAGAGGCCCTGTTTAACGGCGTTTGGGGAATACACCTGCTGAAAGGATCTGATAGGACCGGCCTTATGCCTGTATCTTACAAATAAGGAAATAAAGGCCCAGAAGAACAAGCCTAATTTACCCAAGGTCACATGGCAAGCTGGTGGCAGAACCAAGGCCAAAGACCGGGATAACCTGACTCCCGATCCAGTGCTCTTTCCCTCAGCCCACTGTACCCAAGCCTTAGCTTGAGGACAGATGGAAAAGCTGAGATGGCAAGCGAGGTACCAAAAGCAGAGCCTGGGAAGCCTTCTCGAACTAATTAGAAGAGAAGTGATAACTTCATCTCGAACTCTGTCTGGACATAAAATTGGCCATAAAACTCTGAACCGTGTACCAAGCACCTAACCTTTGGCCAGTGTGGAACGTAAATACAGAGCTTCCCTATTTATTTCCCTTCTCCCAGCCACGCTTATTCTGTGCTTCTGCCAAGGGCTGTGGAGGCCAGCAGATCTGTAGGGGCCTGGCAAAGCACGGGTGGGCCTTCACACTCTGGAAGAGCTCTGAACACACACCCCGAGAAGCTGACTTTTAAGTGAGATGATGGTGATAAAAGAGGAGAGAAGGAAAGGAAAGGAAAGGAAAGGAAAGGAAAGGAAAGGAAAGGAAGAGGAAGAAGCAAGGCAGGCCTGGCAGTGTGGCTCAGTCGTAGAGCACTTCCCTGGCATGAACAAGGCCCAGGGTTCTCTCCCCAGCACTGCACTTCCTTACACAAGGTTCCTATAACACCACTGATCTCTGCCCCCCAGAAGCACAGATTTGCCCCACTTTCCTGTTCATTCTGTCTGTGTAGTGTCTGCAACATAAATGAGCAAATTAAGCTCAGGCAGAGCCGAACGTCCTGGTTTTGAACACAAGCTTTGCCGTTTCCTGGCTGTGAGATTTCTGGCAAGTGCCTTCCCTTCTCTGAGCCTCGATTTCCTCTTCAACAAAATAGAGATAATAACAAACGTGACCTTGGAGAGTTTTAAGATGATTACGAGAGAGAATGTGTGTGTGACACTTCACACAGTGCCTGGAGATAGTGGATCCTCACAAATATCTCAGGGTGCTGTTTTGGTCCTGTTTCCCTGCAGATCTGGAGGGGGGAGTATTATCCAGGGCATCTGGCACAGTTCACAGCTCAGTATTTCAGCTCCAGGATGGACAATCTGGGCAAAAAGGAAGCTTCTAGTCACAGGAATAGTCAAGCAAAATTCACATGCATATTGACTTGGACGTGGTAGAAGGCAGTGTGAGGGGATGGGTCTTCCGAAGCCCCTTTCAATCCCGAGAGCCTGTAGAGAAACGCACATTCAGGCACTCAGGAGGACACAGCTTTGCCCACAAATAGGGCCACGCTCTCCACCCTGGCTGTGGGAATTCGGAAGAAGTGTGATAAACCAGGCAAACCAGCGTCCCCACCCAGTCTCTCCCAGCCCCAGCCCAGCACTGCGTGCACACCCACTGGCAGCCAGGTGGCCAGCAGGAGCTTTGCGGGAGAGACCAAGCAGGTTGTCAGGAGCCTGTTTCCTGCCCATCCCTTTTTATGGTACCAACTGCCAGCCACTCCCCACCCCCACAGCAGCCCAGGATCCATGGTGGGGGCAGGGACCAGGAATAGGACCAGGTAATTGGGTGCTGGTTGTAGCTCTGACATAGGTGGGTGGAGAGGGCATCTAGAGGAGTCCTGGGCTCTAACGGGCAAGGATCTCAGAATTGAGTTGCTGTGAGAGGTAAGGACTTCCCCAGCACACAGGGAATCAAGCACGAGTCTGCAGAAGAGTCAGAAGCCCGTCTCTAAGGGAGGCTCAAATCCAGTTCCGCCATTATAGTCCAGTTAGTTGACAGGCTTCGGGGTAGAAGAGGAGAGACTCAGGAGACTCAGGAGAGACTCTAGTATTCTTGCCCTGACTTTTCCCCTCTCTTAACCCCATCTCACCCATTAGGTCCCCAACACTTCTTCCTGCCTCCAGGGCAGACCGCTGAGCTAGTACTCAGGACGGCAGCCAGAGATGCGCTCCTGCGTATCATTTGTCACTGCAGCTGCTGCCGCAGCAGGCCCTCCTTTCTGGCAGAATTGACTTTACCTGGTATTTAACAGGCCCCCTAAGTGCCACCGAAGATCAGTGCTGGGAGAGGAGCCCAGGGGCTGCAGCAGTCGGGGTACGGTGGAGAGGCAGTCCAGCTGGTGAGGCTGGAGTAAACCACCCTCCGATGATTCTTCCTAGGAGGTTTGCAAAACTTAGGTGAGGAGCCAGCGACTGACAGGAGGAGCTCTGCCGAGAGCGGCGGGCCGGGTAGAGGGGCAGAGTGTCTCCGTGTGCACGTAAGCGTGCGTGTCTGTGCGTGTGCGCCCACCAGCGCGCGTGTCCTCTCAGCTTCCCTACCACAACCCAGCTGCTCTTCCCAATCAATGGCCTCCTCTGTGGCAGAGAGGGGCAGTACGGAGGACACGAAATGCCGGGGGAAGGCCGCTTCCTACATGCCCAGGCGTTCGATCCAGCTTACTGTCGTCGGGGGCACCCCGGGACCGGAGATGTACGCTCCCCGGGAGTCTCCGTACACCCTGAACCTGGGAGAACCCGACTCGCGGAGCCGGTAGCTGGAGGGCAGGACCTCCGCAGGTTCCACACGCTGAGAAAGGAGCCGCGCGACTCCCGGGCCCCTCTGCCGCTAGGTGGCGCAGGGCCCTGCTCCTCCCACTGGGGCAACCCCAGGGGCCCGGAGGCACCCAGCGCAGCTGGAAGCGGGCTGGGGTGGCAGGTGCCCTCTGGAGCACGCAGAGAGAGGGAGCAGGGAAACAGGACGGCCGCATTCGCGCAGCCTTCCCGCGTTCCTTTACGCACGTCCATGGAGTTGCACAACCTTCTTATAAAGTCTACATGTCCTTGTCTTCAAGAACAACCTTAGAGAAACTAGAGCTACGCGCTGAAAGTGCCCTTCCAAGCTAATCTATGCCAGCAGCCTCGGGAGAGGTACAGCCAGCGCTCCAGATTCTGTAAGGGCCTCCGAGGTGGGCTGGCATGGCCGTTCTGCTCCAGACCCATCAGATGGCTGAGAGGTCTAGTTCTTTCCTGCCAGTCCCTGCTAAGGCCTAGATCATCCCATGTGACCAGGCAGACGCAGCCCCTGTCCTCAGGAGTTTGTGGAGTAGGGTGGGGGGACAACAGCAGGCAGATAACTACACAAATAATTACTTAGCTCCAGCTGCCGTGTCAGTGTTCCAGATACTCAGCCTGAGCTGCCTGCCCTGTCCTAACCAGGGCTGGCTGTAGAAAAGATGTCAGGAAGAATGTGAGGCTGTCTCCTCCTCATATAACATAAAAATACGACAGGGTTGCCTGACACCCGGGGTGCTCAAGGGTAGATGACCGTCTTCCTCCTTCAAGGAAACAGCACAAGAGAAAAACAGCAAGTTTTTTCCGAGGGCTTAACTCTGGCAGGCATGGTGAATGTCTTCTCCCTGAATCTTCTCTCCAGAGCTAGGATTGGAACCCACGACTGGCTGACATCCTAATCCCACACTTCTCCTGCTATGATATGCTGTCCCTGGGACCAAGTCTAGATGCTCCCTGGGGGCTGGAGCAGGAGGGGAGGAGAGAAATCAGAGAGAGAAAGAAGCCAGGAAGGCTAAGAAGCCTCCAGAGAGGAAACTTGTCTTCTCCAGCTCATCCCAAACAAGCCTTTCTCAGCATCTCCGGGCCAAACCACTACCCGCTTAAAATTCTGCTCAGTTTCCTCTCTTCTCTGACTCCAAATGTTTATCAACACATGCTTTAATGTAATCAGCTCCTGGGAAAATACACACCAGGTAACGGATGCTGACAAGAGTGTCAAACAGATGTCCCCTCCCTGCCCCTCCCTCCCTCCCTCCCAGCCAGAGCTGGCACACCCAGGAACCACCTTCCAGCCTTGGCAGTGGAGGCATGTATCAGGAAGCTGCCGGGGCAGGGGACAGCCCTGGCACCACAGGGCCCAGCAGTGTACCAGGAACTGTACTGTAAGCTCTGCACACCTGCTCTCATCTGGTCCTCACATGGCACTGTGAGTTCGGGCTTACCACCCCCTCATGCAGGTACAGAAACTAAGGCCCACAGTGATAATGAAAGCAGCATGGCACGGCAGCAGAAGTCAAGGGACAGGCTACCCCCCTAGTGGGCACCAGTCGTTAAAGGGTGCTCTGATCACCTTTCAAAGTCACTGGCTCAGAGGCCAGGAGGAAGGTGACCTGCAGTACACTCCTGGCCCAGCACAGCGGGAATAGAACTCGGTGGAAGAAGGAAGTTCCCACTGCAAGTGCACCAGGAAAGAGGCTGAGGGAGGAGACACCCTTTCTTTGTGCCCCCTCCATCCCCTATTCCGAACCAGAGCCTAAGGATCCACAGACCAGCCAAACAGAAGAGAGAGGAAGTTCAGAGTTGGGGAAAACCCAGAAAGAAAACCCAGAAAACCTCATCTAAGACCTTCCGGGCCCTCCAGGCATCAGGGATCAGCTGTCTGCTGCCAGGCTGTCCTAAAGGAAATCAGTATTTGCTTTTCCCTCCAACACATTCAATTGCTCCTTTCATCTGACAGTGAGTTGTAAATGAGGCTTTATGGGATTTCTAATGATGGTGGTTTCCCTTTATCAGCCTCCAATTCCCACTTCTCAGCCAGGGTTGACTCCAGAAACTGTTTTGACCAGAATCTTGCAATCCCCCAAGCTTGCCACTGCTTTCCATTTTGAAGACTGGACGTCATCAAGTCAACATCTGAGGGCCAAGGACACTCACTACCAAGTCAGAGATGGGTTTCGGGCCACCCCCCAGATGGGTGTATTTCTCCTCCCTGGCTTCTGATTCTCCAGCTATAAACCTGGGGCATTGATGCCTGCTCCACCCACCTATCCCATGGGGCTGCTGTGAGGATCAAATAGGAATATAGGTCTGAAAGCCCTCAGGAAAATATCAAACAATCACCCAACCTGGTTTTGCTATGATTATTATTGCTGTTGTGATTTTGCGTAGGTGCAACTAGGAGAGCAAACTATGGCAGCTGGCAGGTCTGAGGGTGAGCTTGCTTGTGTGCAGGAGACCGCATGCATCAGCTTTGTGAAAGGGTGAAGTTCTTGTGTTTGCACCTGTTTTTAAAAGCATATACGAGCAGTGTACATGTGTATCAGTATATGTGTGTCCGTCTATGTACATAATTTAAATATCTTAATATAATCATATGTAATATCATTAAACTGTAATACAAAGTCCTGTGTCCCAGACATTGAGTTAAATGCTTAATCGGAATGTTCCTTTCTAATCCTCATGGCATCTCTTTAGGATGTGAGAGGGTGTGGGTCAGCACAGCTGTGCAAGCATCTATCTGAGTCGGTGTAGACAGCATTTACAACATATGTGTGTTAGTGCTGGAGCGCCGGGTCTGGGATGAATATAATGCCACGCTTATGCATCTCCTCCAGGTAGCAGGGAGTGTTTCCGTGAGCTTGCCTGAGTTTCAATGAAAATGTAGGCATAAATGTCAGTGAATCTAAATGAGTGTGCACAGGCGTGTGTGTGTGTGTGTGTGTGTGCTCATATACATGTGGGTGCACGCCTACTTCCTCTTGCCTGGGAAGGTCAGCATAACTCTTCATGATTTATCAGCTGTCTTGGCTGCATGAGTCCCCAGCACACCCTGAGTGCCACTGTCACAAGCATGAAGCCCATGCAGACGCACTGTGGTGACAGCCGTGCACCTGGGAGGAGGCACCACAGCCTATGCCAGGCAGACTGGCTCCTGCCAGGGGACCGTGCAGATGTGTGCACCAGGTTGGGAGTTGAGGGTCCCTCTGCAGATAGGACAGTTCAAGGGCCCTTGGAGTACAGCAGACAGAGCCACACAGTCGGGTCAGAGGACTAGGTCTCGTAGAACAAACCGGCCCCGCTCAGGACTGTCACCTTAGCACAGCGCCTCATCGTTTGTATCAGAATTTAATGATGTGCATGCGAGTTGCTGAGTGGGCAGGCGTGAAAGCGCTTGCTCTGCTCCAGTCCTACCATGGCCTCTTGCTGCCCTCGGAATTCGATCCAAAAATAAGGCGGCATACAAGGCAAGGTGCACACAGTGGAAATACGCGCCTCCCAGGCCCCTCGCTCACACCCCGCTCATGCACAGCCAGCCGCACTGAGCCATGCTGTCTTGCTACGCACCGGGCTCTCTTTCCTTACGTTCATTTCCCCACAACACAACATCCCTGGCTCGCAGGCCCCACACCTGGGGTCCCACTAACCTCACAAACAGTTCCTGCCCTTCCTGGCCCCTTCCCTATGGGTCCGTGCCTTCCCCAGTGGTCTCTGGTCCCGGGAACAGGAGCATGGCTCAGATGCACACAGCTCTACCCCAATGCCCAGCACATGCCTGTTACAGCTGGTCCATACATATTTCCTTTTGGTGTGGTTTGGCTTGGGGCTTTTTGCTGTGCCTGGGATCAAAATCCATGTTTTAGGTAAGTACTCTAGCACTGAGTTGTACTCCCCTAAACATTTATTCCAAGAGATTGATTGCCTTAAACTTGCATATATAATCATGGTATTCAGACAGGGTCCTTTTTTTAAATAGGGTCTTTCTATGTAGTTTAGGCTGACCTCAAACTCTTAGTGATCCTCCTGCCTCAGCCTCCCAAGTGCTGGGATCACAGGTGTGTGCCACCACACCTGGCTTCTAGTCAGGGTCTTAATCTCTCAGCTCTCAACACTGGGAAGAACCCTCCTTCTCCTCTCCGCCATCCCACCCCACCAGCAATAGTCACCCATCCCCAACAGGTGTGGGGAGTGTAGAGCTCCACAGTGCTCATACAAAGGTCTCGGGTGTCATCGGCACCATCTTACAAGTGAGAAGACTGAGGCTAAAAGGTCAAGAAGCTCATTAATAGGTGGCTGATTTGTCCTGATTTATCAGGGACTTCCTGGATTTAACACAAAAAATCCTAGTCATTGGAGCCCCTCAGTCACACACCACCCAGGGGAGTCTGTCACCCTTTTTGTCACAGGTCTCACGGTTGGCGAAAGGCTAGGACTCCGTGGCTGGCTCCTGAGCAGCACCTTGTCGCAGGTACCCAAAATTCAGTCACCTGCATGGGCAATGCCTGCCTTCTGGATGTCACCCTCAGGCCTCTGGCACCCTCCTGAAACACCTCTCCCCAGAAGCATGTACCCAAGGAACACAGGACACTCATATATACAGGAAAAGCACTTTATATACTAAAGAAAAATATTAAATCTGCTATTAAAGCAACCTCATAATGATACTAAATTTTTAAATAAAATTAAAATTAAAAAATCTTTACCCATAAATAATTTTCGCTTCTCCAGTTTCCTTCCAATTTCTCGCTTTATAGGTGGTTATTTCTTACAGAATTGTAAGCAGAATATATATCAGACTTGTTCTTTCCACTTCATTTTATAGAAACTGATTTAGACTCATTTGAGATTCTTTATGTCACCACTGTTCCTCATTAGCCCAAATCATGAGGAGCCTGGGCTCAGGGCTACCTCCTCTCCAAAGAACCCTTCATGCAGCGGGGGGACTCCTGGCCCAGAGCCCCAGCTGGGCCTCAGCAGGGCGTCACGCAAACATGATCTTGTGTACTTGTGCAGGTTTCAGGGAAGAGTGACAGAGCTTTCATCAGCTCCTTCCTGGAAAGGGCGGGCACCTGACAAGGCAAAGACCCACAGTTCTACACTCCCAGCCTCATCTCCTCCAAAGGATATGTCCACAGCTTATTTTCTCTGCTGCACTTGAGCTGACCAGGGATCTCTGCTCTTCCTTGCATCTCTTGCCTTCTATGTTTCCGCCAAAAAAAAAAAAAATTTGGTTCTTCGGGTGAGTAGCCCACTCTAAAAATCATCCTGACCACACCCCTGGCCCGAGATGGAGGGGCACCATCTAAGGGAAGAGAGTGAGGGTGGAAAGCTATGTGTCTCTTCCTCTTTCCTTTTGTCTCTTCCTCAGCTGGGCCTGTTCTAGGAGGACGCTCTGCCAAGGCCCTTCCCATCCTCATGATCCAAGAGTCCCTCAGATCCTCATGGAGTCCTCTGGTCAGCATCACTGGTCCACCTTGCAGCAAGAATGCTGCCCCACTACCACCGAGCATGTCTCAGATGTGGATATGGTGACTCACAGGAATGCCAGGAAGGCCAGCAGACAAGACGCAGGATGTACACTGACTTGTCTTCCAAATCCCTTTCTGGAGAATTGAGTTGCTCAAGATGAGACTGGAGCCTCCCTATTCTGCTCAGAGTTCCAGCCTTGATAGCTACAGAGATTCCTGAGACACAGAGCCCACAAGAAGAGGCTGGCTGCCTGTCAGCCAACTTCACTCCACTTCGACGCATTAGATCACAGACCTAGAGATGGGGTGCAGCTGTGTGGAGTAGATCATTCCCAAGAGCAATGGCAGCCATGGCAATAGGAGGCTCTGCAGCCATCTCTGTAAGAATAACAATAATTAAATGCTGCTGAGCACTGTGAGATATAGAAGCTCCGTCATAATCACCACAGCTACCACGGGGAGGATGACAGTGATTAGGGGCTGTACCTTCCCAATTGCACCCAGGAGCACTGCCTAGGGTAAGGGTGACCTACTGCGTTAGGAAAAGGGGAGATACCCAGGCTGGGGGGGGGGTCATTGCTGGGGATGGCTGAGCTTTGGACATAGCCCCTCCCCTGGCCCCAGGATTCTTTCTTCTCTCTTCCTCTCCTTCTACCCTCAGCCTCAAGTGATCTCAGACTGAGGACCTATCTTACCCTCTCAACAGCTTTTTCTTCTCCTGTCAACAGATTTCAGGAGATTGGGTCATTTTGGGGACTTCTTCATAGGGTTGCCCTCACATCAAAGCAAGCTTTATTAGCCAATTATTGAGTGACACACAGGACCTAGGATATGGCTGGGAGGGGAAGTCATTATTGTGTTGACTTTGGGTGTTTTCCAAGCTGAACAGCTGCCTGTCTGAGAGATCCCGGGGAAGCTGGGGGAAGGAGGGCTTTGAGGAGAAGGATGGCCTCTGTCTGGTCACCTCCTCACTGCCTTAGATCTGAGGCAGGCGAGCAAGGCGAGCCCAGCCACCTGGTCTCTGAGTGGACCGTCAGATATCCCTGCAGTCCTCCAGTTTCAGAGCCAAGAGGGAAAGTGGAACTCATCTCTGTGCCAGGCAAGGAGCCCAAGGGCAGCGTCCCTGATAAACGGACCTGTAGCTTCTGTCCGAAAAATGACTGGTGTTTCCTGCCATTGTTGGTCAGCCCAGGTCCCTACAGTCTTCCCTACATTACACCAGGGTCTGCTTCCCTGGGGATTATGCCCATTGTCCTGATTCTTCCCCACGAAGTCACATAGATTCCACATGCTCCTTTCTCCCTGCAGGGGCTGGAAGATCCAAGTCAGGCCTTCCTTATGGATTATTGCACTCCGCTGCTCCTTTTGGCCTTTCTTAAAATCTAAAGCCACCCTCCAGTCTCTCTCTGCAGGTAATTTCAGTTCCCACTCTACTACAAGGGCCTTATTAATTTCCCTGCTTTCCACCCCAACCGTCCACGTCTGCTGCTCTCTTTACCTCTCCAGGCTGAGACAGACAGATGCCTCTTCTCCTCTTCCAGGCTACCTCTTCCCTGCTCTCCCCTCTCCAGGGCCTGCTCCATAAATTCTACCTTCTTTCACTTCTTCCTCTTGCTTTTCCGGTGCTTTACTGTGCATTCCCACCTTCCCTCTGACTAAGTGATGCTTGGCAGCATTTGATTTCCCACCAAAAAGGAGGACGTAAACCCCTTGGCCTGGCTTCCTAATCCTCTCCAAGCTTGTGATCACCTTGGTCAGCCCTGTCTACAGCCAAACTTCTCAAACACAGAGAAGCTACCTGCTCCATGTGCTCCTGCTCTCCCTTTGATCTGGGTTCTGTGCCTGCGTGGCCGCTAGCATCATTCCCTCAAAGGTCACTGTTTTCAAAGACCCCTTCTGATCCCCACCTGCTTCCTGCAGAACCTCTTCCTTCTCCACTCAAGCCTTTCCTCACAGGCTTGCATGAGAGCCCACTCCCTCACGGGCTGTGCATCCAGCCCGTGTCACTGCCAGATCCACCTCCTGAAGGCACAGCCTCTAGAGCTCCCAATCGGGGCTTCTGCTCCGAGACCCTCAGTGGCTCACAAAAGGGAGGGAGGGAGGGGGAAAAAAGGTTTTAAAAAGGAAAAAAATCATGGAGTTGTAAAAGCATCGCAACACTATGCAACACATAACATAGAATGCAATAATCCATTAGGAATTTCAAACTTTTTAAAGCAAATTTTTAAAAAAGAAATTAAATATCTATTAAAAAGAATTATTAAGAAGGCCAATGTTTAAGGTGCGTGAAAACAACATGCTCTTTAAAACAGTTTCTATTAATGGAGGAGGGCGTGGTGGCACATGCCTGTAATCCGTCACTCCTGGAGCTTGAAGCAGAAGAACAGCAAACTCACAATGACTTGTCTCAAATTGAAAAAAAAAGAAAAGGACGGAAGATGTTGCTCATTGTAAAGGCCATGAGTTCAATCCCCAGTATAATCAATCAATCGGTCAATAAAATTATAAATTAAATATTTAAAAATAGAAGGGATAAAAAGTCTAAGATTCTCGAGGCAGCTGCACAAAGAAGCAATTGGCCTGCCCTCTTGGTAAACACCTCTCTCGGGCAGGAGCCAGGAGGAGGCCCAGTCAGCGTCTCCTGTGAGCCTGCCGGTGAGCAGGCTTGGAATCAAACACCCCAATCTCCCCTCCCCCACCGTTAGCAACTGGGGACAGAGGTCTGAGCATCCCTTGGGAGAATGACTGTATGCAATATAGCAAATATGGGGGATTTCCTTCTATCTTCTGTTTGAAAGGAAATGTTGTTTTCACTGTTTTCATTATGATTAATTGTTTTACTCTATTCAATATTTTCTTTCGATTGGTTTTATAATGTTCTGTCTTTGGTTTGATTTCACTATACCTAATTGGCTAGACAACTAGGAGATATACTATGGTACCTATTACTGTTATCCAGGTATCCTGCTGTGAAGTTCTGTACCAATTTTACCGCATTGTCTTGATTGGCTTTGTTGTCTTGTTCTGTTGTATTTCTACTACCTTCAAAATAAAAAAAAAAAATTCTTAGATTCTCAAAATAAAATTTGAAAACTCATGAACACATTAAACTCCTCCATCTTAAATAAGAAAACTGAGGCCAAGATAAGGAAATTGGTCAGCAGAAAGTGACACAGGTTGTGAGTCAAACCACGTTCTCATGAACTGTTTATGGGCTACCAAGCAAGTCCTACGTCCTCAGGATACAGCAGAGAACAAAACTGATATGGTCTCTGTGCTGGGGGAGCTGCCAGGCTAGTGGGAAGCAAATCAAGCATTATACAGGAGGATTGAGGCGAGTACGAAAAGGAGACACAGGAGGATCTAAGAGAGAGAGGACTGGCTTTGTCCACCATGAGGAAATGACTCATGCAAACTAAGCCCTAAGGGAAAAGTAGGAGAAGGAGAATGTGGGTGCAGATAGGACAGTTCAGGTGCCGGGGAGGTTTGGTGGCTGGAATATCAGGAAAGCTCAGCAGCTCCTACTGATCTGGGAGCAGGGAGAGACAAGGATGCAGAAGCAGGCAAGGGCTCCCTAGGACCTGACAATGGCTTCAGAGTCTAGCAGGCCAGGGAGGGTCTCAAACACCCACCTAATCATTCCCATTAGAAGATGACGCTATACTAAAAGGAACCGGATTTTAAACCAGAAAATAGACTGGAAACTTAGGGAAATCCAAATAAATAAATAAATCCAAATAGAATCTATGTAGTTCATTTAATAGTATTATTATATTAATAGTATTATTATATTGCTAATTTCTTAGTTTTGATGGACGTGTCATAATTATGTAAGATAATAACTTTTGGGGAAGTTGGATAAAGACAATATGGAAACTCTGCAGCATGTTTGCAAGTCTTTTGTACATCCAAAATTATTTCCAAATAAAAAGTCTTAACACACACACACACACACACATTCCTGTGGCAGAAAAAAGCAAAATTGATTGCAGAGAAACAAATTACAGTAATAATGATGATTAACACTTAAATGGTGTTCCTTCATACACCACGTATATTCCAAGTTAAATGTTTAATTCATTTAATCCTCACAAAAACCCCATGAAGTAGGTGCTATTATTTCTATTTACTCAGAGAAATCTGAGTACATAGACATTAAGTCACTTAGCAAGGACACACAGCTACCAAGGGTCAGAGATTATGTTTAGGAATTTGAGTCTGGCCAGTCTAGTTCCAGGGTCCCATGTGTCTGACCAATGTCTTACCCCCTCTCCTCAGTGTGTACCGGCTACACTGCCAGCAGGTATTATAAGCTAAGGACAACAAAGAAATCAAGAATTCAGGGCCAGGGTGATAACAGCAGAAGTGAAGCGTTGTAGACATAAAATGTAGATTGAAGACAAAAATCAACAGGGTTGGCTTTAGAATGGGAGTATGATAGTTAAAGATGGAAGAAGCAACAATGACTCCAGGGATTGTTAAGTAGGGGACGAGGGCCCGCTCTCCTGATGGTAAGCCCTGTGCTTCTGGAGGAGACCTCATAGGGACCTCGCAGACATTTCACAATTTGGCTGCATCAACCTGTCCCTTTCTTAATCACATCCCCGGAATGCAAAAACAAACTCAGCTGTCTGCTGTTCCGCTCGACCAGGACCTCGCCTACCTCTGTGCACCTCCATGTCTTTGCACAAACTGTTCTTCCTCTTCTGCCTCCCATGGCCCACATCTGATGTCCTTCAGGGCCTCTGTCAAATGTAACCTTTTCCGTTCCTGCCTGTTTAAAGATGATGAATGTACAACTATACAGTGTCACCTAATCGCCACTATTTCTTCATCCACAGGAAGACGTGCCCTGTCCCCACAGAAACACCTTCTCCGCAAGCCCATTTAAGAGTAGCTAATTTAAGAATCACCCTGCTTCCCAGAGCAGGAAACTGGCAGACACTGGTGTATCTGGAATTGCCCCTCTCCGATCCATCCATTCAGCACCTGCCATGTGCCAGGTTGGTTCATGGGCTTAGGCCACAAGCAGGGAATTCACTCTAGCCCTGGCCCTTAAAGCACTTGCCAGCCAGATGATAGGTTCTTGGCTGTCCAAATGGCCACCATGAACTGAATTTGACAGGCCATCCCTCAGTTTAAAACCCCCTTCCAGTGACTACTTGACCCAATCCAGAGATCTGGGGACCTGTCCCCTCCTCCATCCTAGGTTGAGGTTAGAACCAAGCATTGGTGGGCACCTACCCTACCCCTAACTGTTGACCTTTCCTTATGCAACTTCCCTACCTTAAATCCAGCCTCCGGATCCCTTTCCCTCCTGCACTTACTTGTATCTAAAAGATGAGGCACTCAGCCCACGGTCCCTTCCCGTGTACCCTAGCCCAGGCTTAACTGGTCCCTTTCCCTGTGACCCACCAAACCCACTCCACACAGCGACTGCAGTGGCTACTTCTTCACACAACTGTTCCTTTGTCTCTCCCTGCCAGTGCCACCAGACTGAGTTCCGTAAGGGCAAGGACAAATGCAATGGCCATGTCTGTGTATCCCAACCCTGGCACAGTGTTTCGCTACAAAGACAGCCCCGTTACATGTGTCAAATGTAGAAGAGGTCACTGAGTAGGAGGGTGAGTCTTCGTGGAGAGGTAAACTTGACTTCTGGCCCAGGAGACACTCCTCACCCCTCCTCCCTGTTTTACTCCCAGGTCCCAGAACCTACATCTTATCAGAAACAGGCCGGTTCCCTCTGCTCCTGCCCGCTTGGAGGCTGGGCAAAGGGCAAAGTGAACATTGCTTGTTCAGGCCTCTGGGGACACCTCGGCTCTCCAGTGGGAAATCCTGCCTGTCTGCCTCCCCCGGGCCACAGACAGGGACAGGAGGTCTAGAGAGAAAGGGGAGAGGCCAGGCTTCGGGCTGCCAAGGGCCTTGGCAGAACGCCCACCACACCCGGATGTGGTGGATGGTGACGGCGTGGGACTGAGAGTCCCTGCCCTGTAGGGGACAGACTGGATGGGCCACTTTCGTGGAAATTCCGCAAATCGCCCAGAAGTGCGGGAAAAGGGAACAGAGATCGGCTTGGGGCTTTCTTTGAGGGATGGGAGGGTGCTTTGATTATTGGAAAAGGAACCTCTGGTGGCTGTAAGGTTACAACAGACACCCTAGCAGAAACCCGAGTACCCTATCTCAACCACCAGTGCCCTTCGCGGACTTTCGGCGGCTTCCACATGGCCCGGTGCAGAGACGCCTCCCTTTCATTGACCTGGCGATACCGAGGAGAAGGTGCCCCGGTTCCAGGGTTCTAGTCTGCGCTCTGGCACTGTCTGCCCTGGACGAGGCGCCTTGGTTTTATCTGGTTTGGTTTCATCTGTGAAATGGGTCAGGAATGGAGGACAGGGCTGCGGAAGCCCTCGCCGCTCGGACATGGCTAGGGCCAGTGTCCTCCGCACCGCGCCTCCGCGCCCCCCCCCACCCTATCTCGACTCCACCCCCACCGAGTCGCTGCTCCCCGAAACCGGCCGCTAGGGGTCACTGCTTCCCTTTGTCAGCGGTGGAGGCGGGCAGCCCTCCCTCGGGCCCTCTCCCGGGCTGAAAGGCGACCGAGGGGCATCTGGGAGCCTGAGTGGGATCCCGCAGCCGCCGCTCGCGCCCGCCTTTGCCGGGGCCCGGGAGGCGCGGGCGGGAGCGCGGGCGGAGGCTGAGCCGGGTCGGGCGCGTCGGGGCCAGGAGGGGGTTAACGCTAACCCCTCCCCCCGGGCTGACATCACGGGCTCCGAGGCTGGAGCTCGCGAGTGAGAGAAAGAGAGGGAGAGGAACGAGCGCGGCTCGCCTCGGCGCCCGAGCAGCTCCACATTGTTGCAGATCGCCTGCACCCGGCGTAGCGGCGGCAGCGGGGACGCGCGGCGCACCCGGCGGCTTCTCCAGGCGCCCGGCCGCGCAGCCCGAGCCGCGTGGGCAGCGGGCCCCCGAGCCGCACCGCAGCCGCCGCCTGGGCCCCGACCCTCCGCGCCGCCCGGGCTCGTCCTGCCGCCCTCGGAGGACAGCCGGCCATGGACGCCTGCAAGTTGGAGCCGAGAGGGAGGGTGTGAGCGCGCCGGGGGCCGGGAGCCCGCGCCGCGCAGCCGGGCAGCCGGGCGCGCCGGGGGTGGGTCCCTCTCCCTAGCCCGGCTCTGCGTGGAAGAAGAGGGCGGGGACCGGCGCGGGGAGGAGAACGAAGGTGGCGAAGCGGGCATGACTCGTGCAACTTGCGGCGGGCATCTGCCGAGCTTCTGAGCCGGCGGCACCCCGGGCCCGGATCGCGGCCGCGCGCGCGGAACCCACCCAGCCCAACCCGTTCCGGCCGACGGCTGCGGCTGACCTGGATCCTCCGAGTGCCAGCGGGCCGCCAGCGATCCGCCCTCGTCTTCCGGGCTGGTTTTTGGAGCGCAGGGAGCGCGCCCTGCTCGCCGCCCCTCTCACCGGACCCCCGGACCCCGATGGCTCGGATGGGGCTCACGGGCGCCGCTGGACGCTGGTGGGGACTCGCTCTCTGCTTGACCGCTGTCTTCTTCCCAGGTAGGCGCGTTCATCTCTGACTCCCCACCCACCCCCACCCAGCCAGCGGCTCCTGGGGGCTGGGAGCTGGATGGCGGGCACCATCGGGTTGTAGGGAGTGAACGGAGCCAGAAAAGTTGGGTCGTGGCTCGGGTGAGGTGGGTAGGAGGTGGCACGGCAGAGAAAGAGATGTGGAGAAGCCAAACAGCCTGCCCTGCAGGAAGGCGATCGGATGCACGTCTCTGTGTAGCAAGAAAGCACTTTCTCCACTCAGCTCTTCACGAAAACAATGATATGTACTAGCGTTCTATTTATTTAATAACCAGTTCTCGGCTCGAGAAGCAGTTTGGAAACACTGCATGTTACATAAATACAAAATAATCATGGTAATTCTCGGGGTGTAAGACAACAGCCTCAGGGAGAGGTCATCAGTGGGAGCTGGTGGGCCGTGGGTCGGGAAGATGCAGGGGCTTCGTTCCTTTCGGGCTTCGGGCGCTCAGGCCCCTCCCGCCCCACATCTCCTCACGGCGGACTCGGAGAGCCGGCTTCTGGCTCCTGCGACAGAGGCGGCTTCTCGCTCACCTGCGGGTGCTTTTCCTGGAGGGTGAGCGCCCCTTGCTCCCAATTGCAAACTCCCGGCCTTGTGCGGGACTGGGCTCCGCCAGGGAACTCCGCTCCTGAAGCGGGGGTTCTCCCCGAGGGATACGCTGCGGGCTTCTTGCCAGGGAAGGTGGCTGCGTGACCCACTTTCCCGAGGGATCCTGAGAGCACTCCGCATGTCCTTACTCGAGGCGCCAGCAGCCGAGGGGTTAACTTTAGGCCTGACCCTGGGGTAGCCCTTAGTAGCCCATTCTGACGGGTGCGGTGGGGGGTGGAGTGGGGGTGGAGGCAGACCGGCCCAGGCACATTGTGCTGGGGAATGAGCTGGAAAATGCGTTTAGGAGGCAAATCCCACCGGGTCCCCTTGCCTGGTTTTAACCCTTTGTGTCCCTGGGGAAGCTACCGGGCTCCCCGTGGGACAACCAGTTTGGATCAAGGTGGGAGCAGAATCCCTCTAGTCCTCTGGGAAGAAACCTGAGATGACTTCTGGCCCTAGCTGCATAGGTTTTGGGGGGTAAGGTGGCCCTTGACTTGGAGCACGTGGTCTTTACCTTGGGGCAAAATCAGGGAGGTTGGAAAAAAGACTCATTCCTCCTGTGGCAAGAATATTAGCTCCCCAATCTATAGTACTGCAGACTGGTCCCCCAGTTTGTGAACAAGGGACCAGCCAGGCTGTCCAGCTATGTGGCCTGTGTGCCATCTGGGAAGGCAGAATCCCAGCCTCATTCTCTTCTTTGCCCCTTCTCCTGCCAGCCAGCCCCTGCTAGGGCTCAGTGAAGCTGGCTCAGTGGTGGATGCCAGGTAGGGGGTGCCCCCACCCCCACTGCCCACAGTGTCTCCCTCCTAGGATGGGGGCAGTGGAGATTCACGGGGGCATGCCTGAACCTCTCCATAGTGTGGGCTTGGTGAGAGCAGGAGGTCTTCACGTCACACTGGACAGCCCAGAAAGCCAGCAAGGCTTAGGTCTGGCTGGCTGCAGGACATGCCTGACCACCAAGGCTTGGGTACCTGGGAATCTTTTGATTCCATTTGTCCACATTGAGAATCCAGAGAAAGCTTTCCCAGAGCACTGGTGGTTTCTAGCACACTAGGGGTTAATGTAATCCTGGGGTGGACAAAGGGCTGGAAGGTTTGGAGAGAAGGGTGATCCTCACCCCTTTACCCCCTCCTTTTGTTACTCTTCCCAGCTTTGTGTGGAAGGCTGGTTAATTCTGTTTGGGAGGATGGAAGAGAAGAGGCCTGCCACCCACTCAAGGTGGGGGCAGGGAGGTGCTACTCACCTGGTTCAGAGTGGATACCCCTCTACCTACTGAAAGTCTGCATGGGGGAGTGGGACGCCTAAAACAGAACCACAACTGAGAGAGGCACTTAGTAAGTGTTCCTCCCCTGGTTGTGACTGGTGGATGGACACCATCAGAGGCAGTGGAAGTTCCGGGACTCACCAGGCTCCTGGACCCAGTGCCTAGGCACCTGATGCCTGTACGTGCTCTCTCTGGCATCCACTGTGGAGGGAGGGAGGTGGATGCGTCCACTCTGACCCTTGGGGAGAAAAAGTCAGAAGGTACCGAAGTTACCAGGCCAGCCCTCACTGTGTGCCCGTCCCCAGCTCCCTCCTGACTGCTCCCTTTTGCTTCTCTCTGGAGACTGCTGTTCTTTTCTGGGTTCTCCTGGACTGTGACAGGCAGTGTTGAGTGGGTGGGGAGGGAGGACCCCCCCACACCATACACTCCCAATCTGGCAAATGAAGTGTGCACACAGAGGTCTTTCAGCAGTGTCTATACCAGGCAGGGTGATGAAGGCCACAGCCTCTTTCCTGAGAGGACAAGCTTGGCTGCTTCCCCCTAATGTAGAGGAGAGGGTCAGTGGGGCATTGGGCCACACAGCCTGAAGAGGGACTGGGCAGCACAAAGAGGAGGATGAGGTGGAGAACCTGCCTGAGAAGCAGGTGTGGCACCCACACCACACCCTCCCTAATTGGCTTCCCTACACCTTTTGTCTGGAAAGAGAACACACACCCTAGATAGCATGCACACCCTCAAAAGACCTGTCTGGCCACCATGTACCCCTCTGTGGCCTGCGCTCAGCTCCCTGTCATGGTGGTTTCCTTTAACACTCCAAGTATGGGAGCTGGGGATTATTTCCCCCTTTCTCCATTTTCCATGGACCACGGTATGCTCGGACTTGCTGGGTAGGACATTATAGCAAAGCCAGTTCTGCTGGCTGGGGCTTGCAGCGTGTGTCTGGCCGTCTCCAGGGTTTACCAGGCAGCACTGTGAAGGTTGTCTCAGAATCCCATTCAAGGCCTCGTCCTCAAGGTTGGAGGGGAGGAAGAGACTGCAGAACCTGGGCCGTCTGAGTGGCATAGAGGGTGTCCCTTACACCTGGACTTCTGAGCACGTGGGATGGTAGCTCCTGGGTGTCTGATGCTGGTGGTGATCAGGAATGCCGTCAGTTCCTTTGCTGACCACTTGGCTTTGCACAATTAATCCACCTTGTCCACATTTGGGTTCCCTGACCTGTCGGCCCAGTGGTGTCTTACCAGCATGGCTGTGCCAGCCAGAGCCCTGGTGCTGACAGCTGAGCCAATGGGCCAGGCTGGAGGGGCAGAGGGACAGCTCCAGTTGCTGTATCTGTGATGCTCCTATTGTTTAGCAGCTGACTAATGTTCATTGTTCAGCACAAATAGAAAACACCCAAGGGAGGTGTGAATGTATCTTCAATTTTTTTTGATTCTATCTTTCCTGGTTAACCTGGTAAATGAAATACCTCCTACTTGAGGAAAGAGCAGATAGAGAGGTAACTACATATTCATCTGTTTGGATGATTTTTTTTTAAACTTTGAACATTTGCCAGCATGCCAAGCTAGAATGGATGTTAGCCAGTTGTAGAACTTAACCTCTCTGACAGTCTCACTTTTGGTCTAGACTGAGTGTGTGCACACATGTGTGCAGGACTTTGTGTGTTCGTGTCGGTGATCTACAGTTGACTATTGCAAGTCCAAATCCATGGGGACTGAGATTAGGAAGCGTGTACACTCAGCTGTACATGGGTCACCATGGCATTGGTGCCATAAATATATAATAGCAAATGGATGCTCCCACATTGCTGATTTCTCATGACATACTGATGGATTTTGTGAATGGTTTGGGGTCATGATATTGCCTGTGTTTATGTCCAAGTGTCAGTGCAGGTGACTGGGAAGAGACCCAGGATTTGCCCTTGGCTAGCTCTTTCCAGGGCAAGCTACCGGGTCTGAGTCTTTTGCAGGGTAAGAACCCTGGACACTGATTCCTTTTTGTTCTCTGTCCTCGACTTTAGAAGCCTCTGCATCCTCCCAGGATGTCCGAGACCTTGACATTACCCGGAGAGGCTTTCCTCTCTTGTCAGCCTTCTGTCATCTTGCAGGGCAAACAGAGCAGCGTTGGAACCTGGTGCTAACTGGGGCCCCGGCCTGCCCCGCAGGTTCTCATGATCCCTGAATGGCTGGGAGGAGCCAAGGGAGACAGGTTTTTAGATCCTAATTTAGTATCTTTGCTTCCTGTATTTGTGCCTGGGAAAAAGAATCATGGGGATTGGGGTTAAACGTACCTTGAACTTTTAAAAAAGGTTATGGTTGTGATGTGAGGTTGTGGGCTTTAGTTTTCCATTAAAAGATGTGCAAGGGACTCAGGGCAATGTACGCATGCCTGGAAATGTCCTGGTTTGAGAGGCAGAAAGCAGGAGCCCACTTGTTAGAAAAGAAGCAGGAGAAAAGGACACGGAGTAGAGAAAGGGAAGCCCAGGAAGCCCAGTCCTCCATGCACTAGGCCAGCTGGGAAGTGTACCCCCAGTGATGCCCATCCTGCTCCAAGGAGACCAGGTCTACAGAGCCAGCAGCAGGTGTGCCGGCTGGGCCTGCAGGTAACTTAAGATCTGAGCAGGGATCACCTTGCAGAGAGAATGCCCTGAGCTGGAGATAACACCCCTCCGTCCCGTTAACCCTTGCAGCTCTTGATCCTCTGGTGTCGTTTGAACCTGGGAAGTGGAGAAAGGGAAGACATGTGAGAAAAGACATCAGACATACTTGCGGAACCTCAACCCATTCTATGAGGAGAGAGGAACACAGTGTAACAGGAGGGATGCAGGAAGGACTCAAAGACTCCAGCAGCAGACTGTAGGCGGTTCGAGGCGTGGATCATCCCAGGTTTATCCTGGGTAGGGTCTGGGGAAGACTGTAGGTTTATATTCTTGGACTCATGGAGCTGTGCTTTTCACGACTCCTCAGGGAGGGGATGGCAGCAGATGGCTCTGCCCTCTCCTTACAGCCTGGTGGTGACCCCACCTTGGTGGCCCAGCACAGTGAGACTGCAAAGTGGGACGAGCTGAACTGGGTCAGAACCCCAACTCTCTGGATGACTAACTGAGTTACCTTGGCGAGTGTGCTTGTGGGGCCTCAGTTTTTCATCTGTAAATGGGCTTCAGATAATACAGGTTTCCAAGGAGGTGTGTAAAGGTGAGAGTGAGAATAATGAATGGAAAGTGCCAGCAATGGCCAGACATTTGATTAAACATGCAACAGAGAGGAGTAGCTTCTCCTGTCCTGTGTCTTTCCTGTGAGTGGCCCTGCCCTCTCTGAGTCTGCTCATTGGGCAGTGCCACCATTGTGGTCCCTTAGGAACAAGCCACTGAGATACCCACTCGCTGCTGGGCCCACTTGCCTTGTCTCCAACAGGAAATAGATCCCTTCCCCCTCTTGAAAATAATGACCCAGGCGCAGCAATTGGGGAGCAGCAGGGCCCACAACCAGGAGAGCTCAGGTGGCCTGGCTGGCTGTGGGCACCTTCCTGCAGTGCCCTGTGGTGGTCAAACACAACACAGGCAGCAGGCGCGTGCAGGCTTTGTCCTGCCGAGTGTCACCCAGCACTCTCCCGGCACCCGCCTTGCTCCCTGGCTGGGGCCCAGCTGGGTCACCATTGCCCATCTGGAGTGCTTGCTGTGACAGCAGCCTGGGCCAGCAGGGAGGCTGGGGACTTAGCCTCTGCCTCCCTTCGAACTTTCACACTTCAGTGGAGGGTGGGCCACAGGACCCTCCCTCTAGGAGTGAGATGTACCAGCTAGAGGAGCAGAGAGTGCCCCTGGGAATGGAGCAGCCTGCTCTTTTTGTCCTCTTGAATCCTCCTGCAACACTGTAATAAAGACACAGTTAGTGGCCCTCTTTATAGCATGGAGTTTAGAAGGACAGTGGTCTCCGTGACCTCGATGAATAGCACTGGCTGACGTCAGCGTTACTTCCGTTTTACCGCTGAGGAAAGTGAGGGTCAGGTTTGATAACTTGCTGCCTGTCTCATTCCAGTGTGGCCCCTTTGGGTACCAGGACTTGTGACTGCAAGTTCAGCAGATCAGGATGTGGAAATGAACAGGGATGGACCCACAGAAGAGGCGAGCCAGGGCCCTACAGAGTGTGTCTATTATGTGGCTGGTCACTCTGCCAGTCACCACCAGCCTTCATTTTCCTCACACAGCGTGCCAGGCATGGCAGCTCCCTGGGGAAGCAAGGGATAAGCTGAGGATGTGGTCAGGAGCCCAGGGGGAGCTGACCAAGGAGCCCGAGATAGGATGACAGAGCAGCCGAGGGGTGTCCTACCGTACACTGAGCGTCCATCTGTCCCAGAGAAGTGGGCTGAGACATGGACAGGACCTGAGGTGTGAGCATGGAGCCCCAGGCACAGGTCAGGGTGTGGGCCTGGCTCGGGGCAGAGAGCAGGTGCTCAGAAAGCCTCATGGGCTAGCTGAGGGCAGCAGAGGGCCAGGACCTGTCTCCTGGGCCACCCTTACCCCTCTGGTCTGTGCAGACCCCAGTTTCATTCCCAGTTTATGAGGAGTCTCATTACCAAGCCACAGACAATAAAACCTGCCTGACCACTCTGGCCCAAATCTCATTAGAGGACATTAGTTCCGCCTGCTGGTGGCTCTGTTGGGACGAAGCTGCAAGAGTAGCCTTAGCATCAAAACAGGCCATTGGCCGAGGATGCAGGAGTGCCACTGGGAATCAGAGTTCAGTTCGTAGGCTTCAATAGAGTTCCTCCTTCCAAAGTCCTGTGTGCATGTTCCCAAAGCCAGAAACGTGGGGGGCCCTCCTGCCCATTCAGAGTCTCTGTTCTGCCCCTTGCCTGAAGGGGAGGAGGACATGCGTCCCTCTGGGGTATTCCAAGAGTCTGCCTTCTCTGGAAAGAGCAGGCAGCAAAGCTCAGCATTTCATGGGGCAGGGAACCACGCCAGAGGCCAAGGCTGGAGTCCTCACAGCACCGAGGGCCGAGACTTAGCTGTCTTTCCATCCAGCAGGCAGAAGGAAGGGACCTTTTCCCAGCCTATGAATGGAGTCCCACCCCAGACTGAGAGCCAGCTCTTTCAAAGAGCCACCTGCCGCCTTGGCGGGACTTCCTGTTCCTACCTCCTCCCCGAGGTTGAGTTCCCTGGTGGAGCCTTGGGTGCCATGTTGGTGCTCTTCCGCCAGCGATGGGATCATTTCTGTCTTAGTAATTCTAGTGCCTGTGAGCAGCCAGCTGCCGCGCTGCCTGTGTCTCCCCTCTGTGTTACCTTTCTTCCTTGAGGCTCACTGCCTCAGAATACCACCATGGATCAGTGGCCAGCACCACGGAAAACAAAAGCAGAACGAAGGAAAGCCTGCCCCCTCTTGGTTCCTCTGGGCCAGAGGAGATGTGGGCCAGGCGAAAACAACTGCACTGAGCATACCTGGGCTCCCGTGTGGGCCCTGGTTGGGGGTCACATGGGTCGACCCACACTCTGGCAGCTAAGCTGGCGTTCCCGCCAGGTGAGTCAGTGTCGATGGAGCGCCGATGTGTTTGGGCAGCACAAGTCAGCTCTGCACTGGGAAAGGAGGCCGGAGGTCTGTGCTGGCCATGGAACAGCCCTGCAAGGCCCTGCCTGCAGCTTGTCTGAGGCTCCAGCCCCACCCGGGGCTGGCGAGGTGGCTGCCGGGAGCTCTGTTCACTGTGCCCTGAGCCACACCCCATGTGGTCCCCTCCTCAGTCCTTGTATTTTATGGGCAAATGCTGTCAGGTGCCAGGACAAGAGTGGTAGAGAAGATGCCTCAGAGCCAAGCCAGCCCTGTCCACTTCATGTGAGTCTCACTGCAGAGGCTAAATACTCACTGACATGCCTGTTGGTGCCAATGTTGTCGGAGCCCCTGGTTTATGCCTCACCTTGACTCCTGGCTCCAGAGTGCCCACACTGCTACTTGGATGAACACACCTGAGTAGACACTCATATGCCCAGGGGCATGCGATAGCTGCCCCTCCTTCCACAGTTCATCTCCCACTGTCTTCCCCACACTCCATGTTCTTGCCTAGTGCTCTCTTACCCCAGGACCTTTGCACACGCTATTTCCTCCACATTTTCCCTTATTTTCCATAAGTCTAAATGCTGAAGTTAAGGACCATATTTACCATGAAGGCTTTATAATCCTACTCCCACCCCAGCTGAGATAACTCCTCTCATCTCAAAGCCCCCAGCATCTCATCCATGCCACCCTATGACACTTTTTACTCTGATAGTTACTGGGATTATTGTCTCCACAAAACAAAGAGCTTCATTGCCGATGGGGCTTGGTTTCCCCAGGGAACGTAGTGGGCCAGTCATGTGTGCTGTATGGGTGGACAGTTGCTTCTGTGGACCATGGGTGGTGATAAGAAGAATAACAAATTCCTCCGAGTTCCCGGGTGCCAGGCACTATTGGAGGCATCTTACATGTGCTGGAGTAGCTAATTTAATTTTTCTGTTCCCCTCATTTTTACATACGGGAAAACAAGGTCCAGACAGAGCTCAGGTAGCTTGCCCGTGACCACGCAGCTGGTAAGTGACAGCGCAGGAAACAGGTCCAGAAAGTCAGGCCGAGTGTGCCTGACCCTCGGACATGTGACCAAGATGCCTCTTTTCTGGGGGGGAGGTGAGTGATGGAGGAGACACTTACCCAGCCAGACTAAAGCCCCACAATTGTCTGTCACCTCCACAGAGGGCCTTATTCCTTACACTCGTGCCCCTTTGACTGGACGGGGTAACAGGGCTGTGGTGTGTAGCCTGGAGCATTTGGGGAGCTGTTGGCGCTGTGTCTGCTGAGACCCCCTAGTAGCCCTGATGTGCTCTTGGGATGCCTTAGAAATATCAGGGTCTTCTTGTTATGCTCCTGTTCCATCCTGTCGGTCACCATTCTGCCTGGCTGTGCTGCCGGGCTCTGTCTTGGTGTTATCACACTTTCAGCCCCGAGGAAGGGACCACTGAGGCCAGCGCAGGGCCTCCCACCGTCCTGGGCATCGAGACCAGCGGCAGGTGTAGTGGCTTCTCTGCAAAATCACTCCCAGCTGGTGTTCCCGGACTGGCCCCGGATCCTGGGCGGGTCCAGAGCTCTGCAAACTGATCCTGTGCCAGCCCATCCTAAGCTAGGGGAGGGCAGGATTTAGGGTGTTCACCTGCGCTCCTGCTTTCATCTCCTGGGACAAAAGGGCGGATGCTTCCTCTGCCCCAGGCAGTCTGAGAACAGGGTGCCGGGAGAGAAGCACTGATCCAGGGCCACAGCAGAGGAGAGAACTATCCCGGAAGTGGCAAACTCAAAACCTCTTCCCGGAGTTGCGGCTCGGAAGGAAGTGGCAACTCCAGTCTGCACACGTGCCATTGTCCTGTCGGGGTGCCCCACAGCCAGAGCCGCTCCCAGACCCCTGGATCCTGTCGGTCACTGAGTTAGCTCAGGCCTCACAGGCGCCCTTGCTTAATTAGGAAGGTAACAGCAGAACAGTCATCTGATCCGTTTCGACGCCAAAGAGAAATTCCTCCTAGACCCTGTGCTGCTGCAGATTATCCATGCTCCGTTAGCTTGAATTACCACACGGCCTCTGTGGCCAGACACCAGCCGGAGCCGGGCAGTTGGCTTCTGGGCTGGAGTCTGCCCCATACCCAGGAAATGCTTGGCAGCCTTAGCAGGAAGGTAGGCTTAGGGCCTGCCTTAGTCCCCCAGCAACCCCAAGGGTTTCCCAGGGAGCACCAAGGGTCCCCATGACGGGGCCTGGAGATGATGGCTTCGTTCTTGGGCTAGGTCACTATTTACGCCCTTCTTTTCTGCTCTCTGACACCGGACCTCCTTGTTGGGGTCCGAATCCATAGCAGAAGCGGCTTCCATGTTATTCAGCAGCTTCCAACATTTAAATTGGAGCGGACGCAGAACCAGGCATCTCCCAGAGTGTAAATAAGATCAGAGCGGAGCAGCCACACTGCTGGGTGATTTTATTATGATTGCCCACCTCCCCCGCCCCCAAACCGTCTCCATCTCGCTGGCCTAGATTGCTGCATCTCTCAGGATGATGGATGGATCTCCTCTCCCTTCCCAGGCAGGTCGGCCAGCCCTGCTACCGAGACACCCTCTACCCTTGCCCTTCCCAGATTTATTCCCTGTGTTTATGGTTCCCAGAGAGTCATCAGTGTCCTGGGCTGGCCGAGTACTCCTATTATCTCAGCACTTGATGGATGAGCCTTTGGAGGGACTTAGGCGGCAGCCCTGCCTCTGCTCCCCTGTGCCCCTCTCCGCCCTGGCCACAGTATGCCTCCCAACTCTCCCAGGAGTCAGATAATGGTCTGGGTCAATTCTGAAGGGAAGCAGCCATGATGGAGAAAGGGAGGCACCAAAGTCCTTGGCGTCCTCCTCCAAGTGCCACTGCCTCCCTGAGACGTCTGCGTGGCCTCTGCCACCCCAAGCGCCATTCCCATGAAGGCTCCCCATTCCCCTCTCCTACTGCACTGCCCCACCCCCTCTGCACTGTGGGCACAGTTTGCAGTGTAATAATAATCTGTGTGGTTTATGTGTTTCTTTACAAGTGTTTTTATGTCCTCTGTCTATGTGGGGAGAGCTGCGCAGATGCGTGCACAGGTCACGTGTTGTGTGTGTGCATGTGTGTGCGTGTGAGAGTCTGCTGCTGATTACACTGATCGCCATCTTCATAAGGCTGGGGCTCCCACCCAGCTCCTGGGGTATTAAGCGTAGGGCAGGAGGAAGGGGAGAAGGAGGGGAAGCAATCAGAAATGATGACTGTCTGAGTCAGGGTCCACACTGCTCCCCAGCCGCCAGTTAGAGAATGGGGCAGAGGTCAGTTAGATAATTGTTTTGTCTATAGGATCACAAACAACTGGTTTGACTATTTTTCTCCCTCAAATTGACTGAACCCATGAATTACTTCGGAGCCACATGATCTCAGCACTTCGTGACTTACTGTGTCAGCACGTACATTGGTGTCTTGGGTTTCTTGTCTTCCTCTAAATTTCAGCTCCTTACCTATAGGATAGAGGAGATCCTGGGAGGCTTACAGGAGGAAAATAGCTCACAGGGTCTGCGTGGTTGACAGAAGGCTGAAGGAAAGCCCATCTTGGCACTATGAGGCTGCCACTGGCCACTGGCCACTCACCCAGGGCCACTAAATTTAGAAGAAGGTCCAATCCCCAGGAGGGAAGCCCCCTTAGCAGCATGTGACCAGAATGCTGTAGGAATGGTCCCTTCACTTTGGGTGGCCAACATGGCCCCCATGGGTGCCCCACTGGGAGGTGACCACCTGGGAAGGTGCCTGCTGGCTCTCAGAAGCCATCTGGGCTCCCTGATGAAACAAGGTGCAGGATTCTGCCTTCCCTAAGGACCTTGTGCCAGATTTTGTGGTAACCCCCTACCCTGGGCATCATGGGAAGGTTGGGCAGTTTCACTGCTCTATTCAGTCAACAGCGTGTGTCCTTGAGTACCAGCCATGGATGTGAGATCTGAGGGCACAGCAGCAAACAACGTCCTGGCCAGCACTGGATAGCATCTGACCTCTGACCTCATGGAGGATAGGAATGCCCACTGTGCAGAAGCTTGGCTTGTTAATATAGAGAAAGAGCTGAGACCTGGTGGGTCATCCCAATATGACCTTGCCCTCCTTTAGCTCTCTGGGTGACCACGAGGGAGCAGCTGGGGCTGGCCCGGCACTGTGCCCTCCTTTAGTTTGCAAGGTCAGCCCTCTTGTCCCCCTGCTATAGCCAGGTCTGGAAAGTGCTATCCGACAGAGGTCCCATGAAGGTACCTCACTGCCCAGCAACGAAAAGTGGAGAGGGCAAATCAGAATCCTAGTCTCCACATCGGAAGGGAAATCAAGAACAGAGACACCCCATTCTAGCCCTAAAACCCCTTACCCACGTCTCTACTGGTTGATTGATCCTTTGGCTTCAGCATGAATACCTCCAGTAGCAGGGAACTCACTCCTCGCCATGAGAACCCTCCCAGCTTTGACTGCCCCAAGTTTCCCCTTGCACCAAGCTGAGATCTGTGTCTCTGAGGCTCCAGGCCACCAGTCCTGTCTCTGCCCCTCAGAACTGCACGGAGCATATCTGATCCCACGTATAATGTCCTTCAGACACTCAGCCTGTGTGGGCTCTAAAGCCTCCTCCCGTGGGCTCAGAAGACCCAGGGCCACACACCTTGCCATCTCAGGTGCTGTCCTCAGAACTAAACTGTCAAGATTCCTGTAACAGCAGGGATGCCCGAGCCTGAACCAAGTGCTTCAGCTGTGGACTGTGCAGTGGGCCTTCAGTCTGGGTTCCTGCCCTGAGCCCCAGCAGCCTGCCATCTCAGAGGAGAGAGGGCAGGTTGTCTGCAGGCTTCCCAGCCCATGATTTCCCACCCCTCCCTCACCCTTTCTCACCCCTGTTTTCTTTTGGATTAACGATAAATTTTGGTGAGAGATCTGCTTATTTTCAGTGGGAATTAAGGAATTAAGTTGGAGATGGGGAGCGAGCATGGTGCAGAGTCCCAGGATGCCACAGGGCCGGGGGGAGGGGGGCACATAGCCCTGGCTGGGAGACACAACTCTGCTTCTATCAGTCACCCTGGTGGCATCTTGGACTCCCCAGCTGCCTGCACCCCCCTGGGGGTAGATGTAGGGCCACTTTGGAGGATCCTCACGTCCTTGCTGAGACTGGCATAACCACCGGCTACCACCAGTGGAGGACTCCGTCCAGCCCCAGAGAAACTGAACCTCTCTTTATCCCAAGGATAAAAGAACCTCCTTGAATGGCCAGGAGGTCTCCCTCGCTGCCTGCCCCCCATCTCCTCTTTCCCCTTCCTCCTGGCCAGCCTTCCTGGCGTCAGCCCCCTCCTTAACGGGGAGCACAGAAGCTGTGCAAGGGTAGACGAGTGGAAAGTCAGCCCACGAAGGAGCTGGAAGTGAAGAGCGAAGGGGTCCCAAGGACACAGCTGCCACCCGGGCCAAGCTCAGGACCTGCCCCAAGCACACTTCAGTCACCATTACACACTAGTCGTAGCCACCAGGGAGCCAGAAGAGCAAGACCAGAGGTGAACTGAAGGAGGTGACACGAGGGGGACATGGCAGGAAGGCAGGGCAGAGGAGTGTGGTCCACTCTAGTGAGGGGGAAGCCAGAAATTGGGCCCTGAGGTCCAGGAGTCCAGCTGGTTAATAATTAGTAACTTGGGTTAATAAAACACCCGTGTTTTTTTCTCCAATTTTGGCTTCCCCTCCTTATCCCCCAGCCCTGGAGCTCTTTCTAGGCTATACCTAGGCCCCAGGAAAAAAGTCCCCACCTCTGCCCTGGGCCACCATCTCCCAGGCAAAATTCACCCTCTGACCTCCCCCAGCTCCTCCCCACCCCCACTCCTAGCTGGTTTCTGGTCTCCAAAGCTGGTGGTGTTTAATCTCCAGGAGATTAGTGACCTGCTTTCACAGCCCTCCCCCACAGGCTGTTTGGACACCCTTAGATATTTTCTGCTGGAAGGCCAGGCCCTGCAGCCACCCAGGGAGGGCCAGGGTCCTCCTCAGCAGAGCACTCTGCCCCCACTGACTCTTGACTGTGGATCCTTTCTACTGGCCACATGGTGACTTGGGTCACCCTGTGGGTAACATTTCCCTAATCCTTTAGGGAGGTCGGTTAGTCAATCAACAGATATTTGAGCATTCATTACAGGTCAGGTACCATATGTTAAAGGGAAAAAAAAATGTTTTAAGCAATTTGAAATGAGGTAAGAGGCTTTATTCAGCTGATATACTTGGGGAGGGGGGTGGGCACCCGAAGACTCACCAATTCCAGCATGGTGAGTTAGAGTGAGAACAGGAGGAGACACATGACCTTGGCTTTACATTATCTGTACCTCGCTGCGGGTGCGTTTCTGGATTGGGGGTCCCTGTTCCCGTTGTAATCCTATCTGATAGCCGTCAGAACTATTTTCTCGGGTTGTTTTGGTAGGAGAGGGAGAGGGCACAAGAAGAGAAGCCGAGGGAACGGGGTGGGGTGGGGGCCTCTTGTCTGCCCGAATCCTCTTCATGTGCCGAGCTGAGTACAGTAGTGACTGCCTGGCGTCAGAGCAGGGTGGCCCCTGGCCCCTGGAGCAAGGCACAGCCTCCAGTGCTGCAGACTTCGAGATGGGCTGCGGCCTTGGGCCAGGGCTCCTGACCTCGGCCCTGTGGGATGGTGACCAGCATCTCTGTCCCACTGATGCCAGCAGCAGCCTCTGCCTCACACTCGGTGCAGTGCGACAGTAAAACATGTCTTCAGGTGTTGCTGAAAGTCCCTGGGGGGACACAGCCGGTCAGGAACTGGGGGACTGGCCTTTCAGGGCAGGCAGGCCTGCTTGTCCAAAGTCACTTCCCCCCGCGTGGTGGACACGCTCGAGGTTCCAGCCAAGACGCACCATTCCGCCTCCTCTGCTCTCCTTTCCCAGGCCTCGGCTGCCACCTCTGACTGAGCAACCTGCCCTCCCTGGTCCCTCTGCCTCCCCCGCACTGTGTCGCTTAGAACTTGGCACTTTCACCTTTCCCCTCCCCTCAGCCCGGAGCTACTTGAAGGATGGCCTCAGTCTCTGCTAGCCCCAACTCGGTGCCTCGTATACACCTGGTGCCTCATAAATGTCTACAAAAGCAATGGCATCTGACTGACTTCTCAAGCCCAGGAGGCTCTGAGGCTTCCTGCTCCTGAGCCTGCGTCGTTCTTGGCACTGTGATTAACCTGCAGCCAAGACAGGAAAGCTTGCCGCGCTTGTTTTTCCTGACACCTCTATACCCACCTCAGTGTGTTCTCAGCAAACAAAATCATCTTCTCCATTTGTTCAACATTCGCTAAGCACCGGGAGGCTCTGTAGATGTGTGTGTATGTGTGTGTGTGTGTGTGTGTGTGTGTGGTTTCACACATAGGTGCTAAGTGACGTCACATTTCTATGTGTGGAAATTAGTGGTTCAATCAGAAATCCTTCCATCCATAACAGGGTCTGTCACGGCATCTTTTTTCCACTCCACTGGGCTTATGTTCTGTGTAAGCTATGACCTCTCATTCCTCCGTGCTTGTGCATTTACTCTTGCCCTCTTTTTGGATGGTCCTACCTCACAGCCTGGCAAACTCCTACTCATCCTTCAAAACACAGTGAGATCTTACCACCTTGGTGTGTGCCCTTCCTTTCCTACTTGCCCCTTCCCCGCCCTGTAGCTTTCAGCTTCCCTCATCGTGGCACTCTGTGAAGAGTCCCGCAGGGGCAGCGATCATGTTACTAATTCATGTGTTCTGTGTCCTGTACCCTTGAGGCCAGCGACTGTATCCATCATAGGCATCTGTTCATATTCCTAGCTGTTGGCACTTGACAGAGTCTTCCTACACGTTAATTAAATAAATGGGAATAAACTGCTGATTTTGTTTTCCAAAGCAGTTTCTTTGTACTGTGTTAAAAGTGCGTCTCTCTGTAATGACTTTGCTTAACCTTCCTGCCCTGCTCTCCGGTGCCTCCGTGCTCGCAGACACGCGTACACGCAGCAATGTGTAGCTGCACACGCGTGCCTGGGTCTAGGTGCGTGCACGGAGGGTCTCCGCTTTGGTTTTCTATAAATTTAAAGGTGCACAGCCTCTAGCACTGTTCCCAAAGCAGATGCTCCCTCAACCCCCGAGTCCTCCACCTCTGAGAACCGAAGGGGAGAGGGTTGGGGTAACCATTGGAGACGCTGGCTCCTGGGTTTCCTGTCCGTCCTGGGGCAGGCTGGGGTGGCGGGCAGAGCCCTCTCTGGCCTAGCCACATCACACCCTTTCCGGATCCATCTCTGCCCTGTTTAATTGGAATTTGGCTAGTGGAAACCATCTGTTCTATTCCGTCCTGTTTCCATGACAACCAAGTGGCTTGAGACTGAGGTTGGTGGTAAGAGAAGTGGCCTGGGGGATGCTGGGTAAAAACAGCTAGGTCCTCCCCCTCAAACCCAGCCTTCTCGCCCTTTCCTGTCTGCCCTGCCTTCACCCACCAACCGGAGCAAAATAAACCTGCTCCCTGCTTGAGAGCTGGAGTTCCCCAGTGCCACTGTGCTGTCCCACCCCAAACCCAGCTGTCTCCCAGGCTCTCTTCAGTTTCCTGCACACAGGGCTCTCTCCTCCCTGGCCTCTATTCAGAAGTCCTTTCCCCTGTGGACTAGTGAGCCAGCCCACCCTGTCCCCACACCCGGGAAGGGGCAGCATGCGGACCACATGAGAGCTTGCACTTTGCCTATGCATTGAACCTCAGCCACCCCTGCCTCTGGCGGTGACCCCAGCTCACCCTGGTGTCTCCCAGGCTCCCCACACTGCCCCTCCTTGGCAGACATCCGAAGGTTCGCATATGATGATCAGTTTATTTTTCCTCCCTCAGCCCAAATCCCAGCGCCCATTTCCCACCAATGACAGGGTCTTAGGAGCAGGGGGTAGCCTCCCCTGGGAAATGAGTTTGACCTGAGGGCCCCATGGGAGGGACCGTAGGGCCAGTGAGCACAGTGGGCCCCAGCAGGTGCACAGGGCAGACAGAAGAGTCCTGAGCCAGCACAGATGATGTGGCAGCCTGTGGCGGGTGCCCTTGGACTCCCAGGAACTCAGACAGACCAGGCACCCTGGGATGGGAGGGAAGGTTTTCCTCTCTCCGCTCAACAGCCAGTTCTGTTTATGTGGTGTTATTTTCCGCCCTAATTTCTCTGTCTATGGCAGAGTCTCTTCATGCTTGCCGTATTACCAGGGGACCTGCCTGTCTTCAAAAATAAGTGGCGCACCTTGTCAGGTGACCTGTCTGTCGCCCTGGTCTCAGCAGTCACAGGCACCATATATATGAAATATTTGCTACCATGGGGGTGGGGCAGCTGCCTAGAGGTCTCTGCGGTTACCCCATCCCCAACCCACCATGGAGTCAGTCCCCAGCAGGGGAGGGAGGGTGACATCTCAGGCCTCAGAGAGTCATTGCTTACTGCAGCTGTGCTGAGCTGGGGACCCCACATTTGAGGGGTGCAGCAGCCTTTAGAGGTCTCCTAGTGGCTTGTCTACAATCTCAACATTCTTTCTTTGTGCACCTCTTTCTTTTTTAATAAGATATAATTCACATACCATCAAGCTCACCCTCCTGAAGTGTAGCGTTCAGTGGCTCATAGCATATTCACAGAGTCACAGGGCCACCACCACCTCAGCATCCAAACACCTCAGAAAGAAACCCGAACCCAGGGCAGCAGCCACGCCCCTGCCCCGCCCTGACAGACAGGGCGCACACATGGAACGATACAGCTGTGGTCCTTTGTGACTGACACCTTTTGACCGTGTCTGCACCTTGCTTGGAGAGCAACACAGCAAGCTGCCCACAAAGCCAAGCTCAGACCTTTGTTAACATAAAGCTCTTCTAAAACCACCGCTGCCTTCCTGTCACTCATCCCCATCACCTGTTTGCCTAAAACCCCCAGTGCTCTCGCTACACCCGAGCTTTCCAAAGCACCCTTTCCCCTTCCTCTTCCTCTCCCCTCCCTCTCTGAGGGGCTGGTGCTCATCCTGCAAGACTCAGCTAAAAGTTTCTCTGATGGGAGGTGGAAAGCACCCCTTCTTCCAAACGCCTATCACTTCCTTCTTCCAAACGCCTATCACTTCCTTCTTCCAAACGCCTATCACTTTCCGTCTGTACTTTTAATAAGCAAACAAACAAAGCCCGGCACTTAGCACGCCACACTTATTTGTTTTCATGTCTGGGGCCCTTGTTACACTGAGCTTCCAAAGCAAAAGAAACTGTCTTGGTATTTCTGATTCCTTTACCTTTTTCCGGCCGTCACTACTGTCAGCTCCGCCAGAAACGCACGCTCATAGTGCAGGCACACAGAGATGTTCAGTAGTGTTTTATGAGTCAGGGTAGGAGGAATAGAAGAAGCAGAGACTGTAAATTTAATCTGGTAGATGTAACTCCGCGGAATAATGTGGAAGGAAAGGAGGGCTCAGCAGCCTGGCATGGCAGACACAAGGCGGGGTGTGACTGGTCCGGAAACGGCCTCTGTGGGTGATGGGGAAGGGAAGGAGGCAGGGTCATCCCCCCACTAGACAGTGTGGAGTGTCTAGCTGGCTACTGGCGTGGAAATAGCAAAAGGCTTGGCAGGGATGGAAGCAGCCACAACAGAGGGTGGGGTCATCTTTAGGCACAAAAAGGGAGGCATGAGTATAGAGGAGGGTGCTGCCAGCAGACGGGACAGCTGTACAGAAGCTCAGAGGCAGGTGAGAGCTGAGGCCTATGATAAATGGGTGTAGAGCCCAACATGGCAGAGGGGCGACATTGAGGCTGGGTGGGCAGGGCGAACAGAAGCAGAGGTACCCATGGAGCTTTAGATGAGGCCTACACCTGCCGCTGGTGGAAACCTCCTCGTCTCTCAGGGTCACTCAGAGATGCCCAGACTTGCCCAGTTCATTCTGGTCATTCAGAGCAGCAGTGGAAACTCTCAGAAGGCAAGTAGTGGATCCCAGTTCCTCCTGGGGAAGAACTGAGGCACAGGGATGGATTTGCTGGTCCTACCCCCTTAGACTCTATGCCAACCCTCTGATCCTCAGTTTCTCCTGGTGTAGACACTGACCAACTGAGGGTACAGGGGAATGGAGGCAGCAGCTCTGAGGGTTTTACTGAGGATTATATGAGATCGTGATAGAAATGCCCAGAAAGGGTTGTGCCAGTGTTTACCCTTAGATGCACTGTGGGCACAGGGTAACCTGGTGCAAGAAGCAGAGGCCTTGCCTCTCTTTTATGCCATTTCCAGGGGATTAGAGGCCTTGGTGCAGGCAATTCCATGCTGTTTAATTGAAACAGACTTGAAAGCAGTCAGTACTATGTATAATTTCTGGGTACGGGGTAGGGAATAAATTTAGCTCCCACCCTTGGTCCAAGGGTAGTGATGTGCAGAGGAGATATACTGGGGTCTCTCCTTCCTTGTGGCATCCAGCAGTCCTCAGGGCAAAACGAAGCCTGTCCTTTCTGCTGCTGGGGGATGAGGTGGGGTGAACCCAAGGGCCAGGCTGAAGTCCCCCAAGGGGGAGTTCCAGGGGATGCAGGGCAGTTCCAGGGGATGCAGGCCTTGCCCGCAGGGGCCCAGTTCCCAAGGCGGGTGCTAAGCGTGCCTTCTGCCCAATGGAAACAAAGCTGTGTAATTGCCTTTTAATCTGGGACAGTCTGCTGGTGTCGTGCTGAATGGTGAGGGGAGGTGGCTTCTTCCCTTTGAGTGAAAAGTTATTTGATCTCTGTCAGAGGAAAAGGGAAGGGAAGGGGAAGAAAGAAGAACGAGGGCCTGGCTCCAGGCCCAAGCGGAGGCCACCACGGAGGGTTTTATTTCTCCTAATAACAATCATAAATAAAGGGGAACAAGCATCTCTCTTGTCTTGGCTCAAGGCCATTGTTTTGTGCGGGGCCTGCTCCTCACCCTGCTGCTTCTGCCTCCCGCAGCTGAGGATGGGGAAGACAGCTTGTCTGCAGGGAGGAGTAGGCCACCACCTGTCTCACCTGGACAGCTGGGAGAGACGCGCTCCACAGACCTGAATGGACCCCCCTTCTGCCCTATTCTCTATCCTCGCACCTCTCCCCAGCTCTTCATGCTGCCAAGGTCGCCATCCAATCAGTCTCCCAGCCTCTGCCCCCCGCACTTTATTCCCAGTAGTCACCAGTGATATTACTGAAGCAGCCCAGATGACCCACTCAGAGCAGCCTCCGTACCCTGCATCGCTGCTCCCTCTACCTGGAATCTTCTCCAGGTAGCTATGGTTGGGCTGCCCCCCTCCTTCGCTTCTTTGCCCAAGTGTCTTTTCCTGGTGAGACCTTCCCAGACCACCATTGAGCTGAAATAATCCGACAGGAACTTTATCTCACCGACTGTCATTTCCATTGCTAGAATCTAAGCTTCACCCCCACAGAGGTTTTTTGTCTGTTTTGTTCAGTGCTGTACCCCCAGGACCTAATAAGCGCATGCCCCGGAGCACAGCCACTGCCTCCTAGCCCTGCGCACGTACACACACGTGTGCATACACACAGGCTCCTGCAGAATCCAGCTCCCCTAAGCCCGCCCAGGCACAGCCATCCCTGACCAGCGTGTGCCCCAGGTCCCGTCCCAGCCTCCCAGTGTGGGCTGCCCTGATAGCACTCACCTCCCGCAGGCGCTGTGACAGTACAGAGTTCTCCCTTCATGTCTTGCCGCTTCTGAGGTCAGGGCTACTTCCCGTTTTACACTTGAGGAAACTAAGGGCAGGGAGGTAACGGCTTGCTTCTACTCACCCTCTGTGCACGCAGGGCCAGAGTGAAGCCAGAATCACTCTCAGGCCTTGGCCAGACATGTCCACATTTTCCCCAAATGTCCCTCAGGACAGTGGAAGAATGGCTGGCCACTTCCCCAGCTATAGCCCATACCTGCCTATCTGGCCTGGTTTCAGGGAGGCCAAGCAGGGGAAGTGAAGACAGTAGTGGGAAGGATGTCCTCCGTCAACTGTACCCCACTCACAGCCGGAGCCACCTGCATGCTGCCCCATGTCCAGCGCACCTGCCCCCCATCTCAGTGTGGACACAGGCCAGCTGTGCTATCTGGCCTGTCCCTGCTTTGCCCACCTTCTGGGAGCCTCCCCAGCACAGCAAGGCATTCTCAGCACTTCCCTCCCTATGCTTAGTAAACTAAGTTGTAGATGGAGATATGGGAGCTGGGAAGGCACGAGGGACCTCTTCATACCCTCAGCCAGGACAGTCCGGTTCACAGCCTCTGACTTGGTTCCCTGTCTCTCCCAAGGGGCCCTATCTCCAGCTATGATCTCTCTGTCTCAGGAAACACCAAAGTGGCCCCCCTAAGACCCAGTGTGGGGTATTGGTGGGGGGAGCCCCTGCATTCTGGTGGACATG
The DNA here is from genome assembly GCA_004027295.1 of Dolichotis patagonum. Taxonomy (NCBI): domain Eukaryota; kingdom Metazoa; phylum Chordata; class Mammalia; order Rodentia; family Caviidae; genus Dolichotis; species Dolichotis patagonum. The sequence goes on from PVJX010000072.1 coordinate 230,807, forward strand.
CGAGAAGGTGCCGCAAAAGGGAACACTGGTGGATGGGCCACCAGAGGTGGCTCCTTCTAGCCCCGAGAAGCTTGTCTCTGGATGCTAAGGCGAGGCCCCTGAGTAAGGTGATTTTCAAGGACAAGCTATTGTCTTAAGAGGTGACCGGTAGGTCAGTAAGTAGCAGTGTGAAGGGACAGGTGTGATGAAGGCTGATCACTCCTTCAGGCCACATCTTATGCACCTGTGTGCCAGTCCCAAGCTGGGCACTGGGCACTGGGGAGTTGACAGGGCAGACAGGCTGAGCTGCACATACCATTAGCAGAGCAGGAAGCCGCCTTGCATTTTACATGATTGATCCTTTTGGGATTTCATTTAGAGCATGGGGCAGGGGGTGCTTTCAGATAATGCAGGGAGATAGAGACCCAGTGGGGAGCCCGACAGTGTGTTCAATTGTGCTTATGTTTACCAATGTGACCAAATGTGCTTATGTAGAAAGAGGAAGTGTGTTTCAGCTATGTGCCAGCTCTGTCACCTTGGACACTCTCTGGCCTCGGTGTCCCCATCTGTACAGCACAAAGAGCCTTCTCTGACCCATGACCTGTGTGGAGTGGATCTGTGTAGGACTAGGGACCCTTTCCACCATTTGTCAACGCCAAGGTGCTCAGAGACCAGGTGTGTTACAAGAAGCATGGTGTCATAAATTCTGAGAGTCCATCTAGCCCATCTGTGAGCTCTAGAGATGCCCTATTGCCTCTTATTGTCAGACATGGGTTTATTTGTCCCTCTGGTAAATGCATGAACACCCTTTCTACATTGGGGCCTCCAACATGCGGGACCCAGAGAGGTCGTTATGGAGAAATTAGCACTTCTCAAACTGCATGGGTCCCAGCCCCTTTCCAGTGAGGCCTCCTGGTCCTGTCTGCTGTCAGTCAGCAATTCTTTGTTGTCTCCTGTGTGCAGGCCCTGGCAGGTACTGGGCACCTAGTTTGACAAGGCAGGGCCCTCATGTTCTCAGGGTGCTCACTGCCATTACCTGGCTCTTCCCAGGGCCAGGGTCAGCTCCACTCGCTTCGGTTATAGACAGTTGTGCAATCTTCCCAAAAGCCAATGAAGAAGTGACTGTTCTCTCCTTTTTAATAGATGAGGAAACAAGCACAGAAAGTAGAGGCCACGGCTAGCAAGTGGCTAAGCTGAGATTTGACCCAGGAGCCTAGGGCAGGAGGACCTTTCTGCTGCACAGCAGGCTAGCACAAAGATTTCTTGCAAGTGTCTCTGATGCTGTGGGATGAGAAAGGGTAAGAAACAGGCCAGACCAGGCCCAGACAAAAACAAAGGGGGAGCCCTGCTTCGTCCAGCCCCAGAGCTGGCTGGGCCACACACGGCTCACCTCATCCCCACCCCTGGACCTGCCTAGCTGGTGTCAGGCAGTGGCCAGTCCAATCCTGGGCTCAGGATCAAAAAGCATGGGGAATGCACTTCTCTTCAGTAAAAGGGATGGAGATTAAACAGCAGGTAGAGTTTCCCAGCTGTCCTGACCATACGCTATTAAAACAGGAAGCTGAGGGAGGTGGAGGCCTTTGCCGGGAAGGTTAGTGCCACTGTTGCTCACAGCTGCTGGAGAGGTGAGTGGAGGAAGGGGGTACAGGAAGACTCCTCCAGGGTCTGGAGGTGAGATCGTGTCATGCGGGTCAAAGACACTGTCCCACAGGAAGTAGAGACTATCAGCCATCCCTACGCTGCTACCACTGTCTTCTTAGGACACTGTCTGCCCCAGCCCTACCACTGGACTTCATTAAATTGCATTTTCCCAGAGCAGGGCAGACCTGTGACAGAATGAGTCAATGCCAGCTTGCTACAACTGTCACCCCTGGAGCCGGCGGGCATAGAAGGAGATAATTGGAAGCAGTTTGACAGCTTAATGTGTGGGGCTGGCTTCCTGGAGCAGTGTAGGGGTGGGGTGGGGGTGGGATGGGGTGCCATCGAGGTGGATACAGGTGGGATTGGGCAGGCTTGGGGTTGACCCTCCACAACGCCTTTCCCCCTCCACTTCCCCAGCAGCAGCTTGTTGGGCAGGAAAATAAAGCACGAGGAAGGAAATTAGATATGGAGAATAAATTAGGCTTTCTTTATTAATTTGTCAGAGCTAATTAACATCTCCCCAAGATTTGTCTCCTCTCCAGATGCCCCCCAGAGCAGGAGGAAGGGAAGAGTCTGAGAGAGGCCAGGCTTGGTCTTCAGGTTCCCCACCTTGGCCTGTCCTCATAGTACTTGTCTCCAGAGTAGAGAAAGACAGGAGAGGTGTCACATAAAGGAGGAGCCCCTAGAGTCCTGTTTTAAGGACTGCAGACTGAGAGGGAGCCCACAACTCATCTTGTCCACTTGTCCAGAAAGCCCCTAACACTGAGTCTCAGTCGCCTCACCTCTCTGATGTCACCTCTCTGATGTCACCTCCTCAGTGAAGCAGAGTCGTACAGTACCTGCATGCTCAGAGCTGGGCCATCTGTCTCTCAGTGGGTGCAGCTCTGCCCAAAGCTCTGGCTGCTACTCTGGGAAACAATTTAAGAGAAATACTGGCAAGCTCTCAGATTGCCCGCATAGCAGAAGGCCACTTGGGTTTGACCTTAGCAATAACTGCAAGAGATAAAAAGAGTAGTACCTGGTGTTCCCATTTCACCGGTGTCAAAACTGAGAGCCAAGTACCTCCATGAGAGCACACCAAGAACAGCTAGCAGAGGCTAGACCAGAACTACAGAATGAGTAATTGCTCTGCTCAGTGGCCTGGCCTCCTGAGAACCCTTCCACCCATTTCACCCCGTTTCACCCTGACTCACACCGTGCATCTCACTTACTAATAGTCTTCTCATTTCCTGGGTGTGAGTTCAAGGTCTGCCTGCCTGGAAACCACTCTGACTCCAGAAGCCCAGTCTGCTCCTTGACTTGGGCAAGAGCCTTGGCTTGTTTCCTACAGCTAATGTCGTCCCTCATCCACTGTCACCCCAGAACGGGACCCAGCCCTGCCGTGTCAGGAAATGACACCTCTGAGAAGCTCTTCTCCATGGAGGCCATGGGAGAGGGAGCCACTGCAGATACCGCCTTGGGGGGCTGCTAAATCCAGCCTGTTCCGCATCCTGCCATGCTGTGGAGGCACCAAAGGGTTCTGTTGTCACCAACTAGCAGCCCCTGGGAGCTGTAACCTGTGTAGGTAACATGAACCCACCAGCCCTGGGCCTGGAGCTTTTGCTTGTCACAGTGGAGCTTGTTGGGGGCTGGCTGCAGAGCAGAGGGACCCTGTAGAATCATCTGGCCAGCCCTGTGGCTTAAATAAGGAGACTGCGGCCTGGAAAGAGAAAGCTCCATAGCTCTCTGGCTCTTGGCAGCACTGGGGTTAGAATGTGAGCCCCCGACTCCCAGGCTAGCCCTCTTTCATGAATTGGGTGTCAGGGCTTGATATGTGACATTGTAGATAAGTGAATTTGCCACATGGGGACCCTCAGAGCCAAGAACAGGCTACCTCTGGATGAGTAGGAACTTACCCCAAAAGAGGTCAGAATGCAAGGTCAGTGTTCAGGGGCAAGGTCACAACCTCCACGCCTTCCTGCCTCTGGTCACTACAGGACCATCCCCTTTGCAGGGGGCGTGCACTCCTGTTCATGCCCTCAAATCATGGGAACAGTTAGGGCTCTGCTACCTCAGCCCAGAACACAGTCCCCTTTAGACCTTGTTTCCTCCAATGTCCCCAGCAGACCTGCAGTGCCTGTGTGGTGGTGGCTGTAACTCCCACTTCACAGGAACAGGCACCCAGGGGGATTGTGTTTTCCCAGCTTTACGTGGCTAGAAGTGGCTGAGCCAGGCCTAGGAGGCAGTCACCTCCTTCGGGAGCCTCACACTGTGTTTGGAGCAGGGGCAGACCTGGCTCTGCTGCTGACCGTGACTCTGGCAGTCCTTGGGTACTGTCCAGCCTAGCTTTCTTGTGCCTACGGCATCTGCTTGGAAAGGCTGTGCTGAGGACTTCATGACCAGGTATGTGGCAGCTCCAGGCCTGTGCCACTGCCCAGTGAATCCACTGAGTGTCTCAAAAGGTCCTACCCCAGGCTCAGTTTCCCTCCACACCTGTGGTTACACGGGAGTAGGCAGTGTTGGGATGAGGCCCTCCCAGCTATCCTGAGACTCTAGCCAGACCCAGAGACTAGGCCATACCTGCCTGTTGGAGGTGCCATAGTGTGGGGTACAGCAGACAGTAGGAATGGGGGCCTCAACTCTCCAGACCTTTGGGCTGGGCACAACAGCTGGGTGTGACTGGCCTGGGGCGGAGGGACGGATGTAAGGAGAGGGAGGAGCTGCCATGATTGGCATCTGCTGGCCAAACATGGGGCAGCATCTCAAGGTTCCCTTGAGGACTCTTGAAACTTTCTGAGACTTGGGGAACTCAGGAAAGGGACTGGAGAAACCCTTTAGTATGCCTTCCTTCTTTTGTCATATCCTTCAGGCTTGTCATGTGCCACAGTGTGAGCATGGCTGGTAGTGGTGCCTACCCAAGGGACCAGCCGATACCAGAGGGCCACTTCTACTTGTCCTCTACAGGGAGGGCACTACAGCACTTTGGGGATCTCTCTGGGAACACACACACACACACCCCTCACTGGCCAGAGGGCTTCAGGACCAGGCCAAGCCCAAATGAGGGTGCTGATGTGGGGGAAAACAGCTGAGCTGACTGGAAACTGTTGTGAGCTTTGCAGGCCCACATTGAGCAACTTAGAGAATCGGGACAAATGCTAGTAGCTCTGGCCCTTGGAGAGCACCTGGGGCCCACTTCAGGTGCAGGAAAACATCCTGCCTCAGCCACCAGGAATGGTCCCCTCTGTGGCTCTGTCCCTGATCCCAGAGTGGCCACAGACCAGCAGCCACTTCCTGAGCAACTAGTCTGTTGGGCACTTGCGACCATATATTATTCTACTGAGTCCTTATAGTCACTTTAAGATAAAATATTAAGCCAGTTTTACACATGAGGAAAGGAGGCTCCCAGGAGTAAGTCGTCTTGCCAGTGAGTGTAAGTGCCCAGCCCTAGTTCTGTCTGCCACCCAAGCTCCCTCCCTTGTTCTCTCCTTACGAGGACGAAGAGCTGCCTGACTCCTGGCTCTAGTCCCTGACCCAGCAGGCCCAAGCTCACCACAGGACGGAGTGTGCTTTCACTGCAGCAAGAGGTGGTGAGGATAGGTACCAGGAAGAATTTCCCCACTGGCGAAGGGTGTAGCACATTTCGGCAGAATCTTCAATTATAGGGACCTTGAAAGAAGGGGAGGAGTTTGCTTTATCCCATGGGTAGAAGTGTTTGGGTTCAAACTGTGCCAAAGGCAAAGGGTAACACATGACAACGCCCCTCTCTAAGCTCTGGTTAGGAAGTTTTAAAAGCTCAAAACCCCCGACTTTGGCTACGCATGACCATCAGAGTCCGGGCATGGGTGACACTTTTCCAAAGGCTTTCTTACCCTAGTCCACTTGGGAGTCCTTGCCAGCTGATGCCTGGGGCAGCACGTTGGGCCGGGTAGGGCTAGACCTGGGCAGGTGTGGTCCCAGCTATCTGTCTGAGTACCAACTGGCTCCACTCTGTGAGCTTCACCACTCCAAAGCCCACCTGCTCTGTCCTTTCGCTGCACTTGGAAAAGGAGACCCAGACTGCCAGGGTTCAGCCTGTGCCGCCCACCCTGCCCTGCAGAAGTTGGCCCTGCTTGCGGCAGCAGAGCCATTGCTGGGCATAGCAGGGAGTAGAATGCCAGGCTCTGGTCTCAGCTCTGGTCTCAGAGAGGGTTCTGAGGAGTCCGAGAATCAGGGGCAGCATCTTGCTGAGAGGGAGCAGCCAGAAGGCTCAGGTCAAAGTTCAGGTTCTACCGTTCTTCAGCTATGCAACTTGGCAGATTTCTCAGCCACTGAGCCCATTTTCTCCTCTGTAAAATGAGAATATCAAGATGCGCTCCAAAAGACGGATGTGCAAAAGGGAAGCGTAGTAGGTGTTCAGCTGATGTCAGTAGAGACAGAGAAACTCCCTGCTAGCATTATAGCACAAATACTGACCACCAATATTTCCTTTTAGGGTTGAGGTAGCCTCCAAAGGGGGGGGGGTACTGAGCCTTGGAAAACTCAGGCACATGCTCAATTTAGTCCCTTTGAAGATGAGAAGCTGGCTGTGAAGTGCAGGCCGTTCTGATAGGACCAGGGCTGGAGCAGAGATGAAGAGACACAGCAGGGCAGATGGTGTGAAATAAAATGGATATTTTTAATTGCTTCAGCTCACATCTCATAAAAGAAAAAATAATAATAAAGCACAAGCCCTTGCCTTTCCTCACCCCCCTTTCACTGCCATGAGTCAAGAACCAGTTCCCACCAGTCGCTCTGAGGTTCAAAGCGTCTCCCCGCCCTGATCCTCACCCGACTTCCCTGCCCCCCACCACCACTGTGGGCGCCAGGCCTTCCTCTGCTCAGCGTGGGCACTGCCACTCCCTGGGCCAGCCTCTGCCCGCCGCCGAAGGAGGCGCCCAGTGGTGGCAGGCCTGATAGGGGTTGCTGGCAAACAGGTCACCAGCCCCCTTGCCTGGTGGCCTCCCGGGGCCTCCTGTTGTTGATAGCCCCTGTCGGGGTACAGCGAGGAACTATCTTCTGGTATCCGGCCTCTGTGCCCTTCCCACACAACCAAGGAGACAGAGGCCAGGCCCGGCTTCCCACCTCACCGCATCTGCCCCGCAGCGCTGGGACCTGCCCTGGCCTGCATGGGGAGGTGGAGTCTGCGGCCAACGCCTCACTGGCCTGCACTGCTGTCCTTGGTCCATGGGAACCCACCCCTGCCCTGCTTCCTGCCAGCCGTGGTCTCCTGTCCTATGAGGTGGGACAAACCTCCCACCCACCCTGTCCGGCCCCCTTTCTGCCCCCACTCCCAGCCCTGACTCATTGCCTCGCTTCCCACTCAAGCTGTGTCTCTCCAGGACGTGTCAGGACAGGGCGCCTGGGTTCTGGTCCTACAGGCTTGGCTGTGCTGTTCTTGTGGGGGTGGGGCAGCAAAGAGAATTGGCTTTGACCTGCTTCTTCAGGCTCCCTCCCTCCTCCACCCCACCCCAAAGGGACAGGCGGGGCTGAACTCCAGAGCACCTCCAGATTGCACCCAGAGGCCCTGCCTGGGGCTGCTACAGCTCAAGATAGTGGGAGCCAGGAACTGAGGGGCACTACCCTTGATGCCAGATTTCTAAGTGCCAGCCTATCCTTCAGGGTCCCTTACACAAGCCTTCACAGAGGACTGCTTCTGACTGGCTTTCTTCCTCATTGCCTTGGAAGCCAGAATGTAGAAGGGTCAAGAGAGTTAGATTTTCCTACTTCATTTCCCCCTCTGAGTCTGAATTTTAGCAGCTTCAAAATGGGCAACACTTTCCTCTTGACTGTCCCAGAATCCCGGAGCCGCAGGGTAAATGAGAGCGGAGGAGGAAGGTGGGAGATTTGCCCTGGGAAGCTAGCATGGACAGCAGAGGCTGGGAGACAGCGCCCCACTTCCCAGTGGGGCTGGGATTGGACGCATGCCCACCCCCACCTCTGTGGCCACTCAACCTTCCTCTTAGAGGATCTTTCCTTTTTGTAACTAATCTTGGCCTTCACAGGGAATCTGGTCTTCCTTTGATCAGCCAGCTTCCTAGAAAGTCTTGATTAAAAACTCTTGGTGACCTGAGAAGTCTACAGGGCCCATGTCCCTCTGTTTGCTGGGATTTGACTCTTGATTATAGCTTATTGAGTGAACCAGGTGCGAAGTGTTGCAAATGCAAGCACCAGGCTGGGTGTGGGAGTTCCAGAGTGAATGTGTCCCCTTCCTGGCACAGCCAAGCACTGAGGACCGGAGACTGCAGCTTGAGCCAGCAGCCCGGGCAGTGGACTTGCAAGGACTGGATGTGACTGTGGAACCTGAGTGTTGAAGCAGTTTTCCAGGAGGCTGGTGTGGAGGATAGTATGTGGGAAGGGCAGGAGAAGGAGCTGAGAATGTAGGCAGGGACAGATTATAAAGGCCTGATAAGTAGCTTTAGATTCACCCCAAGGCACTGGAAGACCAGCTGGGGACTTGTGTCATAAAATCTGATTTGCATTCACATCTACCTGTTAGCAGAGTGGTTTGGACAGATCGGTTCACCAGCGTGGGCCTCAGTTTCCCAGCGTGACTGTGGCGCCTGTATTATGAGGCTTTTGATGAAACGAGGTTTTGCTGCACCCCTTAGACACCCAGTGCTGCTGAGTAAATAAATGTTTGCTTTAGTGTTCTCAGTGCCACGATTCCAGATAGGAAATAGGGAGAACCCGATTGCCAGGAAAGCTGCAGGAAGGACAGGAGTTCAGAGGTCATATTCTAGCAAATTGAAGGTGAGTCAAATGGCTGCAATGCTGTGGCTGGAGGTGGGGACCAGGGATGCGCTCCAGGGGAGTTCAGTGTGGACACAGGGAGGGCAAGACACCCAGGGGACCACTGGAGACATGGCTTGGGGTCTCACCCTGCAGGCATCATGCAGGCCCTGTGAGATAGCCAATCTCTACCACCCATCTCCTGCCCGCAGGATCTCCCTTCCCAAAATAACAAAAGCTTTAAGTCACCAATGGGCAAAGTTTTGCCCAGTCCACCTCCCCAGCCCCCAGCCCTACAGGCTGCTGCATATGGTTGTAAGCCAGTCAGGGAAGATTCCGGAGGTCAGGAGCCTTCACAGACACTAAGCCAAGAAAAAGAGACTGAGACAGAAAGAAGAAAGGTACACAGCTAAAAGTGGTGACATTCCAGCCACACGCCCAGTGACTGCTAGATCTCTTCTTGGCTGTCTGCTGCCTTGATGAGCTGTTCCTTATCTCATGACCCAGAGGCAGGGCCTTTGTAACCACAACAAGAGAAACAAGCACAGTACATCTCTATGGGCCTGTGTCTAGCTGAGAAGTCTTCCCCAGGTGCTTTCTGTGGCTTTTAGCAGGTTATTGAGAAGGCCAAGTTATACCTTCCCACTCCCCTTCCAGGCAGGTTCCCGCTTCCCTGCTCCCAGATTCCCACCAACTTCATCTTTGTAACATTGGATGAGTTCATTTGCTCTGCACCTGTTTCCTCATCCACATAGGGAGAGCCGGGAGCTAGCTAGCTGGTCTCCAGCTAAGGTCTGCGGACCAAAGGATTCTCAGCCTGCCCTTGCCTCCCACCCAGACCTCCCTTCCTTGGGTCTCAGCCTGACTTCTCCATCCCTTTAACTTCCCCATCTGTTTCTACACAAAATTCACCCACAACATTTCAGTTTTCCAATCGAATCATTAATTACCCCAGTAATTAAATCCAATTAGCAGTTGTAGGGGCCTTTCTGAGCGAGGAGCCATTAGCTAGGATGAAAATGCATGGGAGAGAGAAAGAAAAAAAAAAAACCTACCCTTTCCCAGCATTAAAAATGAAAGCAGGAGTCTGTGCTGCAAAGCAGAGGGCCCCATTAAAGTCGGGGCCCAAACTCATTAAGCTAATTTGGTGTGTTATCCCAGCAGCCTCCGGTGGGAGCCCAATGTTGGAACTGGCCAACATTCCCTGGTGGCGGGAAGGGCTAACATTCATCTTGGGGGCTGAGCTGGCTGAACCTGGCTTTCTCATGAGTACTTCCTAGGGTTCAAAGCTGCTGAGAGCTGGGAGTGAGAGGGCTGAGGGAGTGCATCCTAGGTGGGAGAACCAGGGGTGACTGCGAGGAGGGAAAAAATACCAATACCTTCCATTTCTGGCCTTGGGAAAGTACCCAACTTAGCAGCACTCACCTCTCTGAGTCTGAGGCTGGAAGGGTCCCTTTCCTGAGATGCTTGGGATGATTAAATGAGATGATATGTGTAAATACCTGACACCATGGGTCCTTAATGCCTTGGCTCTCTCAGGTTCCTGAAAGTGCTCAGCATACCTTTTGCTCAGTCTCCTCACAGCCCTGCAGACAATGCCTGAAGATGTCACCCTGCAGTTCCCCAGGTGGAGAAGCTAAGGGGCAGAAAGACAAAGACCCACAGCCAGAGAATGGCAGGGTTTGGGCTGGAAGTCAAGGACCTGGGGAAGAATGGAGGTTTTATGTGCGTGGTGTCCCCATACCCCGGTGGGAATAGGGGAGGTGTCCAGCTCACCCTCTCCTCCAAGTCAAGGCCAGGAGGCAGGGGGAGGCTGTCCACCCTGTGTGCAGGGAGCCCTCTCCAGCCCCTCTCAGACTCAGACCAGGGTTGCCAGACCGGCAAGGAAGTCCATGGGCTGTTACACCCTCAGCCGTGACTGAGCAGCTACAAAGGGGACAGCCACTGCTTCCCCAGGAAGGGGAGAAAGGCCGAGGGACAGTGGGTGAAATGGTGAAAAGGCATGGCCCCGGAGACAATGGGCCCACATTAGAGCTGGCCTCACCCACTCTTTGACCTCAGGCAGGTTACTTGCCCTCTCTGAATACCTCATCTCTAAAATGGGGACAGTAATGACACTTAGCTCCCAGAGTTCTAAGATTTAAGTGGATTAATGCAAGTAAACATTCAGAGCCGGATCCGGCACAGATCCCTGATACACGCATGCTAACTGCTCCTGCCGTCCCCGGGAGGAGCCTGGCAGGGGACATGACCCACTGTTTTTCTTTCCAGAAAAGGTAGGGAGCACTTGAGACCCTCAGCTTCTTCTGCTAAGGTGATAGCCCCTCTTGGGGCAGTGAGAGGGGACAGTCGAGACTCCTGACAGATCTAGAGGACGTGGAGTCCCCACCCCCACCCCAATGCACACACAGACTTGCATACACATCACTGCCAAGAGCTGCTTCTGGGCTTCAGGGGCCACCATGGGCAGGGCCAGGAGAGCATGGGAAAGGGGAAGGGGAGCAGGTGGCCACAGAAGCCGAGCTGCATCCCCGAAGCTGGGCGCCATGCCCTTTGCCTACGTGCTGGCTCCCTCCGTGAGGCAGGATAAGGAGCAGGCCCTGGCATGCCGGGCCCCTACCCAGTGACTCCTGAAACCCCGACAAGTCTGAGCTGGAAGGCAGACTGGGCGAGGCTCCTGATAGATTCATGTTGGGCAGAAGGACAGTTAGGGTGGGGAGGAGGATGGGAAAGACCCCCCACCCGAAACTGACACCACGGGTGGCAGGGAGAGAAGGGAGAGCAAGCAGAGCCAGGGGCAGCAGCGGCCCTGAGGTTCTCCCCTGCTTCTCGGGTCCCCTCACCCGACGTGCCCCTGCCTGGCAGGGCAGGAAGAGGACAGGCTGCTGCAGCCAGCACAGATGTGCATCTCTCAGCATTTCGCCAAGTGGAGGGTAATGATTTGGTGCTTCTGAGAAACAGGGAGGAGGCAACAATGCCATCCTGGTGCTGGGAGCTGGGGAGGCTGGGTCTTCCAGAAGACGGGAAAGTCATTTTCTACAGGTGATCTCACTCTGTCCCCACCCCAGCCGAGCAAGGTAGACTGATAAGGCCATTTTGTAGTGAACAGATGAGGTGTAGAGAAGGCCGTGGGACTTGGTCATGGGTCCCACTGCTGGAAAGCACAGTAGCTGACCAGGACAGAGGGGAAAACCTGTGTCCCCACCACCACGACCCCATTCACCCTCCTGGCACTAGGAGAGGATCGGTCTAGGGACTGTAAGCATGCCCACAGGCTACCGAGCCTGGAAATGGGGTTCCAGGCCAACCCACCAGCAAAGTGGGAGACCTTCCAGCTGGGCCCCTTCCCAAAAATACATATCAGAACTCTGAGGACCCCACTTCATCCACACACTTCAAGGAGGTCTGGCATGTAGGAAGAAAACTGCTCTCTGGGTGATACCAGGATAGGGGTAAGTTTGGACCTGGGAGCTTGTAAGAGCTGGGGTTATATCAAACAGTGGCATGTGCCAGTAGTCCCAGCTGCTTGGGAGGCTGAGGCAAGAAGATTGCTTGAGCCCAGATGTTTGGAACCAGCCTGAGCTGCCCAATAGTTAAAAAGAGAGAGGAAGGGGGAGAGAGAGGAAGGGTTCAGCTGTTGCTCCAGGAACTTTGCTACCTCATGTGGTTACACCCAGGAAGGGGTAAGCACTTGAGCTGGGGTCACGACCTGGGTTTTGTTGGGTCTGTGTTAGCACTGACACTGAGAGTCAAGCCAGGCTCCCATGGAGTTTAGGAGAGGTGGGGGTTGCTTTGGGGTTTGACATTGGAGTAGGTGTAGGCAGCTGGGGTCACCCAGCGAAAGGCAGAGTTTGAATGACATCGGAGGACCCACATCCAGTTCAACCAAAGGCTGTTGCCTATATTTGGAGGAGAGAAATTCATTCTCACTGAGCATCGGCCAGCGCAGGAGATCAGGGCTGGGAGCTGAGCCAGAAAGCCAGTTGGAAGGTATGAAAACTCCGTGGTTTCTGAAGCAGTGAGTGATGGAAGGACCACTACAAGACACTCATGCCCTTTTCCCAGTGAGCTCCATAGCATCCTGTGATATAGTCCTCATCCCTCAGAGTCCGCTCAGACGCCACCAGACAGAAGCCTGAATTCTGGGCCAATGGGACTTCGGAGCTCTCTTCAGCCAAGGGAGCACAGGGCAGGGGTCTCACTGCATCCTTTCCACTCCAGTATCCCTGATACCGAGAACACCTGCCTTCCTGGCCACCTCCAGCCCTACAATGCAGTCTCTTGAGTCAAAGACAAAATGTGACCCAAAACGTTGCCAGTTCCGTGTCCAGCCTCCTCGTGTTGCCTGCCTCCAGACCTGGGTCATCAGAGTGTGTCTGATAATGATTGCTGCCCTCTGCCTGAGGTCCCTGGTCCAAGAGAAGGCATGGAAAGCTCTGAAAACAGCCCCAAAGCAGGAGGGGTAAAGAAGGCTGACCCCTGGAGACTGGGTCCAGGTTATCCCCATTGAAACATGGCAGGAGAGGGATGTCACCACCCAGGGTCCTCCCTAAGCTACTTCTGAAGTAGGTGGAAGAGAAGAGGTTGCTTTAGGGCCCTAGCCACTGATCCCCTCCCCGTCCAACAGTGTCGGGTCACCATGGTGCTACAAAGCGTCATGCCAGAGGTTAGGGTGAGACTGCATTTCAGTGCTATAAGCTGGTGGAAACAAGGCCTTCCTGAAGGGCTGCTGTCCAAAGCTTATCCCAATGTCCCTCTAGTGGCCCTACTTCTCATTGGGCTCAGTCCCCTGAGATTCAGGGGGTGCTATCCTTGAAGGGTCCCAGCCCACACCCTGCAGCTGGGACATTCCACCCTGCAGTCCCAGAGTCCCTCTGACCAAAAGCCTTGCCTGTGATAGACCCCTCCGTGGCAAGGAGCCGCCCTCATGGAGGTGCTTGGGGTGCGAATGGAGGGGCCAGAGTGACAGATGCCAGCTCTGGGTGAGACAGGCATATAGGCTGGTGCTGTGGGGTCGCAGTGCCAGTGTGTGTGTGTGTGTGTGTGTGTGTGTCTACCGTCTGTGCCTCCAAAGAGCTCGAGGCAGCAGCAAGGTCCTCCCACAGTAAAGGACAAGCCCAGAGAGCCAGGCCCAGGATGAGAAGCACAAACAGCAAAACTTAATGACTTTAATATGAAAGAATTTGCCACTAATTAAGCACAAACACTCCAGTAATGCACAGAACACATGTTGTGGATTTCACTTAAGCAGGAACCAAATGAGGTGAAAATCCTTCTGAAATGATAGCAGTTTACCAGGCGAAGGAAGACACTACCTGACCTGGTTTCTGCTGTGGGTAATGCAGCCTGGCTCCCGCCTTCCCAGCCTCCCTTCCCTCCCTGCCCTCCCCGTCTCAGGGTTGCAGCAACACTCCCCCTGTCTGTCCCTTCCCGTGCCACTCCACACCCACATCCTTGCCACTCCATAACCCATGTTCCGACAGCCAGCTCCCCAGACGGTCTTCTATTTTCCCCCACGTGTCTCCCCCAAATACCACTCATCACCCCTCCAGCAGAGCCCAGACTCCAGTGAGGAAGACCTGCACCCTTCTTATCTGCCTCTGTGCAAATGAGGACAGTCAGTGCCAGAGTGTCCCCCGCTGTTCCCTACTCCCCTGTGCACCCAGCTTAGCATGGTGGGCCCCCTGCATATCCAGAAACTCCACCTCTACCCGAGCTTAGCATGCATTTCCCAGTGGGGGACATGTAACAGTAAGTGGAGGTGCTGCTCCTGGTACCGAATGGGAAGACACCAGGGGTATCACTAAACATCCTGCAGTGCACGATAGAGAGTTACCCAGCGGTGCCAAGGTCAGTAGTGCCCCGTGGAGTGCGCAGCGGGGACTTGCTCAGAATCACATGGTGGGCTGAGAGAGCCGTGATGGAAACCAACTCACCTGCCTCCTAGGCAGGTCTTTCCCCCACATTATAATAATACAACCGCTTTTGTGGCATAAATATGTGCCAAGCACTGTGCTAATAGCATGTGTGAGGTATTCCGTTTCATCCCTGTGTCAGCTCTAGGAGGTAGAACTGTCATTATCCTCAGTTCACACATGAGAATTGTAAGGCCCAGAGCTAATAACCAGCAGATCCAAACTCAGATCTGTCCAAATTCAAAGTCAGTGTTCATGCGCTGATTACTTTACACACCTCGCCCTCTCTTCCTTTCAACCTCTATCTTGGGGTTTCCACCCAACCCCATGCTTTTAGAATAACCTTCCCTGCAGGCAGGCACTCCACTCCCACCTGACTGCCTTCTTCTCCCCCACAGCCTCTGAGTAGGCAGCTGCATGTAGCTGGACAGGACATCAAGAGCTGGGCACTGGGGTGGTCCAATTGGCCACGCTTGGTATAAGGCTGATCTGAGGAAGTCTGCTTCCAAACACATGTTGAATGTTGGTTGGAACCCAAAGAGTTGAGACAACGCGTATGTCAGTACTGAGTTTTTAAAAGGTTCTCCTAGGGGAAGCTGAGGAATTCTTCCGCTTGCTCTGCAGTCCCATTTCGCCCACTCCCACACTAGCCTTCCAAAGGGGCTGGTGCCTCCACTCACTCCCCAGATGTGTCATTAACAATGCACACTTGCCGAGGGGAATGCCAGGCTGAGCATTTGCTGTGAGATAGGGGTGTTTGAAGAGGTTGACACTGGCTGGGCCTTGCTGAAATCTTGGCCTTAGAGCCAGGGGCTTCCGGGTCTGCAGGCCCCAGGAAGGCCAGGGCCAGAGAAATCTTAGCTATGCAGAGACTGTGGAGCTGAGAAACATGCAGACACAAGCTGTCTGACATGAGGAAGGGAGAAAGACTGGGTGCTAGAAACTAGAGCAGAAGAGTGGAAAAGAATCAAGAAGTAACAACTAGCCATCAAGCATGATATGGGGCAGAAGATGGACAACACAGCAGGTCAGCCTGCAGCCTGCTGGGGTGTAGCTTCCTGCTGTCAGTCAAGGAAGGAGAAATTCAGGCCCTGTGACCCTTCTGTGCATGTAGGAAGCCTCGTTTTCTATTTCGGCTCCCTCGCTAATCCACAGTTCCCAGGAAGCTGTGGTCCAACCTGAGAAATGGCTAACCCTGACCCAGGCTTCCTGCTGGCTCACAGCCTGCTCCATCGACCTCTCTGGGAGCCTCTTGTGATTCCCATTAGCTAGGCACTAGGCCAGAATACTGACAGAGGTGTGCCCAGGTGCTGGGACCCTTGGTGTGGGAACACCATGATTGGGGATCAAGAGGCTACTTCCTCAAAACCCAAGTCTAAGGAGACTCAGGAAGGATGAAACAGACTTAGGCAGTCATCAGGCAGAAGGAATAGCATGCCAGGGGTTTGATAATATTGTCCATATGTGGCAGGAGAGAGAGAAAATAGGAACAGGAAGTGGCTGGTGGCTGGAGATGAGGTCTGGAACCCCAAAGGGTCTTGGATTTGGTCTTGAAGACTACATGACGCCTCAAGAGAATTTCAAGTAGAGGTGATCTGTTCTGTAAATGTCACTCTGGTTGGTGCATGGAAGAGGTTGTGGGAAGCAGCGGGCAGGGAGGTGGTGGACAGCATTATACTATAGTGGACTGGGAAGGGATGGTTTGGGCTGCCCAGGAGACAGGCTGAGGAGGCCTGAGGTTCTGGATGCTATGGTTCAAAGGGAGTTGAGTTCACAGTTCCAACTCAGGAGGGTTGACAAGATGAGGAAGTGAGACACTGCTGGAGGTAAGGGGACGGAGGCATGCACAGGTGGGGAGAGTGCTTAGGAGGAGTTTGGAGTTAGGCCAGTGCAGGTGGTGAACAAAGATGAATTCAAAGCTCTTTAGGAGCTGGCATCAGCCGCTCTTGGTGACTGAACCCCTGTGCTCCAGCTTTGCCATGTGCATCTTGAGTTGCCTGATAGATCATTTAATCTAGGAGAGCTTCCTGCAGGAGCTGGCAGACATACAGAGCCACTTGGCAGATAGGTTCCCTGGGGCAGATACAGAGGGTGGGCAGAGCTAGGGCAGAGTGAGCTGGACAAATCAGACCAGAAGGACAGTCTTCCAGTGTCCTCAGATCCAGGACTTTCATTTTACAGTGAGGGATACCTGCCCTACTCAAAGCCAGACAAAAACAGTGAGCAGCCAGTGACCCCTAGAGCCTGTCTCTCCTGAGTTTCAGTGCGTTTCCTTCCTCTCCACACCCTGCCCAGAGGGAAGGTGGCAGGTAGGATACAGAATGGGAGGTCCAGAGGGGATCAAGAGGTACTGCCTGGAAGGCTGGAAATGGAGAGGGACAGAGCCAAGGGAGAGACTCCCTATTTCCAGGGCACAGAGGTAGAGTTATTGGCTGCCTCAGGACCCATCTACCAGGGGCCCTGAGGCTGGGGCAACAGCAGGACTCAGGCCTGCAGGAGTGTAATGCAGGCACCCTCAACCCCATGCTCCGCAGTGGGAGACAGCAAAGCTCAGTTCCCTGATTCATCCCTGCCCCCCAACCTGCTCTGCTAGGTTGAAAGAGGTGGGATTTACCAGAGCACCCCCACCATGGCTGCCGCCACGGTGGGGCACAGAGCTGGCTGGTCCTGTCTGCAAGATCCTGGGCCCCAGCTCCTTCTCGGGGCTTTTCCCAGGCTGCCGCACCCCTTAATCTCCCACGCACTATACTTCCCCGCCCAAGGCTCCGGGCGCCAGCCCCACAGCCCATCATTAGCCAGATCCGTGTGGGGAGTTGGGGGGAACATCAGCCAAGAGGAAAACATTGGCAGTTTCTGTGACCCCAGAGCAGGGGCAGAGACGCCTGGGCTTGGACAGTAGCAATTAGCCCCTGACTGTGGGATCATGGGATGTTATCACCACTGCTGGCAGGGCGGCTATGAATGGGGCTCAAAGGCCCCAGGACACCTGGAGCCATCCCAGCAGCCAAAGTCATTGCACTGTAGGAGGCAGAAGAACAGAGATGCTGGCTAACAGCCCAGGGCCCAAGCCAGACTGGAGTCCAGACCAGCCCTGGGCCCTCTTGCTGGGCCCGCCCTGGTGAGGGTTGGATGGCCACTGGGACCAGAACGGGGCAGCTGCTGCTTCTGTCTGCTCACTGAGCCCTCCGAGCAGGGTCCCTCTAGCCTAGTCCTGTGTATAAGGGGAATTTAGAGGCAGGCAATGCAGCCTGGGTACTCAAGGAGGTGCGGGACTAATGGGGAACTGAGCCTTGGGGGTAGAAATGAGACAGGACAGGTGCAAAGGGCTCCAGCAAAAGCCCTGCCCTTGCAGATTCCTGCTGGCAGAACAATTCGGTCCAAGTGACATGGACTGGCAAAACCTGAGAGGAGAGGACCCTGAAGAGGGGTTTCCTCTTGATCTCCCCCTCTCACTCGCTAGACTCTTCCAGGTGAAGCTGGCCTAGGCTTTGGAAAGTGAGGAGTGGGGCCATCCTGGGAGTTGAGGCTGTGCTGGGAGGAAGGAGCCATACCCTTATTCACTGTGCTGGCTCAGCAGGGTTTCAGCAGGGCCCCTCCCCCCCTCCCATGAGTGAGTCATCCCCACTTGCACTTAGCTGGTTTCTCACCGGAAGTTCTGTTCCCTTCTGCCAGTTCCTAGAGCAGAGGGAGGGAGCATCCCTGGAAAGCCCTAGAGATGAATCCCAGAGGATGTTGGCTTCTTAGAGGTCTTTGCTGGGGAGACCACTGGCCCCATATATATACACACAGAGCTGTTCACTCTTCAACACGCTGCCCCTTTGATCCAAGACCCGCCTGCTACTTCTGCCCACCCAACTTGGGGCACCAGGCGAGTCTCAGGAAGGAAGTATCTGGAAGGGTTGGCATGGTCAGGACAGAGAATGAGCGGGGTCTGTGCCAGAAAGCGCAGGTGCCCCTGGATCACTCAGCTCCTTTCCCACAGCCGAGGGAAGCAGAGAGGGTACCTCTGTCTACTCGCCCACCTGGGCCCAGCTCCAGCTTACACGGTTAGGAAAAGGGGGCCTAAGGTTTAAAAGGCAGGAAAGAAAACTTCTCAGAACAGGTTGAAGGGAGCAGCCATGCCACACCCCAGTGTGTGGGAACCTGTGGTACCCGCCTGCAGATTAGCTCCATGGCAGGCAGGGCAGGGCCTTGGGAAGCAGGTTTGTCTGCCACAACTGAGGAGCCTTTGTGTTTTGTTGCTGAGCTGGGGCTTTTGCAGGTCTGTGACAGGGGGGAGGGGGGATCCGATGCCTGCCTCCCTGGCTCAGCACTTTTGAGAAGCCAGATCACTCAAACTGCCCAAGCTGAGCTTTCCTGGGTAAACTGAGGCACCTGAGCCTAGCCAGATCCTAGGCTCTCGGGTGGTCAGGAAAATATAGGCAGCACTGTGGCCAGGAAAAAGTCTTTCTTTTGATAGTTCTGGAATGCAAGAATGCTTCTGTGACATACCTGTAGTGCTAGAAGTCTGAGAGACTGAGGCAAGAGGATTGTAAGTTGGAATACTCCTGGGCAACTTAGCAGTTTATTGAGACCCTGCCTCAATAAAAACAAAACATTAAAAATGGGTTAGGGATGCAGCTTAGAGCAAAGGCCCTGGGTTAAATCCCCAGAGCCAGTAAGGGCACTCTGGTGAAGGCATGATCTCCCATGAATACCTCCCCTCTCTTTCCCCTCCTTTCTGGTTCTTCCTGCTCTGTACACAGCCGCAATCCCCCACTTGGACCCTTCAGTCCCTGTTTCTGATGCCCAGTCCAATCCAGGTACCCAGCAGGTGTCATGGCCACATTATTGTAACCAGTGTTCGAGTCATTCTTACAGGGGTAATGGGAGCTCTGAGGGCACATTCTGGAAGGGACATCACCCAAGACAAGGATCCTGGAGAGCTGAGTTCATCTGGAGTCTATCTGGGGGATAGGGTGGGAAGAGTATGAGCTGGGGGGCTATCATTCTGGTCCCTGGGCAAGTAGCTCAATCCCTCTGGACTTGGTAGGTGATGGCTTGTGTGGACCTTTGAGCTCCAATGTGCTCCCATGCTGGTGGACCCAGTCCCCACATTCCCAGGAAGGGAGATAGGGTGTTTTCAGTAGAGCAGCCTGTAATGCTTGGGGAACTGGAAATCATCAACAGGATTCTCTAAGTTCTGGGCTCTGAGCATCAGGGTAACACAGTCAACGCAGCCCCAAACCAAATCTGCTCCAGCCGTCTCCCACGAGGCGTGTGTTCTGTTAGGGGTCGGGACCCAGGCTGCACACATGTGCCAGGAAACAGCAAACAAAGGATTATAGATGCTTGTTGTAGGCTGCTGAGGTAGAAGTAGAAGTGTTTGTTGAGGAGCAAAGGATGAGAGCCACAAGGGTGTCCCAGAAGAGGGGAGTTTGTAGCCCCAGTACAACACGCAGGGCAGGGTAGGTGCTCAGTAAATATTTGTTGAAGTTCCACAAAGAGAAGTTTGTGGCTTCGTAGATGAAAGATGATGGCGACAGTGATGGTGATGGTGACGGTGATGGTGCTGATAACCTTTATTGAGCATCTAACTTGTGCCAAGTGATGTTTGCTCAGTTTCCCTTGTGCTCCTCAATTTAATCGTGCAGCATCTTTATAGGCAGGTATTACCTGTTAGAAACCCCATTATATTGATGCTCAGTGCAAACGGAGCCCCAGATGAGTTAAGTCACTGACCCACAGTTAACAGCCAAGGGATGCAAAGGTGACGCAGACCCACACTGCCAGCTGGTCACAATCCCACTGTGTCCCTTCAGAGTGGGGAAGCCACCAGCAGTTTCCTGACTGTCAGGGCTGGAGACATGAGCACAGTTTAGACAGATGAGCATCTGAGGCTCCTTCCTGCCACCTTCCTGAGCAGGTTTCCCCCTCTCCTGGAGCCTCTTCCCAGGCTTTCCAGATGAGGCCCAGGGTTCCAGCCCCCACACTCCTCTCCAGGGGTGAGTGCTGCTCCTCTGAGAAAGCCTCCTGCTCTGTTCAGTATAAGAACCAGGGACATCGCCTCCAGCCTGCATCCCTGGACCAAGACAGGAAACCCCTGCGAGAAGCTTGGGTCCCAGGCACAGAGCCTGGAGTGAGGCAGAGGAGAGCTGGTAAGAGGAGTTTTCAACTTTGCCCATCCCCCAACCCCTGCCAATTCCAGGACTCTGGGATCCCCACCCGCAAAGCTCCAAGAGCCCCTGGCCTTGCACACGGTCAGCTGTATCAGAGGCAGAGAGCAAAAGGGAGTGTGCCTGCTCCCTTGGGATCCTGCCTGTCCCACCCCACCTTGCCCAACACAGGGACAGAAGGGGCCAGGAGTACCCACTTTGTGCACAGTGAGGGGACCCAGGAACAGTCCCTGCTGCATCACCCAAGGGTATTACTGGGTGAGCTTCAGTGGAAAGAAAAAAGTTCTACCTCAACAGAGACTCGGGGTTGGGGAAGGGCCACTCTTGTCCAAGCACTGGAGTCCTTTCCAGTACCTTCCCTACCCCCTACTCTCACTGCCATCAACCATCTCCTCTCTGGCACTGACCTGGCCCTGAAGGGTGAGGTCACTGCTTTAAAGACAGCAAATGAATGTTAGCCTGTGTGCCAGGCTCCATACTCTACCTGTCCCCACACCCATCGGGGAATAAGAGCAGATGGGGTCAGGGAGCTTACTGGCTGTGTGCCCCTTCAGGCCACCATGCCTGACACCAATTCCCATGGTTCCCTATGCTCAATTGCCTTCCCCCAACTTTCACCTGTGGCCCCAGCCCTTCCAACTGGCTTTTCCAGTTCCTGGCTTTGTGTGGTGCAAGTTTCCCAATTATGCCCGTGTTATCTCAGTTGCTGAGCAGCCTCTAGCAGGCTTGGGCAGTGGAGACTTACCCTGCGGGGAGGATGGAGGACTTAGCTGCTTGCTAGCCAGCCATCAGCAAGCACGCTGGGCTGTCTGGCCCACTGACCTCATCGTGGGGCTGCCTCTGGGGCAGGAGACAGGCCGGGCTGCCATCAGAAGGTGAAAGCCAGAAGGAGCCCTGAGACTGGGGAGTCCAGCCTGCTCCTCCTGCAAGGAGGGGAAAGACTGAATTGGGAACATGGCTAGCCGAGGTCCCACATACTGATTAGGTGCGGTACTTCTCCCATCCCCTCCTTCCAGGCCACAGCATCTCTGCCTGAGAAGTATCAGGTGTGGTGCTGGCTCCGAAGCACCCACAGACTGGCCAAGGGGACAGCCGGAGTGGTGAAGTGGGGACACACCATAGGCCTTGATGGGCTGTGTGGATTCGAATATCAGGGAATCTCTCAGCGCAGCAAGGCCCTGGCTGGGCATGCCCACAGACATTTCTTCAGCAAGCATTTCTTAAGCACCTACTGTGTGCTGAGCACCAGAGATTCCACAGTCAATTGTACCCTCTGGAGTGGGGAGCAGTGAACAATTTATATTGTGAGCTTTGGCTTTGGAGCCCTCAGGGGAACCCACCCTGCCCCCACATCTGTATTATGTAGCCAGAGGAGGTGACCAGTAGTGCAACTTCCCACTCCTGGCCAGACTTCCTTAGGGGTTTTCTCCTGGTTGTGGCTCAGCACAGGCCCTGGCATTGATGCCACTTAATAATTTGGCTGTGTAAAGGCATGTAACACACAAATATGTGTCAACGTCACAGCTCGTGGGTAGCAGCTCGCTGGAAGTGGGCAGCTAGGGCTGGGCACGGCTACCCCACATTACAGGTTCCGGGATGAGTAAACACAAACAGAAGACTTTCCAGATAGGATAAAACAATCGGCATGGGGGGGTGATTTATTCCTTTATCCCATGCCATCGATTCCCTCTCCCCCTTTCTGTACATCTTTCCTCTCTTGGCTTCTGTCACAGTTTGTCTGGCAAGAAATATCTCCCAATATCTACCATATGCCAGGTGCTGGGCTGGGCACTGGGGATACAAGATGGAAAAGATGGACGCTGCCCTGGAGGAGTTCATAGTCAGGTGGAGAAGTAGATGTGTAGTCAATGCCAAGGCAGAAAGCTATACCCGAGATGGCCAGTTACCTCCTGCTGGGAGGACCAGGGAAGTTTCCTCCAGGAGGCAAACTCAGCAGGTTTTCCATAGGTGAAGGGGACAGGCCTTCTCAGTTGAGGAAAGTACATGGGTAAGAGTTCAGAAATGTTGTGTGGGCAGTCTCTGCTCCTTTGGGGCCAGCATGAACTGCTCACCGATATGACCAAGTGCTGATAATAGATGCTGGCATATGGTCATTCAGTAAACAGTGCTTGAGTAAATAGGAGGAAAAAGAGAAGGACACATGGAATCACGCCACGTTTCAAGGACAGGTCTAGGCTGACTTGTTTGGAATACCCAGTTTATGGAGCTATGTAGACAAAAGGTGGGTGGTGGGGATGCCAAAGGCCAAGTGAAGGCATTTAGACTTGATTGTAAGGCAACAAGAGCCAGCAGAGACCCGGCCATGGGCAGTGCCTGAGTCCTGTGTCTGGGTTGAGGGCTGTGAGCCAGAGCATCCTGGGGAACCTGGAGCCAACCGTGAAGGAGGAGACCGCAGTGACAGCCGTAATGACGGCCACCCAGGTCCTCACGCTTGCCTCCTATTCCCTGACATACACTTGCATGCATTGTACCACTTGGTTCTCCTAGGAACCCTATGAGGTAAAAAAGACTGGATTATCCACCGCATCTAACAGATGAGGGAACCAAGACCCAGGAAGTGGTAAAGCAGCCTGTAGGGCCTGGCTGGGGCTCCACTTGGAAAGCAGAGCGTTCAGCTCTCATCAGAAATGAGAGAGTTGACATATATTCAGCAGGTATAGAGCAGCATATGGAACAGTCTCTGTGGTCTGATTCTGACTTTGGTAGAAACATAAGTGTTTATATGGAGATAGATAGATAGATAGATAGATACAGAGAAAAGGCAAAAGAAGATGGGTTCTATATGATTACTAGTGATATTTCTGAACAATGATATCATGAGATGTCATTTTCCTCTCGATATTTTTCAGTATAGCCCAAAGTGTTTCTATAACAAGTAATTACCAGTTTTGTAGTTAAAAAATTTAAAAATTAATGACTGCTCTGAAAAACCAAAACAAGACAAGCACACAGGGAGCACGATGGGTGATGGGGAAGGCTCGCCTGGTACTGACCACTTCCTGCCCTCCCCTCACCCAGGTGCCCACTCACAGGTGGTGCAGGTGAACGACTCCATGTATGGCTTCATCGGCACAGACGTGGTGCTGCACTGCAGCTTTGCCAACCCAGTGCCCAGTGTGAAGATCACACAGGTCACATGGCAGAAGGCCACCAACGGCACCAAGCAAAACGTGGCCATTTACAACCCAGCCATGGGCGTCTCCGTGCTGGCTCCCTACCGCGAGCGCGTGCAGTTCCTGAGGCCCTCCTTCACGGATGGCACCATCCGCCTCTCCCGCCTGGAGCTGGAAGATGAGGGCGTTTACATCTGCGAGTTTGCCACCTTCCCTACAGGCAACCGAGAGAGCCAGCTCAATCTCACTGTGATGGGTAAGTTGGCCTGGCCACTCCCTCCCTGCTGTGCAGAGGCCTGTGGCCTGGGGCCTGGCTATCCTTGGTGTGTTCCTCCCTGGCCCCGGACAGCCTCCTTGGGTGACTATGTTTCTGTAGCTCCAGGCTTGGCACTGCCAGTCCCTTCCAGCTAAGCCACCTCACAAGTCACTAGGGTTTGGGAACAGGGCTTTATTCCATAGAGCGGAAGCTCAGCAGTCAGTGGAGCCTCCACAGTGGGACACTTGCAGGTGGCCAGGAAGCAGACAGAGTATCAGATATGGTAAGGACAGGAGGGAGCTGCTTGGCATGACATTCCAGACTCCAAGAGGGCCTGAGTTTGACTGAAGGGGCTGCGGATAGTAGAGCAAAGAGAGAATATTAGACAGGAAGATCTTCCCATGAGAAGTTCCAGGAAGGGCTTTGGGGAAGCGTCGCTGAGAGATGGGGTGGCCCAGCTGGCCCAGCAGCTGCTTGTGCAGCTTAACAAAACAACAGAGCTGATCCCATGGTGCTCTCTGGTTCCCCACAGCCAAACCCACCAATTGGATAGAAGGTACCCAGGCTGTGCTTCAGGCCAAGAAGGGACAGGATGACAAGGTCCTGGTGGCCACCTGCACATCAGCCAATGGGAAGCCTCCCAGTGTGGTGTCCTGGGAAACGAGGTTAAAAGGTGAAGCTGAGTACCAGGAGATCCGGAACCCCAATGGCACAGTGACAGTCATCAGCCGTTACCGTCTGGTGCCCAGCCGGGAAGCCCACCAGCAGTCCCTTGCCTGTATTGTCAACTACCACATGGATCGCTTCAAGGACAGCCTCACCCTCAACGTGCAGTGTGAGCCGTGGCCGGGCGCCGGTGTCACTTTCCCACTGAAATTTGTGACTCCTCCCTCCTCTCCTCCTGCCTCCTCTATGCATCTTCCTGGGGTGCTGTGTGTCCCCCACCCATCCCTCTACTCTTTGTCTTCTCCTTCCTATTCCCTTTGCATTTCTGCTCCTAGGTTTGTAATACCACCATCCCTGCTCCTCTTCCAACTGCTCCCATGTCACTGGTCCTTCCATCCCTTCCTTGTCTGGGGCTTCCTTGCCCTCAGTCATGCTTTCCTACTCTCACCTTGTTTAAGCACCATTCCTTGCCCCACAGATGAGCCCGAGGTGACCATCGAGGGCTTTGACGGCAACTGGTACCTGCAGCGGATGGATGTGAAGCTCACGTGCAAAGCAGATGCTAACCCTCCAGCTACTGAGTACCACTGGACTACGTAAGTGCTGCTGAGCTGGCTAGCTGCCCGGGAGTGTACCTCACTGGAGCATGGGCCACCCAACCACCCCACCTCCAGGAGCCTTAGGCTGCGAAGAAATTAGGGTCTGAGCTCAAGTTTCTCAGTGAGAAGTAGGGAACCACAAACACCCCTGTGTGCACATTCATAGATATATACCTCTGTATTCGAGTCCCAGGGTCAGCAGGACAAAATAGTCAGCTAGAAGGGGCTTTGTCCATGGTCTCCCTTCATCTCACAAAATGAAAAAGAATTTTTTCATTTTCCTTTGGTGATTCAAACTGAGTCACTTCCGCCCCAGCCCCAGTATTTATTTTTATCAAGGGAAGCTGGCATTCTGGGGTATCCCAGATCATTCTTTGTTCCCATTCCTTCTCTCCAGCACCCGAGATTCTCAGGGTGGGGCAGGCAGCAGTCAGCCCAGAATGTCCATGCTCGTGGACTATCCACTGTATGCCCATCGCCCTATTCTTAGTTTCAGTGTTGGGCCTGCCTCGCTCTCAGACAGTCGTGCCCCCCCCCCAAGCCCGTGCTAATGTCCTGGGCCAAGCTTTTTTCCACAAAGAAAGAGCTGGATAGAACCCACAGAGACAGGAGCATGGGGGAAGCCAGGAAGGCTGACATGGGTGCCCGAGGACAGAAGCGCAGAGACAGTCTCTACCCTTTTTCCAGACGTAGAGAACTCTGCATGCCCCACCTGCTACCCTCCACTTCCGGGAACAGAAAGCTCTTCTAAAGACATAACGGGCAGAACCAGCTTGTACACAGAAAGCTGGGTTAGCTGAGTAGCAGCTCTGTGGTATTAGGGACCAAGAGGAAGGAAGAAGGGCCTCTGTCCTTGATGAACTCCAAGGGGGCTCCTCATGTGAGGAAGCCCAGTGGCATACCCAGCAAGAACACAGGATTGGAAAAACACGGCCATTCCTGTCTCCCGTCCGAATATCTTCCTAGAATACAGATGTGTAGATTATCGCCCAAGTAGCTCTGCTTTAGGACATCTGGGGACAGGACCAAGATATCTCTATTGTTACCAGATACCTGGAGACCAAGAACCAGGAAAAGTACAAAGAGCACTCCCAGAAAGTGCACTTGACCCAGGGTCCAGAGAGAGATCTGCTTAAAGCCCCCATTCTACCACTTCCTAGCTGTACTGCCGTGACCTTGAACCTCAAATTTCACCTGTGGACTGGTGCCCACATGCACTGCGTACGTGTCAGTTTTCGGGTGATCAAATATAAAATACTGAATTAATATAAAATTGCCTACATGGGAGATTATTATTGCTGTTATTTTTCTTCCTTCCAAGGAAAATCCTACCACATCCACTTAGCAAAAAGGCTGATGGGCTTGGAGACAAGTGGGTGAGCCAGGACCAGCTCTTGGGGTGGAAAATCATAACCCTGCACCCTATCTCCCAATTCCTGCAGGCTGAACGGCTCTCTCCCCAAGGGCGTGGAGCCCCAGAACAGAACCCTCTTCTTCAGGGGGCCTATCACCTACAGCCTGGCAGGGACCTATGTCTGTGAGGCCACCAACCCCATCGGCACCCGCTCAGGCCAGGTGGAAGTCAACATCACAGGTAGGAAGCTGCACCTCCCTGGCCACCCCCACCCTCCAGTTCCTCCACTACCTACGTCCTCCATGTTTGGGTTGTGTCAGTACAGGAAGTTTGTGACTTCTTTTCTTTCTTCTCTGGTTTTCCCTGGAGCTCTGGCCATTGGTCTTGCTACTCTTTTCTCTTGGCTTTACTTAAGGTTGTAGGGACAGTCAGAGTTATCCCCAAATCAGAGAGGGGCAAAAGAGAGGAGGAAGTGCTCTTCGCAGCAGTGCTGTTGTAGGGGGAGAGAGCCTGCCCACGCCTCTGCCAGCAGAATCACTGTTGGCTGCTGGCACAGCAAGCGCAGTCTTCAGGGGGAAACTCAGGAAACCTGTATGGGCCATAGGGCCAGACTCACCTCCAGCAGGCGGTCTGAAGCAGCCATGCAGTTCAGACTCATGGGATTGTGTGTCCTGCACCTGAACTGCTGTTCCCCTGATCTTTCCCAGATGAGGTGGGCCAGCCGCTTTGCCTCTCAGGGGAAAAGGAAAGAAGGGTAGGGATATCCCAAGGGAGCCTTCACAGGGCATAGGACCCAGAACAGACCTCGTCTGAAAATAGGGATACTGTGACCTGCCTTGAAGGAAAGGCTGCTGTCAGAATGACCCACAATGTAGGTCACGTAACCTGGCACAGATCAGACTGTCACTAAGTGGCCAGTACTCTGTGATTATTATGTGACCCCTGTCATTATCATTGCTGCTAATGGAAGCATCAAAACAAGTCAATAGAGGAGTAAATTGCTGTCAAACTCCACAAAAGGGAGTGTCTTCAACATCATACCTGAGCTACTCGCAGGGTGAGAAAGTGACACAAAAAGGCTCCTAGAACAGGAAGTGACATCATTCTGCTGCCATAGTGGGCAGGACATAACACCTTAGAAGGTGACGAGGGCTTATAGGAAACTGGGTGCAGTTCCTGGGATCCAGGCACAGGACTTGATGCCTCAGAGCCTCTGTGCCTCTGTCTCAAGAGTGAGGCCTCATTTGTGGTGACATTTTAAGGCACAGCTTCAAAATGATCAGCCAAAGTTGCCCAAGGGGTGCACCTAGCCATCCCGAGGGCACTTCTGGCATCTGTCACCTGGAAACAAGATGGTGGCGTTACTTGCTATTTTCTTCTATTTCCTGTCAGAAATAGGCATACCAGGGTTGGAGTCTGGGAAAAAATGAGGTGTCTCTCCTAGTCTTGGTCTGGGGACTCCCTCAGGTTAGCAAGTAGAAGACAGTGCCAGGGTCACACCCTTGTGTTTTCTGAAGCAGAGCCACGTTTAGACAGAGCCGGGGCCATGGGCGAAACAAGGAAGAGCAGGGCCACTCTGTGAGAAATTGTCCTAGGGATTGTGACCGATACTCAGGACTGACTGTGTGCCCCTGAGCAGGGTTTTCACTTCTCTGGGCCTCTGCTGCCTAATCTGCAATGTGTAGATAATCTTGCTACTTATTCAGGCTTCTTACGAGCCTCAGTACTCTCTGCATGTGACACATTCCCCTCCTGGGGGACTGCCAACGCTGCCACCACATCCCCCTCTACCACCCCAGATCTCTGGGGAAGCTACTGATTGGGAAATCGTGAGGAAGCCAGGAAACCAACAACAGTGTCCTCCTACTGACCCTACCCCCCAGCATGAGCGGCCGAGCCACTGAGCTAAGTGGTGTTCCCAGGCCCACAGGAAGGGTGAGCGGGACAGTCGCAAGCTGCCTTCTCCCAAAGCCCAGGGATAAGCAGGAGCTCGTGAGTGTAGCGCTTCTCCCTGGGAAGGAAGTGGGGAGGAGGGTAAGGAAAGAGAGAACCCACTGTGAGACTGCTGTCCTGGTTCCCGGTTCCTGCTATGGCATCCGCAGTCAGGCCTGTGATCGGGCCTGCGGAGGTCATTGCACTAGTGGTGTCCGATAGAGGGCAGATGGGCCAGGGCCACCCAGGACTGCATCTGGAAGAAGAATGTAACACGACTCTGCTGCTGACAGCCTGTTAGGCGGGAGCCAGAGAAGCGTCTTGCTCACTGCATCCATGATAAGTCCAGGCGCTGTTCACCAGCCCCTCATAGGACTCAACCAGGAGCCCGGAGCCTTTTTAGGGCTGTTTATTCTGCTCTCACAATTTGCAAGGAGCAGATGACCTCACCCCCAGAAACCCACATCAACCACTGACCTCCACTTGGGAGGTGGGGGGTAGGCAGCCCTCCAGGAGGGCACCATCGTGCCCTGTGCTCCAAGCCCCACCGGTCTGGAGGGAATGCATGAGTGAGAAGGATAAATGGAAATTTAATTTTTCATTCTGGCCATCCGTTCAGGTAATAGCTTTGCCCTGGGCACATCTGGAGCAGGGAATGAAGAAAAGCTGGGGTGGGGTAGGAGAGCTAGCCGTGCAGGGCGTGTGCAGAGACACGTGTGTGCTGGTGCTTATACACCGGGCTAGAGAGAGGAGGTCAGGGTGCCCAGGACGGGGGTGCAGGAAAGGCAAATGGCTGGAGTGAGTACACAGGAGTGATGCACACTGAGGGGCTCACAGGGAGACAGTGTAATGGCCCAGGGACACCATTTAGGGGCTGTCACAGTGAATAACTCTAGTGCAAAACAACAGGCTGAGCTCTGGCTGTGAGGAAGGGGGAAATGCAGAGAAACCCAAGACAACCAGGTTTGTTTACACAAAGCCCAATTCAGAGGCCCCTGTACTGAGGAACAAGTCATGGGGTTGGCCCACTAGTCGCACTACAGGCCACCAAAACAGCACCCCTCCTTTCTTTCTCCTGGAGTGACCCTAAGGTGAGGAGAAGTCCAAGCTATGGCCTTGATCAAACAAAAGAGACCAAGTGGGCAGCATCTACCTCTACAGGTATTAGGAGAGCAGCTAAGCCTCTTGCCACCCCCCAGTACAGGGCAGGGAAGCCACCAGGGTGCATGGTGTCTGCCCCAGCTCTCACTTTTAATGAAGTCTGGGCTCATCCTGTGGGGCTGCAGTAACAGGGTCTGCCTACCAGGTCAGGGACCTTTAGGTCCAGGCAGGCCTCCCAGGCCAGGGTCTCTGCCTGAGTACAGGCATGAGTACAGATATGTGCCTCTGTGAGTGCAGATGTGAGCCTGTGTGAGCAGGCAAACCACAATGCACATGCTGAGTGTGCAAAGAGAAGCCATGTTTGTGCCATGAGCAAATGTCCCCTTCTTCAAGCTGGCAAACAGCATGGGGTCCAGCAGTCTGAGAATGCAGCAGCATCCGTGCCTCAGAGGATCTGGTCCCCCTCAGCTTGCCGAAGCCCTGTCTGATGGCCTGACAAACTGCACAGCTGCTGCAGCTGCAGAGGGACAGCAGGGCTTCCCAGTGTGTGACCTCACGCTGCCCCTCTCCCTGTGGCCAGCTGTGCATGCTGGGAGATGTAGTTCTCACAGCCTCTCAGCCTATTCTGATGCCGGAGCATTTCCTGCCTGAAGAAGCATCAAGCACTGGCTTTGGAAGCAAGCCCAAGCATTTTCTTTGACCCCATACCTCCTCCAGGTCCAAGATCCGGAAGTTGTTTTTTGGTTTTGGTTTTTTGGGTTTTTTTCCCCAATACCAGGGTTTGAACTCATAGCTTCACACTAGCTATATTTCCACACTTTTCAATTTTTCAGAGACAAGGTCTTGGTAAGTCGCTTGGGCTGGCCTTAAACTTACAATCCTCCTGTCTCGGCCTTTCAGTCAGCTGAGATTACAGGCTTGCACCCCCACATCTTAGCCTAGACACGTGTGTGCACATTTTAAACCCTAACTTCACTGTAGTTCAAATCCACCCAAAGCCCTTCAAACTAGCCCACCTACCTCTGCCAGGGAATCAGGGCCCCAAATGAATGCAAAGCCCCATGCCCTGTGGTCCTGGCCAACCTGGGATCCCAGAGGGGAGGCTGCAGAGCCCAGCTTCTCCTTTGTAAGAGGATGCAAGGGAGAGAGGCTGGCTGAGTCCCTGCCAGGGAGCACAAATGACCCCACTGCTGGCTCTCCTCTCTCCTCCCAGCTGCGGCCCTCGCAGCTCTGCTCCTGGCACAGAGACAGGAGCTACTGGCTGAATGTGACAGCTGGAGGGACGGGGGGAGGGGAAGGATGCTCCGCTCCACACCAAACAGCCCCTTTTCCCTGCACATGAATCGGGTCCCCACGCCTGCTCCCTTCTTCTGCCTCCTCACCTGTCACCTTCACTTTGAACTCTGCAGTCCTGAGAGTCATCTTAGCTGCTCTTCGGCCTCTGCAAAGCTGACCCTGAAATAGCCAAAATAACTAGGGTTCCCTTTGGGTCCCAAAAGATCTCCCAGGGAAGAATGAACTGCTTTAGAATGTTGCAGGGGGAGTAACCACAGGGTCTAAAGGGGAAAGAAAGGCAGTATAATCTAGCCTCAGCTACCACCCCCCTCCTCCCATGCCACACTCCATGAAATGAGGTCCCCAGTGAGTGCCATCCCTGGTTTGAGTGTCTCCTGAATATTTGCTTTGCCTAGAGCCAGGCTCACCTCTAGACATAACCTTGCCATGAGAGAATTCACTCTTTCATTCAACAAATATGTCTTGAACCTCAGCTACACGCCAGCACTTGGGTTACATCAATGAGCAAAACAGACCGAGTCCCCATGCTTGTGAAGCTTGGTAGTAATTCTGAAGGTGAAAAAAAAGAAGGAGTCAAGTAAGGAGATGATAAGTGTTACAGGCTGGAGGAGGTTCGTGTGTTACAATTTTATATAGAATTATTCCGGAAAGATCTCATGAGAAAGTGAAATTTGAGACAGGTCCTGAAACAGATGATTATATGAACTGGGGAGTCCCTGGAGAAGAGCTCTCCAGGGTGAGGGCAGCCAGTGCAAAAGCCCTGAGCACTCAAGGTGTTTGGAACAGGGTGAGCCTAAAGAAAACAAGAAATTGGTGACAGAAATTGGGGTGGTACACAAATCACAGAGAGTATTCTAGCACTCTCACCTCTGATGATTTGGGCTTCTACTATATGTGAACCAGAGCGATTGAAGATTTCTGGGCAAAGAAGTGATGGGATGTAGCTTATACTTTACTAGGATGGCTCTGGCTGCATTGAAAGTCTACAAAGGAAGAAGGTGGGATCAGAATGGCAATGAGGTAGCTATTGTAATAAATTACCCATGTGAGAGACCATGGTGTCTTGATCAGAGTGGTCCTAATGGGGACAATAAGAAGTGCTTGGGTTCTCAATGTTCTTTGAATTATAATTTACAAACTAGTGTGAGACACCAACTATTGTCATGAGACAGAAAATATAGTAAACTCCACCATCCTGTAATTACTGGGGTCGAACAATTCGATCTAGTCATGTAAAATATGGGAGCTTTATTTTTCACTGGGCCGATCAAAGAAAACATAAAAATACCAGGAGGAACTTAATGCTGTACTCAACTAACACAAAAATGAGTCAATACCGGACCAGGAGGATGTCACATCCAGCAAACCTGCACCTTGTTCCAGCAAAAGAGAACAACTTTATTCATTTGGAAACTGGCAAAATAAGCAGAGCCAATAGTGGTTTAATCCTAATTTGCATCTACTTATAATTCATAGGTTAATTTGTGATTAATGAAATGGGATTTGAGGTTGTTTAAAGCAGAATGAGAGGTGCAGACCATTAGACAAAAAGAGAAGTAGAAGCCAAAGAGAAAGCTGGTCAAAGAAGGCACTGAGGAACCACAGTAGGCAGGGAGTGGCAAGCGAAGATTTACAGTAAGGAACCCTCTTGTAGGCAAGGACGGTGTGATAGTTGGCTTTCGGTTACTGTAACAAAATACCGGAGATAACTTAAAAAGAGCCAAAGTTTAGTTTTCAGAAGTTCTAGTCCATGGTCAGTTAGCCTATGGTTTTGGGGCCTAAGGTAAGACAGTATAGCATGAAGAGTGTGTGGCAGGGGAAGTTGCTCACCTGGCAGCCACGAAGCAAAAAGAGACAAGATGAGGCCAGGATCTCAATATGTCCTTCAAGAACAAAGTCCCAATAGCCTAACTTCCTGCCACTAGGCACCTCTTCTGAAGCCCCTGCCACCTTGCAATAATGCTACAAGCTGGAAACCAAGACTTCGACACATGGGCCTTTGTAGGACATTTGTTCAAACTATGCAGATGGCCAGGAGGGCAAGCTAGTCAATCCCAAAATGAAATTGCATGATGAAATCTTGAAGGGCTGACTCAATGGCAGTAGGAGATTTATTGCTGGTCTTGGAAGCGAGTGCTCATATTCATAAACCAGGTGAAAATTAACCTGGTGTCTATGGACAAGACAATTAAAGGGAGCAGGGGCTCAAGGGAAGGTGGGAAACCCAGGATGTACAACAGGAAAACCTGGCATGGAATGATGGGCTCATGGACGGGAAGAATCAGCAATATTTGAAGGCAGCTTTTGACCCAGAAGATAAAGAAGGAAGAGTCAAAGATGAACAAGATTCTTAGCAGGAAGAAAAGACAAAGACAGTAGAGGACCAGGGGAGTTGTGTTGGGCAGCAAGGACAAGCTATGCTGGAAAACAGGAGTTTTGAGTTGGTGTTGAGAATTCCAACTAAGGATGTACTCAGGGGCAGTTTTTCAAGTGTATACCCCCAAATATGAGTCCTTCCCATGCCAGGAAGTTGGGAGATACTCCATCCTATATGTCCCTCTTACAATTCAGTGCACTTGAGAATAAGAGAGGCTCTGATGGATAAGCCAGTGTTTCTCACGGTGTTTGACCGTAGTGTTTTTTCTGACCCTCTGAGCCAATGGTTTGGGCTTCCCTGGGCCATAGTTTGGGAAATCCTGTCTCAGAGGGCTACAGAGATAAAAGTTCTGGAGTTGGGTGAAACCTATGTCCCTGAGATGGTTTGGAGAGCCAGAAGAACAAAGGTAATAACCATGAAACCAAGACCAGGTCTGTCACTGGGAAGAAAACACGGGCAGAGCCTCTGGTGAGCCAGCGGGAACAGAGAAAAGGCCCAGCAATGCAGTCAAAGAGGGGAGCCAAGGACCAAGGAGTCCCCATACTGGCAGGCAAGGGGCACATTTCAGAAACAGAAGGCATGTCCCTCCAGCTGGAGGCTTCGCTCATTCTCTTGGCCTCCCCAAGTCCTCACTATCCTTCAGAAGATGCTTTTTCCAACCTCACAGCACAGCCTCCTTGCTCCCTACACCCCTGAGCCTTTGCTGCCAGTTCCCCTGATACCCGCTCACTGCTCTAAGCATGTCTTCTGGTTCTCTAGCGAGGTCAGGTTTCTGACATCCTGTGACTAGGGAGACTGAGGATGTGTTTGCTGATTGCGTGAGAGAGTAGAGCGATGAGGGCAGGCGAGACAGAGACCATTGTGAGCTGGTGAGAACTGAAGAAGAAAACAGCAGGTTGAAAGGACGCATGACATAAAGTTCCTCCTTACTGCCCCAGGACACTTCTTGTGGTGCTAACACCCAACTCAGGATGGGTGCAGGGACATTTTAAGGGCAGTAAACAGATGGACCTGGTATGCTAAGAGGAGCCCAAGGTTCCAGGAAACTGTCCTAGAGATAGGCAGTCAGGACAGACCTTTAGGAACTATTCACGGGCAGCTCCTCTATGACCTGCCCTGAGGACAGTGGTAACAAGTGAGGAACCCAGTCCTTCCACCAGCTCTAGGCACAGGAGCATCTGAGTGGCCCCAGCTCAGCCACGTGACCTGGGGCAAATGACCTCCCCTTCTCTGGGCCCCATGTTTTCCTGAGCCCTTCCAGCAAGAGCCGCAGGAAGGCCTTTCCTCTTCCCAGAATCTCCGCCCTCGGGACAGCACCAAAGTCAGACTCCAGCCGCCCCACCCGGGGGAGGGGGCTCTCGATTCCAATGCTGTGAGTGATGCTGAATCAGGGAGTGAGCTGGCTGCAGCAGACTCCCAGGGGCTGCACCACAGGCCAGGACAGACCCTGCATCGTGGCCTGCGGAGAGGAGAGCTGCCCCATCAGCCTCCTGGCCTGCCCTGGGCCTGCCGTGGTCTCCGGTGCCACCCTGTGGTGGTGCTGGGAACCACCGCGCTGAGCCTCGCCCTGGGACCTCTGTGGCCTCTGGCCTGACCTGACTTCATGCATCTTTCCAAGCCCTGCAAGATGCTGGGCTCCATGACACAGGCAGAACAATACCGTAGCCTGGCTGAGAAGCCAGCAGACCTTTCTCCCTTTCTGCCGTATTCCGTTTTCTTCCTTTCCCCTTTACTCCTCCTCCATCTCCAGTGTCCTGAACACACGCATCGTCACACCAGCAAGAGTGTGTGCCCGTGTTTGCTCCTGTGTACTGATCTTCACTGCACACACATGCGCGTCTGCTCCCATTTCTATCTGGCCCTGTACTCTGCCAGGCCTCACGGGACCTGACCACAGACAAGAGCCACAGACAGCCCTGGCTCCTGGCACTCTGTTGGCTGCTTGGCACTCATGGGGCACCTACCAGCCAGAGTTTTGGAATTCATTTTCCCTGTGCCCTAGGGGCAGATGCAGAACACCTGGTCTGCTCCAGGCTCTGAGTCCCCATAGTCAGGAGGAAAATGTTGGGGCTCGGCTTTGTATGGGGCAGAAAGGGTATGGGTAACTGGTACAGGCAACACTGCATCATGAGCTGGGCGGCCTTGGGCAGGATACCCCCTTAAACCATTTCCCCTGGTGTGCTGCGCAGAAAGAGTAGCATTCCTACCTCTGAGCTGTGACAGTAATAGCACCTAGCAGATCCTGGTCCATGCTAGTGCGCAAGGGCCCCTCCACGCCAAGAGCTAGTGTTAGGGCTGGGGGTGGGGCTCCGCCTCCAAGAATGGTCCGGGTGGAAGACCCAGTAGCGTCTTCTTCCTCTCCTCTTGCCTGTCTCAGTCCAGCTACCAACTCTGCGCAGCTTGTGTTCTGGGAGGGGAGGGGCGCGGATATCCTAGCCCAGCCTTTCCTCCCCTGCCTCCCTCCCTCCTCACCCCTGCTGATTCCCAAGGAGCAGACGCTGACACTGTCCCCTCCGTCTCTTTTCCTTACCCAGAGTTCCCCTACACCCCGTCTCCTCCCGAACACGGGCGGCGCGCTGGGCCGGTGCCCACGGCCATCATTGGGGGCGTGGCGGGGAGCGTCCTGCTGGTCCTGATCGTGGTCGGCGCCATCGTGGTGGCCCTGCGCCGGCGCCGGCACACCTTCAAGGGTGACTACAGCACCAAGAAGCACGTGTACGGCAACGGCTACAGCAAGGCGGGCATCCCTCAGCACCACCCGCCCATGGCGCAGAACCTGCAGTACCCCGATGACTCGGATGACGAGAAGAAGGCCGGCCCGCTGGGCGGGAGCAGCTATGAGGAGGAAGAGGAGGAAGACGGAGGGGGTGACCGCAAGGTGGGCGGCCCCCACCCCAAATACGATGAGGACGCCAAGCGGCCACCCTACTTCACAGTGGATGAGGCCGAGGCCCGTCAGGACGGCTACGGAGACCGGACTCTGGGCTACCAGTACGACCCTGAGCAGCTGGACTTGGCTGAGAACATGGTTTCTCAGAACGACGGGTCTTTCATTTCTAAGAAGGAGTGGTACGTGTAGCCCCACTCTGGGGCCTCGGTCTGTGCCCACATCTCCCTGCCCTACCCGCACGACCCCTTCCTGCCCCACTGCCGGCTCCTCCAAAAGCTGGACAGAGACTCACCTCCTGCCCAAAGCCAGCCCTGAACTCCCGCGAAGCCAGGCGAGCGCAGGGCAGCCCTGCCCGGGCTGTTTTTATTTCCTCCCTCCCGTGGCCCTCCCTATGGTGTTGTGTTCGACTGTGGCTTTGGTGTTGCTGTACCTTTCTTCAATGACCCCATCCACTGCCCTCTGTGTAGGGAGCCCTGTTCTTGTCTTGTGTACCTGGGCGTCCCTCCGGGGTTTGGGGAGCCAGCCCTCCCCGGGCCCCCAACACTGGAATTTGTTTGTGTTCCCTTTGTTGGGGGTGGGGCACTAAGGGGCTCCAAGAAGAAGAGCCTCCCCACCCCCACCACCCAGTGCTGCTCCTCTTCCCCAGAAGAGGGAACCCAGCACCCCCACCATAAGCTGATGCAGCTGGGGTGTGGGGCCTTAGTCTAGACAGCTGGTGCAACCAAGAGGTAGGGATGAGGTGTGGCTTCTCCAGGGCACCCAGGGGAGTCCTATTCCTTAAGTGATTCTGTTGAGGTCCGAACCTGGGGCCTGGGCAGAGTGCTTTCCTGGTGAAGGTGGTTTTGCATTTTTTTCCTCATTGGTTTACAGAGTCAATTGCCCCAGCTGTGGTATCTCCCTCCCCTTTGCACAGTCTGCTCCCCGCATAGGGGAGGACCCAGATGGACTGCCCACACTTCCCCTATGCCTCTGCCCCCGCGTGCACACATGTACAGGCACACACACACGCCACTCGGCTGACACCTGCTCTCCCCCAGAGATCACACGCCCTACCCTGACTGGACTTTGCCCAAGGCCTGTCCCTCTCTGCTCCACGTCTTTCCCCCTTCCCAGCTAGGAATGGGAGCAGCCTGTGGAAGCTTCCAGGGACAGTGAGGATGGAACCTCTTGATGCCACTACTCTAGGGTTTCAGGCAGGCCTGCCCTCTCCTTATGGCGTGGAAATTTCTCAGATTTCTCCCTTGTCGATCAAGTGCTGCTAGCACTTGATTCTCTTGGAAAGTCAGGGCTGGGATCCCAGAAGTACCTCCAGGAGTCAGTGGCGAAGAAGTATTTATGTGGAGAAGGAATTCTGCATGCAAGAAGCTCTGCACACTGCCTGGTAGACAGGGGCACAGCTGGCACCTGGCACATGAAGGCCAGCTTAGAAGTCAAGGGCCTCACAAAAAATGTGAGGGCAGTGGCAGAGCAGGGGAGCCCACTGCTCGCCCACTCTCCACGCCCTGCTCAGCTTCCCCTGGTGCCTGCTCTGGGGTGGGAGTACAGATTCCCTCCTTGAGCAGGACTCTGGGTTCCTCTTGGTCATCCGGGGCAGGGCCTGCCACAGATACGGTGGAGGAAGGCCCCTCCCAGCCCTCTCCATCTCCCAGCTCCAAGTGCCTCAGTTCCTCCATCTGCCCCCCAGGGCCCCTGGCCCTCCAGAAGACGTGCCCTTGGGAAGGACCCTGGGATAACAGGGGTGGGCTACAAGAGCCCTTTGACCTGCCTCTTGGGATCGCGGCTCACTCAGCCCAGGGTGTCATGCTCTGTACGATGGCAAGTGTTGGGGGGAGGGAGGCAGACTACTCTGTGCCCCACGGGCACTGACCCATCCTGCCATAGGCTTCCTAAGGGAGCCCCCCAGCCCCCACCTACTCGCTCCCTGGTGCTGCTATTGAACCCCAGCCGGAGCTCCATCTCTGCTCTGGCGTGGGCCCAGCAGCTGGGCCACTTTCACCAACCCTCACTGCCCTGACCCCAGCCCAGGCCGCCCAGTAGCCACGTAGCAGAAGTCTGAAGCCATGCCAGCCCTGGGGCGGCCCTCCCCTCTCAGCGCTGGGGGCACTGGATGAGGTGGACTTGGTGAGAAAATTCTAGGATGGTGTTAGCCACAGGGCAGAGGGAAGCGGAGGAGCTGGGCTGCTTCTCCCACAGTATTAGTGTCCCCTAGGGCAGGGGACCTTTCCCATGTTACAGTACTGTCCCATCCCTCCTCCTCGTGCCAGTCCAGCCTCTTTGCTTGGTTCTTTTGCCCCCAGGTGGGAAGCAAGCCAAGGGGTCTGCCCGATAGAGGCATTTTCTGTCCCCACGGAACCCCAACACAGAAAGAACATGTCCTCCTGCGTCTCCCCTGCACTGCCACCAACTGTCCCTCATTTTGTGACAGACCGAGGAGGTTGTGGGCCCAGCCAAAGCACTTAGTCCCCACCTCCACGCCTTTCTGCAAAGCAAAGCACAAATTGTGGGGTCCACGCAGCATGGTCAGGAGCCCAGTCACAGCATTCGCACCGGGCAGCTTCTCCCCGGGTAAAGAATGGGCGTGAGGCAGGGCTCAGCACGTGGCTGGGGAGATGGGGCTTTCTGGGTCCCACATTTGTGGGACATTGGGCACTGATGCTGGGCAGCAGACATAGCTAGCAAAGGGAGGCCCAGCCCAGCAGGGAGATGAGGACATTTTGCTTCTCCTTCGTGCCCCCAGCATGAGCTGAGCTGCTTTGCTGAAAATAAAATAAGCTTGGTATTCATCGTGCCAAGGCCTCCCCAGTTGTCATCTCGCCTCTTGTTGCTCTCCCTGTCCTTGCTCTCTACCCCGATACCCGTGTCTCCTTGCAGATTTTGGTATTGTCATAATGTGCAGCGACCATCCAAGTCCCCTCTTACGAGAGGATCTGAAAAGCAGCAGCACAGAATCAGTGAACACAAGGCTGCAAGTGCAGCCAACTCAGGCCCAGCACACATGCACACAGCGTGCACACACACCTCTCAC
This sequence comes from Dolichotis patagonum, assembly GCA_004027295.1. NCBI lineage: Eukaryota > Metazoa > Chordata > Mammalia > Rodentia > Caviidae > Dolichotis > Dolichotis patagonum. The sequence goes on from PVJX010000072.1 coordinate 269,853, forward strand.
AGATCCAAGCACCGGTGTGTGTGTGCATGTGTGCACACTCATGCCCAAATGGGCACTCAGCACAGACAGGCAGACATGGCAGAGGAACTGGTATATCCTACTGGAAGCTTTGAAGGAGAAGCAGTGATTTCCCAGTGCTCAGGCCCGAAAGAGATCCACGGGGGCTCTGGTCCTGAGCATGTGCCCCCTCCACCAGCTCCCCAGGTGCCCCCCCAGTCACCGTCCAAGAACTTTTCTGCCATCCTCAAGGCAGAAGAATTGGGACTCCTGTCAGGTGGATGCAGGAAGCTGGCTGAGCCTGGCAGACTCTGGTGTTCCTCTCCTAGGAAGAGCGGGGTGCTCCCAGGCCCCTAGGGATCCAGGCAAAGACCTAACTGCCAACAGCAACCCTCTCCTACCAAGGGGCAGGAGAGATGTCCAGGAGGCCAGGGCTCCAGGCCATGCTGCTCTCACCTTTGCTGCTGCTCTTCTGACCCTGCTGTGAGGAATGGGCTTGGTCAGGAAAAATGGCTTTCCTTTTTTTGTACAAATGGAAACAAAATCCAGGAGAAGCTGCCACCCTCACCTCTGAGTGTGACTCGCTTCCTTTGCTTCAGTTTCTTCGTCACCGTTTTCGTCTTTGGTCCTGGGGACAGCTCAGAATTCTCCTGGTTCTGACCTAAGGGGTGTTTGGATCACCTCCTTTTACTTGTATAAAAAAAAAGATGGATTGAAAAATGTACTGAGGAAGAAAAATGTACTTTTTTATAAATAAAGTGTTTAACACAAACCTATTTGCCTTGTGTCACTGCAGTGGGGCAGGGATGGAGGTAAAGTTAGAGCAGGTAGCATGGCAGAAGAATGGGGGAGAAGATGGGAACCCCCACCCCATGCTCAGAACCCATATCCTGTGACAGGGGCCCACCTCACTGTCTTGCAGGAGTCCCCAAGGAGAAGGCCGCTAGGCCATAGTGGAGCTGTCTCCCACACAAAGAGGAAGACCTTGGCGGGAGGAGCTTGACATGGGGAGGGATTGGCGTCTGCTAACACAGTAGGGTCTTTCCAGAGTGGGGCCTGAGAAGCCTTTAAGGAGAAGCAATGCTTCCCAGTGCCACACTGGCTGTCCCCAGAGCTCCTGAGTTCCACTCACCTGCCTCACCCCTCCTGTCTCCACTCCCTGCTGTCTTCCTTCCTGCCAAGGCCCCTCCTGTGGCCCTCTGGAGAAGAAAACCAGCAGTGTCACACCTGCTGTGTTAGACAAATCCCTAGGGAGCTGTGTCCTTTCATCCTCTGTTCTGAGGATGCTATGCAACCCAGCTCCCCCAAAACCCAGTCGCCACCCCACCCCCCATTTCTCTCCATGGGGCTGGCTACCTCCCCCTCCCCACACCAGCACCATCTGCTTCCCATCTCCTGGGCTGGAATGCAGGACAAATCAATCCTAGGGATGGGAAAGGGAGGGCCTTCAGGGCTCCTCCATCCAGCCCCTCCAGCCCCTCTAGCATCTCTTTTCACTGAAATCCATCCATAGGCCCCTGGAAGAGGAGTAGGGTCAGTAGAAAGATATCGTCTAAGCAGAAAGCCCTTCGGCCTTTTGTGGACAAGGCCGTGTCCTCCACACCTAGGACTGGAGTAAGATAGACAGACAGAATCACGCACGGAGCAGAACCAGCAGCTGTTGGCAGCTGGCTAAACTCCTCACTGGAAGGCCAAACCCAGCACCCTGGACAGGGCTGTTTAGATGTTGATATTTGAATGAGATGCAAATTGGTTGTTTAAGCGGTCACTTCCTCACTTTTCCAGCCTGTCCATTTAAGTTAATTTTTAATTTGTGCAGGCAATAAATGCTTAATTACATTATTAATATATTGGAAGAGAGCGGTGGACAGAACGTCCTAATTGGCATTTAACTAGAGCGTTCCGGCAAATTAGCCAAGACTTTCTGCGGCAGGCCGGAAGAAGGGTGAGCCAATTAGTCGCCAGCACAGCCTCTACAGGCAGAGCTTCCTCTGGAAAAGCCAGGCCCAGTCCCTCCCCCAAGCCTCAGTGCCCGGATGCCAGGCTCCTTTTGCAGACACTCCAGACTGAGGACACCAGGCATCTGAGATCACATTTCCAGATTTCGGACAAATTTTCACCACTTCGTAAAGGCTCTCCTGCTAAACCCCAGCCATTGTCCTGGTTCCGGCACCTCCACTCAGCAAAGCAGAGGCCCCAAAGCTGGACGGCCTGGAAGCAGCCCCTGCCTGAAGAGCTAAGGTTCCCTTGGGATCTGCCCACCTGCGTTTGCCCTATGCTGACCCTTGGGCCAGGGACTTAGATTCCTGACATCTCCTCTCTGGAGACCATGGAAACCTCTCTCTCCAAACTCCCTACCTACCTGCTCCTGGCTGCAGATTGTTAAAGGGATGAGCATGATGAATTGAGGGGTTTATTTATTCACTCATGGATCCTTTCATTTAGATCGCATTTTTTTTGGACCACCCTGAGCCAAGCACTAATAATCCCTTCTCAAAGAATTCAGAGATCCTGGGTTCCCGGATTTCAAAACAGCCAATAGTGCTGGCCACAGGCTATACCAGAACCATGTGTAAAGCAATATGGTAGCACAGGACAGGGCCTGGTAATTTTGTTTGAGAGGATCTGAGGTGACACCTCACCTGGGTCATGAAGAATATGGAGAGGTTCACCAGAGAGATGTCAGCCGAGAGAATTCTAGGCAGGCATGAGAATTTAGCATCTTAGTTACTTGTTCTTAAAGTGACCATCCTAGGCCAACAGACTCATGCTGCACATGGAAAGGTGAAGTGTAGAGAGACTAAGGCTTGGCCCATCCACACGATCAGAAAGCATGCACTGTACATGCTCGAGGGCAAGGCCATGTCTCAAGAGCAGTAGGAGGCCAGAGGAGCCCCAGGGATGGGTGGCAGCCTAACTCCTAAGGCAGTCGGAGATACTAGATATGGTGTGAGTTTCTGCTCCCCAACAAAGCAGCCCCCAGTGGGATAGAGACTGGGCAGGTAGGAACGACATTTGGTGTTAAGTGGAAAACCATTCATCAGTTCAGGCTCCTCTACAAAGGCCTCCTGGAAAAGATGGTATCTGAGATGATTTGAAAGAATGGGAAGGATGTGTACATTGGGGTAGAGGGAGGAGAAAAGGCCCCTGATGGCTTGAAAGGGGTACCAGGTGGGTCCTGCTTCTAGAACACCTCCACACTTGCTCCCCTGGCCAGGAGCTTCTGGGCAACGGTCCTTGGGCTCTGCTTTGGTGCTTGCTTCTGAGGTCCCCAAACCCTATGTTCTCTCCTCATTGATAGGCTTGATGACAGAGCCCGCCAAGTCCTCTGGTAAGGGGATCTGGTGAGTTAAACACATGGGTTTGGGTGCCAAATATGCTACTTATTATTGTCATCTTCAGTCACCTTCATCTTCGTCACCTCCAAGACTTGGAATCCTGGATGACAGAGACTTCAGTGGAGGCCACCACCTAGGCAAAAGTAAGGACCAGGTTGAAGTCACAGCTATAAACCAAGAGCAGCAGGTTTTCTGGTTCCACTCCCAGGCACTGGGCCTCTACCAGAAGAAAGAGCAGAATTCTGAGTTTAAAGTCCAAGCCGGAGGTTCAATTGGTGCTTCCTAAAATAAGTAAATGTGCTTCCTGAGAGAGGATGGTTCTATGATGGCCCTGGTAGACAGATGGGAGAGGACTTTCTCAGAGACCTAGAGGGTAGCAGGGACTATGCCCTTTAATCCCTTCTGCCTGGCTGAGGACTGGCCCCAAATGTCCCCCAGAGAGCCTATTCCAGTGACTGGAGTGACCCTTTGAGGCTGGCTGCCTCAGTTCTGGCTAGGCTCCTTCAATTGAAAGAGCCAGATCTTCTTCATTTTAAATACTCCCAGGACCGTCACCCCTGAGGGAGCCCCCCACCACCTCCAGCAATGAATAGTACCATGCAGGCTGCCTCCCTCGCTAGACTATAGCCTGAGACCTGGGGTCATGGCTTATTCATCCCCAGCACCCAACCCAGAGCAGGTACCCAGTGGTTTCTCAGTAGAGTTGGGACCAAACTAAATTTTATCAACATCAGAGTCAAGAGACACATTTCAGAATGTGCAGTCCTAAGGCAGGACTGTCCTCCAACCAGCCATGTGTCTCTGGCAACGGCACCTTTTAGTCCTTGGAGGACCCCTGCCACCCCAGGGCTATTCTTTCCTGCAAATAAAATGTCCCTGACTCAGGTCTCACCCACTTGTCTGGGCATTTCTCTGTGAGGCCACACAGAATAACACAGCCCAGTCTCCCAAAACAGCCCTGCAGGAGATGGCAACTCCTTGCCAAGCCACTTGCCCATATATGTAGCCCTATTTGGCAGTCATCAGGCCTCATGGAGCCCAGCCATCAGGAGCCTGTGCTTGGGAGTCAGACAAACCTGGGTTCAGGCCTTGGTGCAGTTGGACAGTAGTCACAGGAAAGCAGGATCTCAAAGCAGGCACTCAGTACAACCTTGCACAAGCCCAGGTACCCGTAGCCTGCAGGTGAAATGTGTTGGTGAAGCTTCTTGGATTAAAACAAATGCACCGCTCTGGTTGACAGTGGGGAAGGCTGTTTGTATGTGAGGGCAGGGATTCTCTAGGAAATCCCTGTACTTTTCACTCAATCTTGCTGCAAACTTATAATTACTCTAAGAAGTAAGATCTGTTTTTTAAAAGTCCCAGTTGTTTCAGGTATTCCCAAAAAAAAGTGCTATCATTTCCCTCTCATTTCAATAAATGAGACATAAAATATTGTACTCTGCAACTGATCTAATCCGAAGGGAATAGAGAGTAGGGGAGACGGAGATTATCCATGGGTCCTCCCAGAACCTGGCCTATCCACCCCTATATGGCAGGCATAGCTCTCTAGCCAACATCATGATGTTGCCATGGATACAGAGCTGGCTACATTTCAGAGTAGACGGGGATGGATGGATGGGTGGATGGATGGACAGGCCTCTGGATGGGCAAATAAACCTCTCCTGTGTGCTTCTGCTAAATGTGATGACTTTCATGTATCTCTGGGGATTGGCTCAGCACTCTAGTCTGTGACAGTGCTTTTGGATGCTGATTCTATCAGTTCAATGTACACAGACATGTACTGAAAACATAGTGAAAGGAAAAAGACAGGGCTGTAGAATCCAGCTGACGACGATTCAGTCCCTAGTTCCACCACTGATCAACTATGTAGGTGTTGGACAAATTGATTCCCTTCCCTGAACTTTATTTTTGAATCCATGTAAATAGACTGCTGGGATGAATAAAGATGACTTTTGTGGAGAGTTAGTTATTTGTAAAGCAGATAAGAATGGTATCTACCACAGGTGGCTTCTGGAAGGATTAAAAGAAAATAATCTTCTTCTAAAGTGCACAACACAATGCCTGGAACAGGTTGGGTGCTAATCAATTTTAGCTAGCATAGTATTATTTCTGACTGTAATTTTCACTACTTTGTGTCTGCCCTAAGCAGGGAAACAGAAGCTGTCAGGGAAACAGCATCAGGTATTAGGACACTTGCCAAGTCCTCGCTAAGATTCCAGCTCAGCCCCATCCTGACTAGGTGGTGACCACCATCCCCTTAGCTTTTATCCTCGCTAATCTGCATCATCCCAAAAATGACTCCCCAGCTGGTTGGAGGGATCCAGGCATGAAGGTCAGCACCTGGTCGGAATCCCCACGCTGCGCTACGCTTACCCATGGGGAACTGGGGTCAGCTGCAAGAATGTGAGACCATTTTACTCTAAATCAAAGACTTCTAGCGCATCCTCCAGTTTCACCTGTAGAAATGTCTCGGAACCTCAGGGGCTGGGGATGTAGCTCAGTGGTAGAGTGCTTGCCTAGTATATGCAAGGCTATGAGTTTCATCCCTAGCTCCAAAAGGAGTGGGAAGTAAAAAGCCAAGAATGGTAGCACATGCTTGTACTCTCAGCACTTGGAGAGACTGAGACCAGGAGGGTCACAAATTCAAGCCCAGCTTAGACAATTTAGCAACTTAGTGAGACCCTGTCTCAAATTAAAAAATAAAAAAGAGCTAAGTGTGAAAGCCCTTGTTCAAACTCCAGTACTGAAAAATAAATAAAATTTAAAAAAGGGAAGCAAGAGGATTACCAGGATTCCATGTAAGTCTTCAGTACTTTGTTATTTTCTGTTTTTAAACTCTTTCGTTGAGCAATGCTATACCATCGGTAGAGTCTACAGGTGTTTGAGGCCCAGCTCCATGTGTATATACCTGTGTTGTCATGCTCAGGTCAAGACAGTGGCTCACTGACACACCCTCCCAGACAGGATGATGGGGGATTATGAGTGCTTTGGGAGAAGCCCAGAGGAGCAGGAAGGGAGGGGTAGCACCAGGAAGCAGGAATCCTTATGTAGACTCAGAGTGGCTGGCCTGAGTTGTTCAGGTGTCATGGTGACAACACCAAGTAGAGAGTGCTGGGAAACCTCCTTCTGCTCCCCATGATTGATTCCTAAGCAATACATATTTCCTGGGGGGCTTGAACGAAGGTCAGGGGACCATGAGCCACACCTGGTGCATCTCCACCTACGACTGTAGTGGGTTGGGGCAGAAGGATGGACAGTCGGAAGTGGGCCTCGGGCAAGAGACAAGGAACACACTGGAGAGGGGCTGGGGTGGGGAACGAGCTCTGCGTCCAGCTCTGCTACTTCTCACCAGGTGACCTTGAGCAAGCCTGCTTGCATTCTGAGTCCATGACAGAGGGGACTGGGGCATGGATACTGTCTGCATATAAAACAAAGAGCTGGGCGATGGGATTCTTGGAGCCTTTCTGGGCTGTTCCAGGAGACAAAGGGGCAGTGCTAGAAGAGCAGGTCCCTGAGCTCTGGGGCAGCCCTGACAGAGATGAATCACTGTGGCCCAGCCCATGGCCTCTGTCTCCTGCGATTGATGCTGAGACCAGGTGCCTGGGGGTGATAGTGACCAGGCCAGCTTCCTGAGGAATCAGCAGTGGCAAGGGCAGGAGGTCAGGGAGCCTTGTCAGGCTATTCTCACTCTCCTTGCTGATGAGAGCCCCAGACTTTCTCTTCCTCTGCAGAGGGGTGAAGGATCCACCCTACTGACAAAACACACAATCCCAGACCCTACAAGAGAGGAACAGAAAAAGAGTTCCCACAGGAAAAAAAAACATGGTGCCCCAGAGTGGGTACCCCACATTTCCTCTAACATCACTTAAAGAATGCTGCAGTGGGGAAAGGTAGACCCCAAGAATCTGTGTCTATGATCTGTCTCCAGGGTTTTCTTCCAAGGAGGGTGTCTGTTTGCTCCCAGAAGATTTGATCAATGCAAGTAAAGGTTCCCTTCCTAAGAGCTTTCATGAAACATCAGTTGCTATGGTGTGAGCCCCAGCAAGCGAGCACTGACCTTCCCCAAGGCTCAGAAAACAGACGGCACTAGGGAGGCCCTTGAACATCTGCTACCCTCTACCCTCAGGCCAGATTCTCCTTTCCAAAGCCTGGTCCCATCCATGTCCTGACCTGTGCCCTATTTTGTCCCTATGGTTCAGAATATGCAAATCCCATGCAAGAAATCTATCTACCCATTTTAGAATTGCAGTTGTTCCTTGGTATCTGTGGGAGATTTGTTGCCCAGCCCCTCTAATACCAAAATATGCAGACGTTCAAGCCCCCTTATATAAATGATATAGGATTTGCATACAGACTATGAATATTCTCATGTATTCCTTAAGTCATCTATCTTTACATTGCTTATAATATCTAATGCAAAGTAAGTGTTACATGCTATGGTTTGGATCCGAAATCGTCCCCAAAATCTTGTGTGTTGAAACCTTTGTCTCCAATACAGCAGTATTTAGAAGTGGGGTCTGGGGTAGATGATTGGCTCACAAGGGCTGTACCCTGATCAGTGGGTTAATCCACTGATGGGTTCATAGCTAAGTGGGCTATCAGGAGGGGGTAGAAACTTCAGGAGGTAGAACCTAGCTGAAGGAAGGAAGTCAAGGGGGCAGTGCTTGAGGGATACATTTTGTCATGGGCCTCTTCCTTGCTCTCCCAGTCTCTCTGCTTCTGTCACAAGGTAGAGTTTTGCTCCGGCGTGTATTCCCCGCCATGATGTCTTACCATGATGGGCCAAGTGTTTGTAGACTAGACCCTCAGAAGCCACAAACCAAAATAAATCTCTCCTTTTTTGAAGTTATCTCAAGTATTTTGTCAGAGTGAGAGTAAGATGACTAGCACACTATGTACGTATTTAGTGGTACCATGTATAATGTACATTCAGAAGAGAATAAGGACCCAGGGGAAAAGGTCAGTATATGTTCAGTATAGATACGATTTTTTCTGAATACTTTCCATTAGAAATTGGTTAAATGTACAGATTTGGAACTCTGTACATTTAAGCACAACCATTAGAACCAGACTGAACCTCAGAGATCATTTTCCCCAGTTCTCAAATTCAGAAACTGAGTCTAGGAGCCTATCATAGTAAGAATCCTAGCTAAATGTGGTGGTGCACGCCTGTAATCCTAGCACTTGGGAGCCTGAGGCAGGAGAATTACTGTGAGTTCGAGGCCAGCCTGGGCTATATAAGATCAAGGCCAGTTTGAACTACATAGTGAGTCCCTGTCTCAAAAAAAAATTTTTTTTTCTTATATAATATTTGCCAATCACTGAGTGACTCGGGATATTTCAATAGCAGCTAAGATTTATGTATCAGTCAGTACCAGGCACTACTCTCAGTGTCTTACAATATTAAATCCACCTTCTCCTACAAAAGCAGTGGTATTATTACCTCCACTCCTAAGGCAGAGGGAAATGAAGAACTGAAAAGTGACAAATGAAGTGAAAAAGTGAAAAATGAAGAACTGCCCAAAGTCACAGAGTCAGCAGGTGGGGAGTTGAGCTTCAACCACAGCATGTCTGGCCCCAGCTGCCCTGCCTCAAACCACTTGGCAATCCTGCCCTCTGTCAGTTACTGCCACCATAAAGAAAGAAAGCCCTTCCTGGCCTCAGTGGTCAGAGCTGCAGGAGCGGGGAACCACATCGGCCTTTCCTCAGAAATCCCATGCAAGTTTCAGTTCACCTACAAAGCAGCAAGGGTCCCAGGCCAGGGAGCACAACCTGAACCCATGGGAATCATGTTTAGTATCAAAGTGAGTCACCGAAGGCAGGTAGGGCTCATGAAGAAAGATTTCCTAGAAGAGACAGTATCAGAGATGATTTGGTAAAACAGAAATGCTCTGGAAAAGTAGAAGCTAGCATGCTGGGACGAGCGAAGGCTTCCACGTACCTGTTTGCAGCAAGCATCAGCTAGAATAGACCAAGCCCCTTGGGTGCAGGAAGAGGACTCTGACAGTCTATACCTTCCCAACCCCCCACACGGTTAGCAAGAAGTGGGTCTGCACAACCCTTATTAGCCAATGACAATGACCTCAAAGTTAAGGGACATTTGATATTCTGCCCAAAGTCACACAGTGAAAAGTAGTAGATTCAGAGCCCGAACACAGGGCTTCTGAATCCACCCAAGTGCTCTTTGCACTGTACCCAGACTCCCCTCGAAAGGAAACAAAACAGGCTTTCAGAGCCGGATTTCAGTGTATGAATTTTACGGATTCAGACCATAACAAGGCTTACAATTTTCTTGAAGAAAGTGTGTTAATTTGTTCATTCACTCACTATTTTATTACTTTACTCTTCTACTTCCTTCCTTCCTCAGAAAATTTCAATAAAGATTTGAACTAGTCAGCTGTGGTGGTGGACACCTGTAATCTCTGCACCCGGGGAAGCTGAGGCAGAGGGATTGCTATTACTTTGAGTCTAGTCTGGGTTACTTAGTGAGTTTGAGGCCAGCCTGAACTACACAGAAAAATAAAAAAGATTCGAGCTACAATTTCCAATAATCCATGTTGAATATCATTTATTAAACAAAATACCACCATAGCTCACAATTTTCCATTGGCTTATAAATTACTAAACTTATTGAATATAGTCTCATCTGAGTAGTGCTCAAGAATTACAGCCCAGGGGGCTGGGGATTTAGCTCAGCGGCATAAGTGCTGCCTTGCAAGCGCGCCATCAAGAGTTTGATCCCCAGTACCAGTAAAAAGAAAAAAAAAAAATCTGCAAAGAATTACAGCCCAGACACACACATGGGTAGGAAGTACCCAGTTTCAGAGTCACATGGGCCTGAGTTCAATCACTAATGAAGTGCCACCAATGAGTTGGTGATTTGAGGTACATTTATAGAATGGAGATACTAAGGTTTCCATCTCAGGCTCCAAGAAGGACATGTGAGATGCTGCAAACCCAAAAACTGCTGTATCCATACTCTCCCCACCCATCTCCTTGCCCACTCTCAGTCCAAAGCAGACCTCATCCAGTCTTTGTCCCAGTAAGAACCCAGAGTCCAGCTGTCCCCATTTCTCTTTTTAAGGTTGTTTCCCTGCAATTTTACGTGGGGTAAAAAAAATTAACCAAATCTCTCTGAGGTTTCCCACCATGCTGGTACTAAACCACCCCTCCTCTTATCCCCTCTCTAGATACATTCAGGTCCTGAAATTCCTCAGATTTCTAGAGTCTTCAGCTCCCCTTCCACTCCAAACACACACAATCATAAAACCAGAATTCCTTCTGAGGTGGCTGGACCTCTGCCTTCTACCTTGGCAAGGCTCAGAGAAACTGTACTGAATTAAATTGAATTTTAACATGAGAATTCACACACCTCAACCTCCTCTCATGTCAATCCCTTCAGACATGCTGAGATTACGCTCCATATTCATTTGTTGTGGAGGATTTTCCACCAGGACCTGCAGCCACAGTGTAGGGTCAGAGGGCCCCTGCTTGAAGGAGTAGACAGCTAGACCATGAACACCCGGTCATACCAGGAAGACAAGCAATCCCTTAGATTTTCCCTCTTTGCTCTGGGAATTCTAAGCTTTTGAGGTCCTGAAGCAGGTCTTCGAAAGGAGGAAAAATAAGTTTTCTCAACCTAAGCAAATTCCCCATTAGATGTCCCTCTCCCTGTGACTGTTGTTCTTCGTTATCATACAGATAAAAGTGGTAAGTTTTGTCTCTGTAGTAAACTTTCATAATCCCCTGTTCCCATGCCATCCTGTTTTGCCCAAGCAAGGCCACCAGGATATGATAAGTTGCAAAATTATCACAGCTTAACAAATGACCTTTGTTTTACTTCTGTAAACTTGCCTGCCTACAGGTTTTGTACCATTAAGAAGACAGACCCCTCTTAGTAACATGTGTAAAACAGGAGCCCTTCCTTTGTTCAAGGCTCAGTCCTTTGGACATGAGTCTGCTGAGTCAGTGTATACCTCAAATAAATCATACTGTTTCTTCTGTAATCTCTCTGGTCTCTTGAATTTGGCAACAGTTCTCCCTTGCCCATCCCTTCCTGGGAACTTGGAACCCTATAATCTTTCTAACCTCCAAAACTGAGCTCCTATCTGTCATGTTACTGTGTCTTGCTGTCATTGAGGATGATGCTCTCTCTACAGATGGCCCACAACCTCTGGACTCACCTGTCCACCTCCTATGTACTCTGCAGGAGTGGCCTAGAGTCCAGTAAGGCAAGATAGTAGGGAACAGGTCCTCTGCACTAGAAGTGGAAGACAAGAAATGTGGGTGCCCTAAAGTTGGAGCAGCTCTGGCTCAGCAGGCCTCAAGATCCAAGTGTAAACCCTGGCAAACTTGACCACTGCCTCCATGTGACTTTGGAAAGATGACTTCTTTCTTATGCCTCAGTTTCTCATTTGTATAATAGTGATACTGTTACTCCTACTCCTCATAGTTCCTAGGATTACAACAAAAACAACTGAAAGTCCACTGTGACCTGTGAGCTGTGAAATTTTGTATCAGTGTTAAATGAACACCATGCAATGACCTTTCAAGGTTATTATTCCCCACCAAGAAGACTCAGAGACCTGCTCAGAATACAGCCAGTAGCAGGACCCCCACTACCTGGGCCCTCCCCAGGTAAAGCAGAGGCTGAGGCTGCCACACACCACCAGGATCAGGCCTTGCCTAATGCCACCACAGAAGTACATTTGGGACAGTTCCAAGGTCAGCTGTGCCCTTATGGGAAGTCCTCTTGTTCTCATAGCTGAGTGAGGCTCACCGAGATGAGCATGTGTTGACACTTGGCCCTAGTGCAAGAGCAAGCCCGGGCACCAGGAGAAGATGAGTATCCAACCAGGCCATGTGGAAGGAAGCCCAGACTTGTGAAACCCAGACACAGACACCTTGGCCCAGAAGGACACACTGCTGACCCACCCCTCAGTCTCCTCAGTGACCTGGATGAAAATGGCCACCAGGTCATGTGGCACCCAGGCCATCCTCGGGCAGCTTTATCCTTCATAGGGTTTAGTGAGTCATACCTGGGTGGACCATTACACCAGGAGAAGGGGAAATAGGTTCTCCACGAACGCAGTCATTCCTGGGGTTTGTATCTCCTGCTTTTCTCACTTTCTCGAAAAGCGCTTGTGTTGTCCTAGATGAATAGAGATCAGAATGTCCCCACTAGCAGTGACTCACGGTAGGAAGCTCAAGGGTTTGAGATCACTAAGAGCCAGGTCTTCTGGAGAGGAGGAACAAGGGAAGAGCTTGAAAGAGCTGGAGGTGTGACCTGTCCCCAGGCCACTCTTTAGGTCATTCAGGTTCTGGGGTTTGGGTAGGTACTAGTCTCATGGAGCCCCAAGATAGAGAGCAGGAATAAGGAGAATAGGCTGCTTCTGAGACCTAGGAGAGTCCATATGTGAAAGGGGGAGAGGGCAGCAGGGCTGCTGTTCCCCCCCCTACCCCCCACTTAGGTCCCCTCCCCAGACACAGGTTCTCCCTTCCTCTCCCACCCACCAAAGCAGCTCCACATGTGGCCCAGTGGGGCAAGACTTGCTTGGAATCCACTTACTATTGTAACCTTCAGTCAACTCCCACAATCCTGGGGTTCACGCTTTCCTGATTCCATGGACTCCTTCCCCCAAAAATAGGGAAGCAGGAGCCAAATCTGACTACTTTAATGTTGCTGTCACCCAGGTCTTCTTTCTCCCCCAATCAGCTGCTGAGCCCAGGAAGAACAAGCCATAGTGTGAGACTTCTTTCCAGGCTAGACGACCCACTGGTGCTCTACTCAGGAAGCAACCAGAAAGCTTCAGGGGACACAGAGCTCCCTCACACTGGGGCAGCTGAGAATGGGGAAGTGACTGGAGGGACCTGGCAAAGACCCCAGAATTTTTTCCCAAGGACCTCCCTACAGAGGCAGCCCCATCCAGTGATTTTTAACAGGGTAGCGGTCACCCAGTGAGATCCTCATTGACCCGACCCCAAGTTTCGGTTTCTGTGGGGACTCCACTTTCCTGGTGGATGCTGGACAGTGGGTCCAGGGGACACCATGGTGAAGGATGACGAGAAAGGCTCTCTAGTGCTGGCAGACTCTGGAATTCATGTGCATGTGACCAAGTCCACCATGCAGCACATGTGAGAACTACCCCTCCCCTACAGTGCTGTACTTCTCAATGCTAACATTAGAGCCCTACCCCTGCTCCTGCTCCTGGGACTTACACAGGCCGGCCCATAACAGGCACAGCACATGTATCCCTCCTCAATCTTGTTTTTTGGGTTTTTTGTTTGTTGGTTTGGTTTGGTTTGGTTTGGTTTGGTTTTTGTTATTTTTGTTTTGTTTTGTTTTTTGAGACAAAGACTCACTATGTAGCCCAGGCTGGCCTTGAACCTGCAGCATTCCTCTTGCCTCAGCCTTCCAAGTGCTGGGATTACAGATCTGTGCCACCGTGTCTAGCCCCCTTCACTCATTTCTACCATCTGTCTATTTTATAAAGAAAACTGAAGCTCAGCACAGTGAAAATCACACTGATAGGAAGTGGAGAATCAGGCCATTAGTCCTCCCACTGCACTTCGCGCCTTTTCTGATCTTTGCTTCTTCCCTTGCCCAAGTCAGCCTTTTGCAAAATGAGCTGGGGAGAAGAGAGTTAAGAGCTGGCGGAGAAGAGGGACCAGGGCACCCAGCAGATTGAGAGGGAGGGCTGTGTGACAGAGAAATGGCTTCTTCAAGACCCTTCCCTTCCCTTCCCATCTAGTTGGGTGATATACTCGCTCATTCTCCTCCCTCCCTACGGGCTGGGGTCGCATCCCTGCATGGCAGGGTCCCCACAGAGAAATAGTCCCTCTTCTCCCAGGAATGTGCGTGAAATCTCAGTAACTCTCTCCATCTGGGCCTGACCTTGAAGGGGCCCAGTTTAAATGTTCCTCTTCCACCTCCTCCTTTTCTTCCTCCTCCCCCCCCCCTCCTCCTCTTCCTCTTCCTCCTAATGACAACTCAAGGTGTGACAGGGCTTAGTGGGAGGGGTTGGGGGCCTGGCAGATACTGGGGAAAGAATTCCAGATGGAAGGAATATGAAAGGCAAAGCAGAAAGTTACTATCCCCAACACACACACACACACACACACACACACACTGGGACACTGTGACCCCTCAATCAAAGCCCACACAGGCCCAGACAGGTTGAGGTTTGAAGGTGTCAGTGAAGAAGGAACTAAGGAGAGCTGAGAGGAGAAGGAGTCAGAGAGGCCACCAGGCTTAGGAGCAGGCTCATCCCTGCCCTGCAAGAACAAACGCTTAGTTAGCATGAAGCTCTCTGATACCTGACAAACACCCCATTGTTATTCCCACTTTCCAGATGAGACCCGAGGGCTCGGAGGGCAGGAGTAGCTGGCTAAGAAAATGAGGAACTCAAGGCTGAGCTGGCCTGTCCTCTGCAAGTGAACTGGGAGATGGAGGTAGCAGTGGCATGAAGATGGATCCAGGAAGGGTCCTTCTCCAGGTCAGACAAAACAGCACAGAAAATCAGGAGGCCAGGCCAGAGGTTTAGCTCAGTGGCTCAAGCGCTTGCCTGGTAAGTGCAAGGTCATGAGTCTGATCCCTGGTACCAAAAAGACAAGAAAAAGAAAATCAGGAGGCTTAGATTCCTCTCTCCTTCATCATCAATGAACTGGGTGGTCCTCAGCATTTCACCAACCTGCTCTGAATCTCCAGGTACCTCTCTGTCCACAGACACACAGGTGTGGGGACAGGGATGAGATCATGTAGGTAAAACCACATAAGATACAATCGATATTGTGATAAGATGGTCACAGGTGCCTTTCAGCCCAGATGGCATTTAGATAAAGAAGCCAATCTTCCAGGGAGGGAAGAAGAGCTAATATCATCATCATCATCATTGTCATCGTCGTCATCATCATTGTCATTATTGTTGTCACCACCACCCCATCACCATCAGCATTTCCACCATCAATAGCAGCTACAGCAACAGCATCGCTATCATTAGCAACTCTGCCGCCATCAGCATCACTGCCACCATGAATTTCTATTTATCGAATAACTAATCATAAAAATAGCAATCATTTAGTACTATTATTATTACCATTATTATACATTAACTATGTGCCTGGCACTGTGCTAAGCATTTTACATAATTTGTGCCAGCTCTAGGCAAATGGAATGGAAGCCAGGGGCAAGGGGGAAAGACGGTCAGGGCTGCAGAGCCCAGCGCCTCTGCCCTCCTACCCCAGAGGTCTAAAGGTGACTGAACGTGATAACCAGCCAAGTTCAGAACCACAGCAATTTTCTGTGGCCAAAAAGAAAAGGCTAATGGCACTGAGGGTTCCACCAGGGCAGATATAAGGCCAGGGCAGACCAGTGGGAGTAGCCAGGGCAAGGGAGGGGAGGTGAGCCAGTCAGGAGGCTCTCCGCTGCTCCAGCCCAGGGCCACCTGCGGGTCAGGCAACCCAGCCCTGTAGCCAAGGGGAGGAGGGTGCAGAGCCTGGCCCCGTCTGGGCCCCTAGTCACTAGCTGCATAGGACAGCTCTGAGATGACCCCTCCCCCAGTCTGGGCTCAGACACTCAGGTCAGAAGAAAGAGCGTGGGGTGTGCCGGATTGGAGAAGAGAGGAGAGAGAGCTTTGTCCACTTTGGTGGGGTAGAGGGGCTCCTCGCCCCATCCCCAAGTGCACAGCAGCCAGTCCCATCGGGAAGCCTGGAAAGAAAGGGCTGAGGCGCAGAGAGACAGGGAGAGCGAAGCAAGCGCCAGGTGAGCAGGGTGCACAGGCTCATGGCCAGGCTGAGGACGTCACAGAGAGCTGAGGGCCAGGCTGAGCTGGTGCAGAGGCCGCAGGGACAGCTGCTGGTGGCACTCAAGCCATGGAAGGTCAAGCGGGAAGCCCTAAGTCCCTACCACCTCATCCAACCCCGGTGCAAGTCTTCTCTGTGCAGTCCGAACTTCCTTCTCCAGTGAACCAGCCCTCAAAGTAAGACAAGTCTTGGTAGTCAGGCTTGGTGCACAGCTGCAATCTCAGTACTCTGGGGGACCGAGGCAAGAGGATCTCAAGCTCAAGCCCAGCCTGGCCAATACAGTGGCTTAGCAAGACTGCCTCAAAAAAGGGCTGGCGACGTAGCTTAGTGCGAAGACCTTGGAGTCAATCTCCAGTACCGGGCAAGAGGGAGCACAAGTCTCGGGAGCCCTGCCTGTCTCTGGCACTTGGAGAGTGAGGGTACCCAGAGAGACCACTGGACTCTGCCCCTACGTCTTTGGGACAGAGCAAGCTGGTCCAGGCCACAGAGCCCTCCTACTAGCCACGCCTCTGGTGAACAGGAAGGGGCCTGGCTGGAGAGTGGCCAATGGAGTCTGACCCTCAGGCTAAAGCTTGGACAGAGAGCTTCCCTTCCTCCAGCCAACTGTACCCCAAGTCCAAACACCCAGCCTCCCGAATGTAGATTCCCTCCTTCTCCCCACCACCAAGGCAGCTCCAGTCCGAGGCCAGTGGGCTAGCACCTGCAGGCTTCCCTGAAACAGTCTGAGTCACAAGCGTGACCCACCCAGCTCCGCTTCTGGGGCAGAAGAATTGACCTAGCCGCCCTGAGGGGCTCTGGGAGAGGAAGTCTCAGGGCAGACCCGGTCTCTGTCCCGAAGCAGGCACAGCAGAACAGGAGGGGTTACAGTCACCCACTGATAGGACATAAACTTCTAAACATGCTCTGCCTCCACTCCCCTCTTACCCTATCTTCTCTTTCACCCCATTTCCCAGGCATATTCAGTATTTAGACTCCTCCTCACACAGCCCGCTTCACATAGGTGCCATCGCAGCTATCCCCACCCTGTGTGCAGTGTTTTTCTCCTTTTCTACTGCTAGTGAACTCCTGTTGTGCTTTCAAAACCATCCCCAGAAGTCCCAACCTCTGTGAGGTCAGGAACTCCTGGCTAATCACTCTCTTCTCTATATACATGCTAGGCTTTTGACACACTTCTCTGGAGGCATGAATCTCAAAATAGGGCACATCTGATCCCCACCCTTAGGCTGGGGCAAGAGCCCTGGCACCTAGACGCTCAGAGTGTGTTTGTCCACCTGAAGAAGGGGCAATGAGAGGGCAAGGAAGCAGCTGGGATCCACTTCCTCCCACAGTAGACACGGAAGCCTGGCTGCCGGGGAGTGGCACAGAGAAACAGAGGGCGAGCATCGGCTCTGGGCTGCTCCTCAGATCCTCAGGCCCCCAGTGGACTCCCTGAGAGGTGGGCAGGTCTCTTGAGCCAAAAGCCCCTGGCTGTCCTGGTCTGCAGGCCCCAGGCTGGACCCCGGCTTGTGCTTCTCATCTCATGTGCATTTCACTTTCTCAGTAGTTGAGGGACAGGAAAACACTGTCATCCTGTGACAGGTGGGAGCCGAGGAGTGACCAGCATATCCCGAGAGACAAGCAGAGTCAGCAGAGCTAGTCAGAAGCAGGATGGAGTTGGCCCTGCTCCAACAGAGGAGCTGCAGGGAAAGAACCAGGCCCAGACAAGCCGGGAGAAAGAGGGGCTTCAGAGGGAGACCTGAGCTGGGTGATGAGGGGCACCTGTGGCCCCAGCCACCCAGGAGGCTGAGGAGGGCGGATTGACTGAGCCCAGGGGTCTGAGCCCAGCCTGGGCAACATGGCACCATCATCTTCAGAAAAAGAAGTCACTCTGACCCCAGTTCAACCATGGTAGTCCTGGCTGTGGGACTCCAGTCAGCTCACTTAACCTCCTCAAGACTTCTCAGTAGCAGCACGGCCAGGAACTAGTGCAGTACAACTTTCCACAGGTCCCTGCCTCCCCGCCTCCCCTCGTTGTCCCCAGTTCTCTCGGGCCCCAGGCAGCAGCCCTAGCCCAGGCTCCTCTCACAGCCAGGCCCTGCAAACTGC
This sequence comes from Dolichotis patagonum, assembly GCA_004027295.1. NCBI lineage: Eukaryota > Metazoa > Chordata > Mammalia > Rodentia > Caviidae > Dolichotis > Dolichotis patagonum. The sequence goes on from PVJX010000072.1 coordinate 288,074, forward strand.
AGGTGACAAGGCCTGCCCTAAATCCTGTGGAGCTGGAACTGAGGGAACAGATTTGTCACGGTGTAACCAGAGAGTGTCTGGGGGCTCCATGCCAGGGCTCCAGCTGGGGCCAGTGCCAGGCCCCCTCCTCACAGCTGTCAAGGGGAGGCTCAGAGACAAAGCAACCAGGGACTCCCCTTGGGGGAGGGGGAAGGGAGGGCTGTGTCTGCACAGGAATGAGAGGGAGGTAGCTGGTCCATGCCCAGTGAGCCACCAGGACCTCAAAGAAGCACCCTCCACCCTGCCATTGACCGGCTAGATGACCCTAGACAAGTTATTCACTGCTCTGAACCTGATCTTGCTCATCAAAAATAACATTATCTCATTTCGCAGGTTCAATATGAAGATCAAGCAAGTGCAGGGTTGGCCAAGGCAGCAGCCATGGCACCAGCCATGGCACCTGGCACGCCACAGATTTAAGGCCAACTTCTCCTCGTCTTTTCCCTTTCTTGTCCCCACTTTTCCTCTCTTCTCTGCTAGTATTTCTTCCACCAAGGTGGGGCTTGAGCAGCTGGATCACGCAGGGTGGGGGGAATCCAAGAGAAGTTACGATTAGATTGTGAGAGGTGGAACAGAGAGAGGAAGGAACAAAATCAGAATTCTCCACTTTAGCCTGGGGTTTTGGCCCTGGTTTTCCAAATGCCCACACACGTGCATTCACAGACTCACCCATGATTTCTTTTTGCTCTCACTGCAGGGATGGTACAAGACCCCCTAGCAGTACAGCTCACTCCTTATCGCTAAAGTGGCAACGGGGCCCCGGAGGGGAGATGGCTGAAAGTGCCAGAGAGAAGTTCCTGCAAGCAAGGCTGAGTTCCCAGTCCTTGTCTCCCTCCCCTGCCTGGCCAGAGGGCCTGGAGTCCTGCCCCGGTTTGGCTGTGAGGGGAGAGAAGCCTGTACTCCTCCCGCCAAAAAGGAGACTTGTACTACTCGTGACCACTCCCCTCCCACTCCCAGCCCCTGACAAGCACCAGCCTGCCCCAGGCCCCGACTCTCTGTGAGAGCGCCCCCTGGCGGAAGGTGAGAGTCCAGCGCCCCAGCTGACCCTCTCCCAGAGCCCCCTCTGCCAGGGTGCGGTCTTTTGGTGTTTCCTGAGCACAAAACCTGAGCCAAGCCAGGCAGGCAGGATCTCACCATCTCCTGAAAGGCCCAGAGGAGGTGCTGGGGAAGGAGCAGGCGGACAGCCATTGCGGCGGAGGGGAATGGCAGCCAGCTAAACATGGAAGATGGGTTGGCCTGGAAAAGACGGGGGAAGAGAGACCCTTGCAGACAAGCGGCTCCTGCCAATACTCGCCCTGTCTCTGAACTCTGCAATCTTCCTTGGGCAGCTCCTTCATCCTTATAAGTCTCCTCCTGTCTCCAGCACTGTCCCCAGCATCTCCCGAGCTGTGGTCACAGCCTAGCCAGCCTCTCTGACACCAGTCTCACTGCCTCTGAGCCTTCCCCACCCTGGAACCAAGTGCCTGTTCTGCACTACAGATCTGATCAAGTCACCTCCCTGTGACAAGCCTCCAGGCCTGGTGGCACACCATACAGGGGCTGGGCAAGGATTTTGAGGCCCCTGGGGAATGGGTGCTGCTTGTGCTGGAGGACATGGCTGGATGCCATGCCCAGGCCTCCGGGCCTCAACAGTCCCCAGAGGACAGGAATCCCTGCTTCTTCTTGGGTCTCCCTGCATTACTATGCCTAGGGCCAGGACTGGGTGGGGGGGCACTGCAGATGCTGCATGCATATTTGCTCAAGGGAAAGATGGGGGAGACAGAGACAGAGAGACAGACAGAGAGAGACAGAGAGAGAAAGAGATGTTTGTCCATCTCACTTTAGGAAAATTGGTTCCATGATGCTTATTGCAAGCTGCAAGTTAGCATCTCTACTCAGGTCCTCTCTGTATTTAATCATATAAAACACGGTGGTGGCTGGCAAGGAAGCAGAGAAGAGAGCACATCACTTTTCCTCCTCATTCCCTCCTTCCCTGAATGCTGGGAAGGTTAAAGGGGAGAAATGGCGCCCCAGCAGAGGGAGGAACGCCAAGGGCCTGGCTCCCTCTGTGTCTTTAGGCACCAAATGTGAACAGCCAGAAAGCGGTCAATGTCCTGGCTACAGAATAGCCTGGTGGCTCCAGCTCACATTGAGAAATAGCTCAGCAAACTTGTAGCTGGGCCTTTTCTCTTCCGAGGCCCAGAGAGGTTGAGTGGCCTGCCCTGCCACAGAGCAAGTGGAGAGACACCCCAGTCCTGCTCCTCCCATGGGCTGGGTGTGTCCTTCACCTTAGGTGGCAGCCCTCTGGGGTGGCTGCCCTGGGATCCTCCTGGAGCCCCTTTGCATCCAACCTCACAGCTCCTCACCCCACCATGATCCCCACCCTCTCTCCAGGCTGTGAGGGCAAAGCTCCAATTACCTCATTTGTGTGTTTAATTGGGTGGGGAGGGGAAGGAAATTAAACTCGTCAACAGGGATCTTCCCTGCAGGGCCAGGAATGGAATGAGGGGAAGGGCCCATACCTCCTACCCTGGGTCCCTCTCCCCCCACACAAACTCCCCACCCCAGGGCAGACAGAGTCTGTGTTTACAGCCCTGGGAGCCAAAGGATAAGGTCCTGCACCCTCCAATGGGACAGCCAGCCCGGTGAACCAAAAGGCAGTTACAGTGTGCAGAGGACAGGGTCCAGCCTTGGGGTGTGACTGCTGTTTGCTTCTTTGCCCTCCTTTTCCAGTCTCCCTGGCTCACCTGAGACTCTCTCTCTGCTGTCTCTTTCTTTGTTTCTTGCTCTCTCTCTCTCCCATTCTCTCCCTTGATCTCTCGGTTCCAGAAAAGCCCCAAAGGGGTCCAGGAAGTGCCTCGAGGCTCCTGGGGGGCACAGTGGCCTTGGTCCTCATCCTTGGTGTGGCTCTCGCCGTCTTCTTTCTATACCGCCAGCAGCAGAAGAGCCAGCTGGGGACAGACAGTGATGGGTGAGTGTCGGCAGGCGTGTTCCTCTACCCACCCTTGTGGCTCCCGGACACAGAACACCTGGACTTGAGCCCGGGGGGGCACTGCTGTGCTCCCTCACCTGGGGGATAGGCACCACCCTTTGGCTGGAAAACCCTCAAGGGTGCCACGCGCCCAGCGACTCAAAGACATAGGTGCAAAATTACAGCCCACGATTTACAGGTGAGGAACCCAAGACACGAAGAGATTGAATAACCTGCACAATTTTCCCTTCCTCCCTCCATGACAGCAGTGAGGACAGGCTGAGGGCCAGGGAACAAGGGAGGCATGAAGTTTATGGGAAAGCAAAAACCTTTGGTCATCACAATAAACAACATTTTAATGCAATTTTTTAAGAGTGAGTCTCACTATATTCCCTAGGCCGGTCTCAAGCAATCCTCCCACATCAGCCTCCCAAATAGATGGAGCTATGGGCACCTTCCAGCACCCTCAGCTTTAATAGAGTACCTTTAAAAAATCAAAATGAATGGCAAAAATTCACGATGACCAAAATACTAACACTTTAAATAAAGACAAGATTAGGATTACTGATTTTTTTTCTTTTGCCTCAGGCTCCTGTATGGCTCAGCACGCCATTATCAGGGATTCTGTCTTCATTTAAAATGTTGCCATTTTGTTCATTATGGATTTTTGTGTTAATTTTTGTTTTAAAAATATTGCAGTAAATATTATTTACCATGATGGCCTGAGGTATTGTTTTGTCTTGTGTTTTGTTTTGTTTATATGTCCACACTTCACACCTGAGGCCTCACTCTCCTGGCCCTGGGTACATCCTCTGAATTTCACACCGTCCCTTGAATGGGCTGGGTCAGACTGGCCTGGGCCAGAACAGAGACACCTGGGAAAGATGTATGGGTCACCCTCAGCCTTGGCCCCATCTGGCCACATAGAAGGCTTCCTGGCACAGAGTGCTCAGGTCTATCATCACAACTGGGCTCAGGGACCAGTATTGGTCAGGTGGCCCAGCCAGGACAGAGACTCCCATGTGAACACCTATGCTGAGCTCACCTATATTCTGTTTCCCAGGACTGACCTGTCCACCTCCCAGAGGTTGGAGCCTCCTCCTGACAGTTACCTTGTTCCTGAAGACATCCAGGTAGGCCTGAGACGCCAAAGACAGGGCCTCAAGACTTTAGAGACAAGGAGAAAAATGGAGATGACCCCAGGGAGGGAGCCCAACCTGAACAAAGCCATCACACCTCCAAGGACCCTTTCCCACTAGCCCATGTCCAGCCCTCCCCCACCCCCATCCTGAGAGATAATGGACTGGGCCCCTCCCACCCACGGCCCCCAGGGAACCTCTTTCCCTACCTCTCAGTCCACTCAGACATTTATAAGACTCATTAGCACCATTAGGTGCCTGGCCAGGTGCTCACCCCTGGGAGAGGCAGCAGGACTGACAGCTGAAGCTGAACTTGTGCCCTCCAAGATAGTCACCATTGTGGTGGACACCAGCATGGGGTGCCTGGGAACTGGAGAGAGGGTCCCAGTCAGACTGGAGGCCACCTGCAGCTGGGGAGCATTCGTCTCCTTCTCTTCCAGAGTCTCCACCTGGAGTCAGGGAGGCAGCCACAGCAGGAAGAGGAACTGGAGAAACCACCCCTGCAGCCCCCCTACTACGACCTGGGCGTCTCCCCTTCCTACCACCCCTTGGTAAGGATGATTGAACTGTGAGCACAGTATCCCCAGCCTAGATCCATGGGCTTAGCCAAGAGTTCAGTTATCTTAGAGGGAAAGGAGGCTGAGGAGGCCAGGGCAGGGAGGCCCCCCAAGAGGAGACCCTGCAGACCCCCTGAGCAAAGGGGTTGCTACACACTGGACAGGCCAGGGTAGCAAATGGAACTTCCAGTGAGGCTAAGCCCTGCCCAATGCCCAGCTTTATCTCCTCCAACCTTCAGCCCCTCCAGCTCTTTACCCTGCTCCTCCACCTCCAGCTCCTGCCAAAAACCGCCAGAAAGCCAGCCATGTCCCCTCTTCTTGGCCCCACTCCTAGCTGCTTAGGGAGTCAGCACCTACTTGAATAGAGGCTTCCTATGCCCATACCCTTCTCCTGTTAGCAAACTTGGGGCCCGGGGGTGGTACCCATGTAGTGCCAACCCAGAGACCCAGGCCAGAGCGCCTGGGCCCAAAGATAACACTCACTCTCTTGGCACTGGGGAGCAAGCCAAGCCTTTGTCTCCACACTACAGCCATCCTGCCTCTTGGCTGGAAATGCCAGCGAAGATCCATCTTAGGAGCCAAATCTGCCCCCAGGGAGGCCGCATTCCCTTCCAGGGTACTGGGCCCAGAGGACCAGCCCAGCCTCCACCTTGGGATACTATGCAGAGAGCACAATACCACCAGCTGGTCAGACTTGAGAATGAACTAGAACTTCCTGTGGACAGATACAAAGCCCACTCCTGAGACAGTGGCTGGACAACCCAGTGCTGTTCCGACAGTGCATCACATGGCTCAAGCTGTGCCATGTGGCCCTGTCGGCTGTGACAGAGGGATCACAAGGGCAGCACAGAGCACTCACTGTGTGGCAGGTACCTTGCTAGTTGCCTTTCAACTACTGTTCTTCTTAATCTCACTGCTATCTATGCAATAAATGCTTTCAGTGCCTGTTGGATATATGAGGAAACTGAGAGCCAATGAATTTAAGAAACTTTCCCAGATCACCCAGCAAGTAACTGGGGAAAGCACAGCTCAAACGCTGGGTCCTCTGACTCCCAAGTTCAGGCACTGACCACGCAGCTGCCACTATGAAAATCAGCTGTGTAGGGAGTTACCTGGAGACAGAGGACCCCAGAGGAGGCCTCCAAGAGCCTCCAGGAGCAGCTCAGTGGACACAGAGCCCTCTGTGGCCTCAGGCTGACCATGTAGAGCAAAAGGCCTGGGTCTGCTCCTTAGCTGCCCCTCTGCTCCAGGAGCCCTGAGCATAGGCAGGGCAGCCCTAGGAGTGTGTGAGCTGAGACAGAGAAAAGAAACCCACTGTTCTGGAAAAGAGAAAGCCCTGCCTCAATCAAGACTTGCCCAGTGGGCCTTCTCCCTCGATCTCTAGTCAGGAGTCCAACATGAGCCATGCAGGCAAGGGGGTGGGGGTGCTGAGGCATGGGGGAGAAGAGATGGAGGTTAGCAGTTTGAAAGCCACGGAAGATTCCAATAGGATCCCCTGTAGAGTGGGCCCAGGCTAGGCATAAAAATCGCTGTGATGTAACAGGACAGCTGCAGCTGGCCCTAATCCCCACCAACAACTTCCCATCTTGCTCTTGACTGCTGCCCCCTCACCCTGGCATGCACAGCCCTCCCTGGGGATCGAGGAGAAGCCAGGCCATTCCTGGAAGCACCAGTTCAAGGACAGCACTCACACGATGGCTCCCCTGTGCACGCACGCATGCGCACACACACAGTCTCCTCTCCTCTCAGAGGAACCCAAGAACCCAAGACATCAGCACATGGCTCTGCTCAAGTCACAGTGACAGAATCCACAGATAAGATTAACCATTCAAGAGAGTCTTGGGACAAATTGCTGGGAGAGTCACATGTACCCACCAGCTACAGGCTGGAAGGGCCAGATGATGGAGCAAGAAAGTGTCTCCACCTGTGTCCTGCACCAGCCAAAGGGCCCCGTGACAGGGCGCCTACGTGGAGAGATGCCTGTCAGAATGGCCCATGGAGGTGGCATGTGCAGGACCCAGAGAAAGGGAAACTCTGGGGTCCTGGGGAAATTTCCTTGATGTTGCCAAATAAAGTGTAATTCCGCTTAGCTCACAGAGCAATTACTGGGCCAGGAACGAATTTATCCCCAGTACTCTGGTTTGTTGTCAGTACAGCTTGTACACAAGTCACATTATTGATGTTGTCATTAACTCTGCTTCTCAACAAGCAGTGATAGAGAGTGAGGTAGAAAGCATGCCCTGTTTGCCAGGGCAGGACTGGGGAAAGGTCCAGCAACCTGAGGGTCATCAAAGCTTAGGGGCCCCAGCCTGAGTAGGCCCAGGTCCCCCTACCTCTATGGTCTGGGTCCATGCTACACACATACCCAAGGGTGCCAGCCAGTGCATGGCACTCCTCTCCGTGTCTGCCAAGGTTTCTGGGCTAGGAGTCCACTTGGGTGGCAGGTACTATTTGGAGAGCTCAGTGGATCTCAGGGAGGATATGAAAAGATCCACAGCTGTTGTCCAGAGGAGGAAGGAGACATGACCTCACCTTTAAGAAGGGCTGCCTCCTCCTGGGCCCTGTGAATATAGACAGCCCAGGCTAGAAGAAGAAGACTCAACTCATTGGTCTCTGGAGGGCAGAGTTCCCAAGCTACTGAACCAGCTCAGGGTCCCCACGAGGTGACACCACGGTGTGATCAGACAAGCAAGAGCCATTGGGGGCACTTGTGAGGACACAAGAGGCATCAGGAGGAGGCTGAGAGATCTTTAGTGCTGTGCTCTGCCCGTGATAGGCGAGGAGAATAGAAGCAGGGCTGTGTGGGAAATCTCAGGATGACAGCACAGCTTGGCTAGTCTGGAGTCTTAGGGCCCTTGTGTCATTAGAGGACTCATGTGTCCCACAGCAGTACACCTGAGCCAGGCCCACCCTGGTCACTCAGGTTTGGGAGGAGTCTGGGCCAGGTGCGGCCTCAGTGCAGTGCCTAGGTGCACCCAGAGAGACAGCACACAGAGCTGTAGTCAACCATGCTTGCATCACAGGAGACTTGAGCCACACGTGTCCACAGCTACCACGGTCACATAGGTCTTTTCATCCATCTGGGTTCAGAGAGCCTCTCCTTCGCAATAGAGGATGGAGCCCCTCTGCTGCAGTACACCTGAAGACCAAGACCCACACTTCCCCTCTCCTTTCCATGTCCATTCTCTCCTCCCCTCACTCATTCTGCTGCCTCCACAGCATGTCACAGCAAGTCTGCTGGCATGACCCAGATCTCCAACCTGAAGAATGGGCCTTCGGTGAGCGAGCCCTTCTCATGCAGGCTTGTTGCATGTCCCCATTCTCAGTCAGAAGAGCAAACTATACCCATGCTCAGTATGGCGCAGCCATCCTCATCCCTCCTGCTGGTTGAGGTCAGTTACCCCTATCAACACGTGAGTCCTCCTCTTGCCTGCTGGTTCCAAAACACATGGAGTCCCAGTGTCCAGGCAGCAGCCTGGTGGTCCAATGGGACCCTGCACACTGCAGAACCTGAAGTTGCAGAACAGAAACACAAAGTCCCCCAGGGGGTCACTGAGAGTGATGGAAAGTCACTGCTGCTAGATTTCATCCTTTGATTTGCAGCCCATGAATTCTTCCTCCTGGGGACACAGCTCCATATAGAGGCCTTTCAAAGTACTGCCACTAAGCTGTCCTTCAACTGACATTTAGAAGACTGCTCTAGCAGCTGTGACCAGGACTACCACTTGATTGAGGTTATAATGGTTGACTATCTCAGTTCGTCCAGGCTGCTATTATAAGATAGCATCAGCTGGGTGACCATAAGAAGAGGGATGCATTTTTCACAGTCCTAAAGAGCCTAGGAAGGCTGCAAGACTCAGATCCTGGCAAAGACAGTATTTTCTAGTGCATAGATGGTGAATCTCTCTGTGTCCTCAAATGGTGGAAGGAGAGATGAGCGCCTCGGGCTCTTGCATAAGAGACTAATCCTATCCACCTCCCATAGGCTCTGGCTCCTAGTATTACCGTCGTGGGGTCCAGAGTCTCAGCATGTGAATTCAAGGGGATGCCGCATTCAGACCAGAGCACCAACCACCATGCTCTAGAATCCATTTGCTTTCTGTAGAGGCCAGACTTCTGAATTAAATGAAGATACTATAGGAACCACCACCCCTGCATCCTTTAGGTCTAAGTGAAGGCATTAATCTCTCCCGTATCAGTTCATTTTATTCTCTTGGCTGATGGGTAGCAGCTTTAGAGGTGTGCTCTTGCCTCTCACCCCACAGGCCAAGGACCCAATGTGTGATTAGCATGTCAACCCCAATTCTGCTCTTTTGTGCCATGCCCTGCAATGAGTTTGCCCTATCTTCTGGAGTCCTTGCAAAGGTGTTAAATTTCATGTTTGCCAAAGTATACTCATGAAAATGAATTCTGGCTTACCTAGTCCTAGTTGCAGGCCCTTAATTATGAACACTCAAAGCCCACCCAAGACTGTTCATCTGGTAAGACAAAATATGCAACACTCAAGGTTAAAAGGAGGAAGGTTTATTTAGCTCACAGTTTGTAGAGGTTTCAGTCCATAATTAGCTGGCTCCAAGGCATGTTGGTACATGGTAGAGGGGCAACAGTTCATGGTGGCAAAAGACAGCAAAAGCAACGAGAGAAGAGAAGGGGCAGGCTCTTTCTGTCCCTTATATTGAATGAAGGCTACCTGCCCTAGGGCTTTGAGGGAACATCTAGACACAGATCATGACATCTGGCTTCTGCTCATGCTTGCTGGCCAGTTCCTACTCATCCTTGCTCCAAGGCATGTAATCTCTCCTCTGTGACCAGGTCCAACATGTCCCCAGCTGGGTCGTGTGAGGCTCTAACCCTAAATATCAACCTTCAGCCAGGAGTACAGGTGAGAGGGCAGCTCCAGAGGGGAGCACCTACTGTCTTGCTGGGAGAGGCCCTCACTGTGTCCTCCAGCATGGACTGGTGAAAGCTCTAACTAGAGAAGGGGCCACTTCTGCCTGCTCTCAGGGTTCCTGCCCTCAGCCTCCTGTCCTCCTGACCTAGTACATTCTATTCACCTCTTACCTCAGTTTCAGGGTTCTGGGTTTTCCTGCACAGGGCTTTACCCTTAGCCCTGCAAGTCGAGGGATGAGGCCTTCTCAAGCTATGTGATTCCTGCTCCTCAGCTGCATCCTTCCCTCTTTGAAGCTACTAGAAGGTCTCTGGCTCCCACACTGAGCTCTCACTGTTGGTGGACCTTGGTTTTCATTATTTATATATCAGTGCCAACGTGACACTGATATGTATTGTTTCTTGCATCTCTTCCAAATGCCTGCAGTGTCCCTCCACCAGAGTGTACTCCCAGGTCATCACTGGGTACTGCCTTGTGATGGACACATTCTATGCTCTGCTTTCCACTCAGCTTCTGCTTTCCATAAACAGTAAGTGCTCCAGGCCCAAATCCCCACTGAGCCTTTTTACCTGCTGTCTTGCATCACTCCTGGTATCACTCAGCAGAAGTCACAGGTCACTGCTGTCTGTCCATCTCTGAAACAGATTTTATTAAGGCTGAAGACAATATGCCCAGGGCTCACTGGACCGCCCCATATCCCTGGAATCTGTGTAAAAAACTGGAGGACACTACTCCCCCCAGCTAGATAGGGGGTCCCAAACCATCCATAGAACCCTTTCCACTCACCTGGGTGAAATTTTCCTAAACAACGTTTTGTCCTCACCTCTCAATCTCCCAGGCCTTATTGGTGGTCAGAGCCAATGTGGCCCCATCCAATGGCACGCACTTGGAAAGGACCTACAGAGGGATGTTTTCTGGATGGTGATTGTTTCTTTGCAGATACCTCAGTGGCACCGAGGGGTCTAGGCAGCCCCAGGACACCCTGGCCTCCCATCCAACTAGACACCTATCCATGGGTATCTTCATGGTGATGGGCATGACAAGAGGGGCAACTGCTCCTGCCTTACCAGTGGGGCACGGAATACCATACACGGCCCAGGTGCCCTGCCCCTCCCACTGCAGGAAGGTTCCACGCTGTCCCTCAGGAATGGCTATCCTTCCCATCTAGGGGACCCCTACAGTGGACTCAAGTCTTTCTTGACTCTGTGGCCACAGAACAAAGCAAGTTCAAGCAGCCGACTGGAGGCCCTGATTACATGGACTTCTCTCCCACTGACAGCCACCCTCCCAGGCCTCTGTGTTTGGAGTGGGACCCAGAACTCTTGTCTCCTTGCCCCTTCCCCTTCCGTCTGTCTCTATATATCCAACCTCTTTCCGGGGTGCCTTCCTTCTGGAAAACAGGGCCCTTAGCAATTCCTCACAGGCTCTAGAAGCAGAGCACTGAGGGAGAAGGCGTCAAGGTGTGACTTCCACTGGTGAGAAATCAGGAGCTAACTGCACTAATTTTAGCCCTGCAGTGTATCCCTGATCTGGCAGCTGCCAGAGCTGCCAGAGGGCAACCAAAGCAGGACACCTGGCCTTGTCTGCTGCCCAGCTAAGAGGAAGAGTGGGTGACAGGCAACAGTCAGTCTAAAGGGCTCCTCCAATAGCACAGAACCCTCATCCTGCCCTCAGCATCCTGCCCTGCTGGCCTGGTAGATTCCAGACTCCCTTGCCCTGCTCTGTGCACATAAGCACAAATGGTCAGTGGTGCTAGATCCGAGTGTCTGTTGATGTATTCTAACAATTTCCACATCAAACTAAGAGCCCAGTAACACAGTGACACTGAAAAGCCAGGCAGGGTTAGAGCCCTGGGCTCTGACAGTAGAGATGATACTGCTCCTAAATTGTACTTCCCCATTTACGTGGAAACCAGATGGGTTGACCAATCTATGCAACAAGTCACAGCCAGTGACCCAGCTAAACTTCAAAGCCAGGTGCTCTACCCCACACTCCTCTTACTTTCCCCCTTTCTCTGCTGAAAACTGTGACCCCGGCTGGCACAGCCCTTCCCCCGCCTGTGTCTCCCCTGCAGGTTAATGACAGGGTGGGCCTGAATCATCTCAGAGCCAAGCATAGTGAGGCCAGGAGGGAAACCTGTGTCACCTCGCTGCCTCTGCTCACCCATCCCCAGGACACTAGGTCAGAGCCCAGCAGAGCACATAAATGCCTAGGGGCTGTAACTGTCCATATCTCTTCAACCCTTCTGTGTTCTCTGCCATCACTGACGACTCAGCCTTCTGGTTCTCTCTCTTCCGTCCCCCTCCTCCTGGTTTCCCTCCCTGCTCCTCTGTACTCTGCACCCCCAACCTCCCTGTACCCTAATGCCTGGCCTTGGGTAATTCTGTCCCGGGCCTGGTTTCTATTCCCTACTGCCATCTCCCCCTCCTTCCTCATTCCCAGGACCCTGGCCTAAAGGACACTGATGTCTACTATGCAGAGCTGGACACCTCAGCCATGGTCCTCACACCAGGTCCAGGAACCACCGAGCCAGGGCCTGGAGAGGTGGTAGAATATGCCACCATTCAGCTGAGCCCACCCTAGCGCGCGCTGCCTCACCACCTGTCCATGCTGCTTTGGACTCAGGTACCTCTGCCCACCAGCTCCTGCCCTTTGGGCCCCTCCTCATCCTTCCCAGCAGTGCCTATGTCCTGACTGTATGGATGATGAGAGGGGTGCGGGGCTGGAACTCTGGCAATGAAAAAGGGGGAGGTAGGAGAGACCAGGCAGGGACCAGGAGCACACAGGTCTGGAGTATAGTCCTATACGTTCCCCGATCACATCACCTCCCCTCTCTCTGAGCCTCAGTTGCTCCACTTGTGAAGCAGAGAATCGACCCTGTTGTCTCTGGGCTCCTTCCTGCTCCAGCCGCCCTCCTTAGCCATCCATGGCTCTCTGAAGCTGCCTGGCTCCCTGCGTCACGGACGTCCCTGAGCCCTCACCCTCCACCAGACACCTGGGTACTCCAGTCTGTTTTCTTGCCAAGGGGCCCCCCACATCAAGGCTGTGCACTCACATGTCCCCTTGATCTCCCTTGACCCAGATGAAGTTAAAGTCAATCAACTTAGCAACTACCCATCCCAGGGACTTGGGGTTCAGGACTTGATATCCAGGGAGTTCACTGGACTCAGGGGCTCCCTGTAAGGTTCTGGACCCTTACAGGGGAGCTGTATGGGTTCTGCTGGGAGTGAGGGACAGTAGCACCCTCTCCACAGCTGGGCCCTAGAACATGCTGTGAGTCACATGGAGTCTGCAGAGCAGAGACCCAGAGATTGACCAGGGGGCACAGTGAGGTCCAAGCAGTTGAAAACACGCCCACCCTGAGGGGCTGAAGGAAGCCAAAGACCCCAACAGCTGGGCAACTGAAATCCTAGGGCTGGGGCTTTGGGGAGTGGGTGTAGAGGAGGACGCCTGGCCTGGAGGTCTTGTGTTTGAGCTGATTTTGGGAATCAGTGGGAGGGGGGGCAGGATGGAGGAGGTAGGACTGGCTAGGAGAGGCTCCAGTGCTGAGCGACAGAGGGTCCCACAGGCCTGGTAGCTGGCAGGTCCAATGAGGGCTGATGCAGAAGCCCAAGACAAGCTTCTGCAGAGGGCCCTGCAGAATAACCCCAGGAGCCAGGTGGGCTTCCAGACCCACTCCAGCCAGTAGTCTGTCCTATACCCTTCAGCTGTCCCTATCTCTTTGTTCCTTGGCAACGTGTCGCCTCAAGCCACCCCTGCAGATGAACTGTGTTGCCCCCTCACCCCATAGGTGTGGGCAAGGAAAGAGCCGAGGCCAAGCAGGGACCCACAGCGGCCCACAGGCCTGTGCCTGGGGTGTGTGGCTCACCCTCCCCTCCCAGCACAGGGTGCTGCAGGCACAAGTGAAGGGCTAGGTTCCCCAGAGCGCCCTCCCTCCCCAGCCCCTGGGACCCAGCTCCTGCAGCTTCTTGTGAGGTCTGGCCCCAGGAGACGCCCAACCGCAGGAGGAAGGCAAGAGGCTCAGGGTAGGGGAGGCAGGCCGGGGCCCAGAAAAAAGCCATTAATCTCATAAAGCTTAATTTGGACACCCTCCCGGGCTCACTGAAGTATACACGGAGTTGGGGCGAGTATAATCCGGGCGCTCCTGGCAGAAACCCAAGGGAGGGAGGGTCCTGCTGCCCCCCTCATTGGCTTTCACTTGTCACACATCCCTCAGCAGAACAGGGGAGGGGGCAGGAAGGTGTGCCCACCCCAGAGGGACCTTTTTTGGGGTCTAGGTCTGAAAAGGGCTGTACAGGGGAGGAGCCACAAGGAACTGGGTGTGATAAGTGGGGAGCATGGGGGATGGGTACAGAGCAAGACGGGTGGGGAGGTCTAGGGAGGGAGGAGGCCGCTGCTGGGCTGGGAACCAGCCCCCTCCCGTCCTGATCCACTCCTGCCCGCCTGGGGCAGCCCCACAGGAGGAACTCGGATGACAGATGGGAGCAGGTGCTCGGCCACCGCACAGACTCTCCCCTACATCCGCCCCTGCCTGTCGAGTTGGGTGCAACCCTGAGCTGCAGACCCCAAGAAAAGTCCCCATGTGACCTCTTCACAATTGGGCCAGGAAATGGCTGGGCCTCTGGACCATTCTTTACCAACACCTGGCTGTGGTCCGCCAGAAAGCAGCCTCTCTGGGGGAGGAGGAGGGTTTGAGACGGGTGGTGGGTGAGGAGCTCGGTCCTTCCCTCCTCTCCCTCTTGGCCTGGCCTGGCCCCCTCCCGGCTGCCCTCAGCATTTCCTCTCCTCAGCCCCCTTTTCCTGCCAGCCTCTCCCTCTCCCTCCTCTCCCAGCTGCCTGCTTTCCAGGTCTTGTTCACACATCTGTTTCTCTCTCCATCTCCTGAACCCCTCCCCTTCTCTCTCCTTCTTGGGCTCCCCCTGCCCTTTCATCTCCCCCTTTCCAGGCATCCTCTCCCATGAAGTCGCTGGTCCAGAAGCCAGGACTTCAAAAGGAGATCAAAGCAGGGTTCACCCATCAAAGAGCCGCTCTGCCAGGAGCACCCCCCACCCCCGGCAGATCGTAACTCTCCCTGACTGGGACAGGGTCTCATACCCCAGGGCCCCGGGAAGTCACCCTCTGCCAGAACCCCGGTGCTAGAGAGACCACTGGCGGCGTTTGTTGGGCAGATCCTGGAGCTCGGACTCAGAGGAGCCATGGAAAGCCGTCATGGCCAGCTTTCACTGGACGTGTGACCTTGGGCAGGTCACTGAGCTGCACAGAGGCTCCGCCTGAACTCGTTCTCTGGGCCGGACTCCTCTGCCCCAGCCTCCTCTCCCTGAGCCTCTGGCCCCATCTCCACCTTCCCTGCAGCCCAGCCTCAGGTCCCTCAGGGGATGGTGGCACCTGGATGGGGTGGGAGGTGGGGTGGAGAGGCTGAGGCTGTGTTTATAAACTTTTCTTCACCCCGGATATCAGGAAGCTTGGGAATGACGTGACTTGAGTCAGTCCCTAAACCTCCTGGAGCTTGCTTTCTTGTTTGTAAAATAACGGGTTAGCTGTCTCAAATCCTCTCTGGGAAGCAGACTCCACACACATTATAATTTTAAAGAACTGAGAAGGTAGGATGCAAGTACCTCAGAGCACCTGTGGGCTGCAGGGACCGGAAGCACCAGGCTTCATTCTGTGCCACTTCTTGCTGTGGGCAGATGCAGTCATTCACAGTTTGTCCCAAGCCTCACTCAGCCCCCAGTACCCAAAGACTCTGGGGTTCTGCTTCACCAACCAGGTGACCAAGTGACTGAGGTCACACATGGACGATCAGCAGTGACACCTCTCCTCTCCCCATGGCGGGACTATTCTTCCCAGGTTGTAAATGGGTGTGCGGATGCTCAGAGCCAAGGCACACACACAAGGCTGGATGTTGCTGCCCTGTCCACACCCTGTGGCCCACATGCCCAGCACTGGCCCAGCCTCGTCCCTGACTCCCCGTGTTAGTCAGCTCTCTCGTGGCCAGGACACAATACCCGACACCCACAACTTGAAGGAGGGGCGGTTTCATTTGGCTCAGGGGATTTAATCCCAGGTCAGCTCATTCCAGGGCCCAAACATCATGGCAGAAGGGCGTGGCCGGAAGCAGGGCAGGGGAGCAGTGCCAGAGAGCAACCAGCGGGGACCGGACACAGACCTCAAAGCCACACCCGCATGACCACCAGGCACACCCCGAAGAGTGCATCGCCTGTCCCCTGCATGGCTCCCCTGTCAATCAGGTTGATGCTGCTCCTTAACTGTCACAGCCCCTCTTCCTCAGTGCCCCTCACTAACTCCCAGGGGCCAGCAGCACCCCATATACCTGTTCTGGCCAGCTTCCTGGCTCCTTAGACCCCAACACTGACACCAGCACCCAGGTGTTGAGGACCTAGACCAGTGCTGCCTGGGAGAAAACCCACAATGTGCAATGTCCCCACACATCATCTCCAGACACCTGAGGTCCCAGAGCACTGGAAACAAGGCCAGCACCCCTGAGGAGGTTATTGTTATGCGAATGCCAGTGTTCAGTTTTTGCCTTGTTTTGTTGTAGCACTGGAGAGTGACCCCAGACCTTTGTATTAAGCTATGTCCCCAGCTCTTTTTTATTTTTTATTTTGAGCCAGGGTCTTGCTAAGTTGCCCACGCTGGGCTGGGGCTCCAGTCCTCCTGCCTCTGCTCTCAAAGTGTGGGATTGCAGGTGTGCTCCACCACATCGGGTTCTTCCATTTCAACTTAAGTGGAGACACAGGGCTGGAGGCCCTGAAGTCTGCTGGAGAGCAGACTGCAGCAATCCTGTGCTCCACAGGCAGGTGTGGCAATGGAAATTTTTGAAGCAGGGCCATGGAATACATTGGGTGAGAGTAAGAAAAATGCCTGCCTTCTGATTCCCCAGCCCAGGACAGCCTCCACCAAGCTGCCAATGGCTCACTGCCCAGAGGTGGCCAGGGCAGGGCCCTATGGGCAAGTGGAGGCAGCATTGCCCTGAGAATCAAACCATCCCCTCCCAAGCAAACATCTGAGCTGTGCTGTTCAGACTGGGAACCACGCAGCCCAAACCGTGTTCCAGGCCTTCCTTCCCTTCCTGAGGGGGGCCTTGGGTCCCAGGAGCCCTGACACCTCAGGATGCCTTCTTTCTCTGCAGATCTGGAGACGGTGGGAGGCCCAGGCGCATCCCAGAAGGGGCCTGGGAGCCTCCTGGCCTTAGTCTTATGCCCAACCACATGGAAGGCCACAAGCCACACAAACCAGGCAGGCCAGGTACAGACAGGCCTGGGAGGTCTTCCCCAGGGCCAGCAGACCTGTCCAGCTGTCAGATGGAGGAACTCTGGCAGTGAGTACCCTGCTGCTCTGGCCTACTGGCCTGTGACAGGCGCTGGGACACAGGATGGGAGGGCAGGGCTCCCCCTGCTGGGAAGGCCAGGAAATTCGCCCAGCCTCTTCATGGAGTGTCAGAGTCTTGGCCAAGGTGAAGTCAATCCCAGGAAGCTGCCCCAAGATTTCAGCATGAGTAGCAGGCAGGATGGAGAGACCCGTGCTCTGAGATGTTCTCTCCAGACTCACGGAGTGGAGCAGGAGCCCAGAGAAGGTCAGTGCCAGACCTCAGGAGTAGACCCAGCACTTCCTGCCCCCACTCCCGATCCCAGAAAGAGATGACCATGCCCACTCGTTCCTCTGGACCCTGCCTCCAGCCTAAGGGAGAGATGGTACTGATCAGCCACGTGCTCATTGTGTGACCTGGGCAGAGGATGAAGGAGAAGCTCCCTGAGCCCACGAAGAGGGAGACTGACAACCACCTCCCAGCGTCCCAAAGGGGATTAATGGACTTAGGGTAGCTGTGAGGATACAGAGCTTCTCACAGCACCTGCAGGGAGGGAGGAATCCCTGTTCCCAGAACTCTTCCCTACCCCCCTCTTTCCCTAGGACTCCAGGGTGAGACCTTCATCCCAGGACCCAGAGCTGACACCAGGGCAGCCGCCTGGAGCTGCTGCCCACCTTGCCCAGGACCACCTTGCCCAGGACCACCTTGCCCAGGACCACCTCCTCAAGCCCCTTTGCTGGCCTCCGAGGGCTCTGCACCCATGCACACACGCAACTCTGGAGCTCACACACCACACTCCCCTCGCCCAATGTGGGGGAACTTAAGAGTGGACCACAGAGTGTGATGCCTGCGGGTGAGGGTGGAGGCCGGGAGGGTGTGCTAGCACATGCAGACACGCCCCCCATCACCTCCCACTCCCCATCTTCCTGTGAAGCTCTCAGTCTTCCCCGCAGCCTCCCAGGCTCAGCACCAACCTGGTTGCCTCCTCTCCCTTCAGGAAGTTGAGCCATCAGGGCTTCAGGAAGAGGCAGAACTGATTACATGTATCAGTCCCCGAGCTCTCAGCACCCCAAGTCACCTTCAGGCTCAAAACCAAGCACCTCCGCCCCACTCCCCACCATCTCAGGCATCCTAAGACAGCACCTAAGGGGCCCTTCGACTCAGACCAGACCAAGATAGCCTAGGGTCTGGATAAGTCTTATCCTTGGTCTGGATAAGTCCCTTTGCGCATCTTTAGGGCCCAGGAGCCCCAGAGGGCTGGGTTCCCAGACTATGAGCACCTCCTCCCACAGGGATTCTAGGCCAGTTCTGTTCCCATTTGGTTCTCCCCAAGCTGAGAGAGAACCAAGCTGTGACCTGAACCCAGAGACACTCACACCTTCCAGTATCCTGAGCCGTCAGGCCTGGCACAGGTGCCAGGGGTGGAGAGGGCCCTAGGGACACCAGGGATATGCCCTATAGAGCTGCTAACTGTCCTCACACTGCCCAGAGACCAGCAGGCCCAGTGAGAGCTGGAGAGGAGAAACAGGGCCCAGTAGTCACACTGCCCAGAGCACTGGACTGCGAGTCCACTCTGCCCCTTTCTGCCCCTGAGCTGGCTGGGCTCAGGTGTTCAGTGCTGGGTGGGGAGCAGGAGTGGGGAGCTCTCAGGGCAGCAGGGAAGAGCACCAGCTCCTACCCAGGGTAAGTCCCCTCTGCCTAGTGCCTCATTCCATCTAGGCCCCTGGGCTGACGGGCTCTAGCCTGACCTCTGCCAATCAGCACTCAGGCCTAATCTGCAACAGAACCAGGGGTCCTGCTACAAAAGGTGAGGAGAAGGTCACAGCTAAGCAGCCCTACAGGCTCTTTCGTCTCTCTGCCTCTGTTTCCATGTCTCTGTATGTGTCTCTCTCTCCTCTCTTCCCTCCTCTCCTCTCTCTCTCTTTCTCTCTCTCTCTCTCTCTCTCTCTCTCTGCTCTCTCCCTCTCCCTCTCCCTCTCCCTCTCTGTCTGTCCTGCAAGGACTTATACAGAAGCATCCTGGCAGCTAATGTTGCTGCCATTTTTGAACAAGATCTGAGCGAGCCCATCACAGTCACTATGCCTTGTTTTCAGCAACGATAGGCCTTCACTCAAATGTGGCCCAGACAGAGACACGTGGGCTTCACTACACAGTTAGACGGACCCAAAACATCTGTCTGTTGGTGCTGAGAGGCTTCATGGGTGACGTTGCCAAGCTCACTCTTTATCCTGGCTCTTTCCAACTTTCTTATTCTTTCCGTGAAAGATGAAATTGTGCTTACTGAAACTTTGTAGGTGAGAGAGGGAGAACCAGGCGCATTCTCTATCATTCAATTGGCAATCCAAAATCCTTGTAAGAGATGGAAGATTTAGATGAAAACCAAAAATAAATAAATAAATAAAATGTAACAGATGAATGCAAAATGTTTAATTTCAAAATTCAGTCACACAAATTTAGGCTTACAGAGTCTTGGTTCTGTTTGCAGCCCCAGGACTGGTTAATGGTTAACTTAACCATTCAGTGAATTATATTAATGTTCCCAATGTGTCTGTTTGTGTGCATGTTTATCTACTTTGTTTTATAATTTTTTTATTTTAAAGATAGTAAAATCCAACAAAACAAGACAGAACAAAGCCAATCAGAACAATACAGCAAAATTGGTACAGAACTTCAAAGCAGGATACTGGGAAAACAACAATAGCTATCATAGTATATCTTATTATCTTCAAAATAGGTGTCCATTACATCAGGTACAGCAGAATCAAACCAAAAACAAAACACTATAAAATCAATCAAAACAATATTGAATAAAGCAAAACAATTAATCAGAACAAAGCAAAACAGTGAAAAGATTATTGGACTTCAAAGACAAGATAGAAGGAAATCCCCCATATTTGCTATATTGCATACTGTCATCTTCCCAAGAGATGCTCAAACCACTGGCCCCAGGCCTACAAAATCAAGCAGACAATACCAGCATTTAGTTTTTATGTACCTTAGTTGCTATCAGCTCAGCCTGTCCTCCGAACCAGCGGGTTGCTGGGGTGGGGTGGGGGATATGGAAGGTGCTTGGCTTACGGGAGGTGCTGTCTTTTCTCTCCCTGGAACGCCTGCTTTGTGCAGCTTACCAGGAAGGCTGGCTAGTTGATTTCTTGGTTTGTCCCCCAAATCCCAGCATCTCTATTGTGTTTTGTTTTAACACATTTGTGCTCCGTTAGCCTCAGCCCATCCACTTTCTTTTCACGTTAGCTACCCGCATGATCACAAGATAGCTGCCACAGTTCTAGGCATCATATCTAGGCTCAAATTTCTAATAGAATAGGTTGACTCTTCTGTTTCTTTTTAAAATCTTTTTTGGAATCTCCCTGCAGGCTTACCCTACAGCTTATTAACTGGAGTGTGTCACCTGCCATGCCCTTGCTTAAAGTCTTCATTGGGAAGGGAAATGGGCCTACCACAACCCCTTCAATCTGTTATATTCTTCTCGTTGGTGCATGGAGAAGGGTGAATACTTGATTAAAATCAAAATCTTAATGAAGAAGGAGAAAAAGAGAATGCTAGGAGAATAGATATGATTAGGTAAACAAAGTTCCTAACCAATGGTAGTGAACTCTCCATCACTGGAGGCATTCAAGTGAAGACTGAATAAAATCTGCCACAGATCCAAGAAGAGATTCTTTCAGGAGTTAGAGTTGAAAGTGATGAACTTAAGGTCCTTTCCACTCTGGAAGATGCTGATCACCTATACTTGAGTAATTTCCTGAACAAAAGACCATGCCTCTTTTTGAGATCTCAAGGATGATTTGCGGCCAGTTAGATACAGCCCTCAGCTTGAGACTTCTCCTCCCTTCCTCTCTCTCTGAGATTCCCCTTGCTTATCTCCTGTCTATCAGTGCACTCTATCAACTGCACAGTCCCAAGAGACTGGATGAAAACACAGTCAAAGATGACACAGGCCCCATCCTTCAGGAATCCTGGGGAAAGGAGCTCTGCTTGCACCCTCTGAAAGTCAGTAATGAAGTCTGCTGCCCTGAGCAGACAGTGACAGAACACAGGAGAAAAGGCACACAAGTCAGCTCCACATACAGCATTGCGGCAGATAAACCCACAAGATGCAGAAGCTTATCCACACTCTTCTTGGGCTGTGGGGAAAGAGGGTAAACTATTTTCAAGCAAGATGAATGAGCCAAAAATGCAAATGGTCTGAGCTCTGGATGTGAAGTCAGCAAAGTCTCCTGAGAATTAATCCTCTGGAGGACACGGTCCTGAGGTAAATAAGGGTACTTCAGAGAAAACCCCTTTTCTTTGGGGGGACAGAGAGGCAGGAGACGACAATGAGAAAAGTCAAAGAGACTTGGGTGGTGCACTGCTTTTTTTAGTTCAAAGTAGTGAACGTGTCAAAGCACCACACTTTGGAGTATTATTTTCTGGGACCAACAGAATTAACACCCACAGCACAGCAGATATCTGTGGAGCCACTACTGTGCATAAGACATATGGAACCAAAGAAGAACTGTCCATTTGATTTCTGACTCAAAGAGCTTAATTGGAAGAAGGAGGACAGAATACATAATGGAACCAAAAAATAACAAATCTATTTCTGTAAGACACATGTGAAAATCAGCCAGATTTCTTACAATTAAATAGAAAAACAGCAATCTAAAATCGGCACTCCGTGATGTGGGAGTGGAGACAGAAGAAGGTACTCTGAGACCACAGAGGAAGAAGAGCAGTGTCACTGCAAATTACATGCACAGTAACAGACAGTGATAATTTTAAGTGGACATGTCCAGGTGTGGTCAGCCTATTAGTCAGTTTGTGTTACTGCAGCAAAATACCTGAGGTAAAAATTTAAAAGGGGAAATCATATTCTCACTCATAGCTTCAGAGGGTTCAGTGCCCTGTTCTACTGACCCCATTTTTTTGGGCAGGAGAATGCAGCAGAAAGAACAACATGGCAGACACTTATGGCAGAGGAAACTACTCACCTCATGTCAGCCAGGAACCAATGAGAGAGCAAGAGGTCCCAATATCAGGATCCCAATATCCCCTTCAAGGGCATGGCCCTGTCACCTAACTTCTATCCCCAAACTTGCCAACAACATCACAGGTTAGGGACCAAGCCTTCCACATGAGGGTTGTTGGGGGATATTCCAAATCCAATTATAATTGTCAGATTATCCTTACCTGGACAGAGTCACCAGCAGCCATATATCTCATCAAGAATGTTAGGCACCACAGACAGAAGCAAGAAGATATAGATGTGCATGCCCTCCCTACTGGTGAGACTTTTGTATCTTGCTATGTATGAAATGGAATGTTGCACTGTTGGGGTGTGGGTCTTGGTTTGCTTTGGTTTGGTCTGGTTTGGTTTGGTTTTACAGTACTGGAAATTAAACTCAGGTCTTTTACAATCAGCTATACCCCCAGCCCTCCTCCTCCTCTTCCTTCTCCTCCTTCTCCTTCTTCCTTTATGTTTTTAAACTTTATTTTTGACACAATGTCTTGCTAAGACACTAAACTGTCTTGGCTGGGCTTAATTTACGATCCTCCTACCTCAACCTCCTAGAGCGCTGGGATTATAGACATGTGCTACCTTGCCAGGTTGAAATGTTATGTTTTAAAAAAAAAAAAAACAGTAACTTCCAATTTTCTAAGAGTTTCTTATGCATGAGCCTGGGGCTAGAAGCTTTAATTAAGTACATCATCTAATTTAATTCTTACAACCACAAATGTTCTCTTGATGTCCCTTCAGGCTTTAGGGGTGACTTTTCTTTAGTATTCAGAAAAAAATGGAACTCTCCCACCCTCCCACCTCCACCATGCTCTCCAAGATTCCTAAGAATTTCCAGGCCTGCCTGTTTCATGATTCCTACTCATTCTGATTCCTCTTCTTATTCCATCCTCTTCTAATTCAGTTATTGAGCTCATATCTTTTTTATCTTCTTGTCAACCTACAGACAGGTTGACATCTAAACCAGATGTGATAGCCAAGGAAAGTCCAGGGAACAGGGTGGTTGAGTCTATCTTTTCCTTAATTCCCCTACCCTGAACATGTAAAGAGATTTTACTAAAACTTGTGAATGACTGGGGTAGGGGCTGGGGGAGGTAGGACTATTTCAGCAAGCAGCTCAAAATTGAAGACCCAGACTTCCTGTGCTCACAAGTTCCTCTGTCCATCCCACCTCTGGCTGCTAGCCTACTGTCCATGGCAAGACCCTCCCCCACACTTCCCTCGACCCCTCACCCTCTTCCTGCTCACATGCCTCTGGCTTTTGTCTTTAGAGCAATTAGAGCCTCACTTTGTTTGCCCCTCTCTTCCTCAGTGTCACTCGGGAAGCTGGAGAGCTTTATCTGTTACACTCAGTGGGTCATCTTCCAAAACAAAGATTCCTGTCTCCCTGGCAGCACTGAGGGCTTTTCTTTAGAATTCACAAGCAGCTAGAGACACACTCCTGATTCACGGCCATTTTAAGACACAGTGACCACCAGTTACACAGGAGAAAACTGAGACTTAGCACAGTGAGAGACTGGCCCATAGTCACACAGCCAGTAAGTGGTGACATCTGGACTGAACTAGATCTATGGACCCCATTTTAATGATGGCACTGATCTTCAAAGAGGCTTGAGGAGCCCCTGGAGGAAAGGACAGCCAGACCGAGATGCCCAAGGCAGGAAGCTGAACCCAAGACCAACCTAGCTAATGGCAGGAAGCCAGGACGACCTGGAGGCAGGGAGCCTGAGAGTGGCCATAGCAGGGCCAGCTCCGCCACTGGAGGGGACCACAGGAAATGACAGTGGAGGAGGCTTGAAAAGCTAACTAGGAGAGAAACCCAAGGAATAACTGGGCAAATCACACAGCGGGACTGAATGTTGGCTGTGAAAGTGATGGAGGAGCCAAGAATCGAGTCCAGATTTCTGATGGGTGGCTATTCAGAGACAATGGCCACGGAAGGAAGGCAAGCAGGGATGCTTAGAAGGCGTTCAAGTTGGCACATGTGGAGGCAGAGGGGCCTGTGAGGCGTCAGAGGCAAGATACTCCTGAGCTGCTCTCTGCTTTGCTCTCTAGACAAGCCCACACTGGAGAGGCAGTCACCACCTATAGATGGTAATTAAAGCCAAGGGGAAGATGAGCTCATGCAGGGAGAACTTGAGAAGCAGAGTTGTTGGATATAACAGAGGAGCACCCACAAGAGAAGGTGGGGCTGGGGCAGGGGGATCAGCCAAGGAAACCCAAGGGGCCAGCCAAGTCCCAGGGGCGTAAGGGTTCTGCACTGGCGAAACCAAAGGTGGGCTTCCCAGTGCAAGGGCTGGCACTGCCAAATGCCCAAGTCAGCGCTGAATAAAAGTTCTAAAAGGCCACTATTTCTGGACTAAACTCCCACACTAGGCCCCAACAGAACAGGCTAAAATTCAAATTGGAGTCACTCACATGAAGTTCTGTATCACCAAGCTGACTCTAAACTATTTATCTCACCTCCAGAGAAATCAGGATCACAGGGATAACAACCAAATTTCCCGAACAGGCTGGTG
The DNA here is from genome assembly GCA_004027295.1 of Dolichotis patagonum. Lineage (NCBI taxonomy): Eukaryota > Metazoa > Chordata > Mammalia > Rodentia > Caviidae > Dolichotis > Dolichotis patagonum. Next base: position 312,507 of record PVJX010000072.1, read on the forward strand.
CCAATTGGCACGATAATGAAGTCCCCTGTGGCTTAATCCTTAAAAAACTGATAACCTGAAATAAACTGATGTTAACCAGTCAGTTATTTTCCTACTGTTCTGTCTCCCCATGCCCACCATACAAGGAAAATACCTGAAACAATCAATCCGCTCCCAGGTTTGCTTGTTGCCATCATCATCATCATCACCATCGCTGTTGTTGTTGTTGTTGTTCTTTTCTGTTTCCTTCATGCCCTTCTCAGTCTATAAAACCAACTACCTTCACTTGGACCATCAGGACCCTTACTCTGTATTTCAGAATGAAGTGTTCCCCGAGTCTAGAATTGAAAATAAAGCCAGTTAAGATCTTTTCCATTAAATCACTGTAACTTCGTCCACTGACATCAGAAATGCCCTGAGAAAGGCCATTGGGTTTAGACATGGGGGGTGAATTGGTGAATTTGGTGACCACTGGCATCCCACTCAGAGGTGGACCACCCGGAGGCTGCTCTTGAGTGGTGTGAAAAGGGAATGAGAAGAACAGATAACAAGGAGAGCTACTTCTGGCAAGATGGGCATTGGGGGGAAGATAAGAGTTATCTGAAGAGGCAAGTGGAGCCACGGGAGAGAGGACTTTGTTTGTTTTGTTTGAAAGAAAGTTGAGCAATGGCAAATGGTGGGGGGGGTACTGGCGAGAGGACTGAGGACCAGGAGGAATCAGATAGACACAGAGCAAGGAATCTGTGGCCCAAGAGCAAAAGGACCATGGGACCTCTCCTAAAGGCACTCCCTCAAAAGCAGCCAAATCGAGAGGCATGGTGATCCCACCACTGTGGAAGGCTGTGGCCAGAGGATTGCAGGATGGAGCTCAGCCTGGGAAATTTAGCAACTAACCAACACCCTGTCTCAAATAAAAATCAAGAAAGGATGGGTATGTAGCTCACTGTGAAGGTCCTAGTTTTAATACCCTATGCTAGAGGAGAGAGTCAAATCCATAGGAATCCCTAGGAGATCTGGGGCTCGGCAGGGACCATGGTCCCCAGATGGTCACAGAAGGAGCACCTATGGCTCCTAAGGGAAGGAACATTGTGGTGAAGACAGGACACGCTAGAGGCAGAGAAAATCTTCTTGGAAATATGGTGGCAGTATCCTGGGTCCTTCATGGCTGTCATGACCCTCACCTTAGCACAAGGGCCACAACAAAGCTCTCTAGCCACCCTCCTGCAGACTGTCTGTGAGCCCATGGACGCACACCGGTGCTTTCCCTGGGCTCTGCTTGGACTTGGGCTCTGTCTCCTTCACCCTCTGAGGTTCATGTGTGTGTCCACAACCTCTTCTATCCATGACCTGGTACTAAGGGTCTTGGCTCTGGTGCCTTCATTTGGAAGGGAGGATGTCCCACAGCTCTGGTACCCAAAGAAACTGAGCTGTCCCTGGGGCCCACCCTCCATACGGCCCCTAGAAGGTGCCTGCGGGTCTGGTTCCTCCAGTCTCCCTCTGTCACAGTGACCATGTGCACAGCACTTTGCTGGTGGTCAGAGACAGAACAGTAAGGGAGGTAGCTACCCTTTTGCACTGTGCAACATCAGCCTTCTAGACTAGAGTGTGCTAGATACTCCACTGATTTTATCCTACTTCTTAGAACAGCTCTTCAAAATAAAAGAAGCTGAGACCCAGTATGATTAGAAATCACACAAGCGTGTGGGCATCAGAACTTTGACGCACCTTCCCTCAAAGGCTCTGTTCCCTCCCTCCAGAGCTTCTCTGACTTTGGGCTATCTAGATTTACTTCTGTCTCAGTTAGTTTTTTTTTTTTTATCACTGCTGAGACAAAATACCCAACACCCAAAGTTAAAGGAAGAAAAGTTTATTTAGCTCACAGTTTGTAGAGGTTTCAGTCCATAATTGGTTGGCTCCAAGGCAGACCGGCACATGGTAGGGGGGCAACAGTTCATGGTGGCAGAAGACAACAAAAGCAACAAGAACAAAAGGGGAAGACAAGCCTCTTTCTGTCACTTATCCAGTCTATTGGGATTAGATCGGTCCCAATCCAATCAGTGGGCTGACCCATCCTTAATCCCTGCACACTTAATCCCAGCGTTGCACACTCTAGATTCAGCCACCTCCGAATAAGTGCAGTGACCGAATGAGGCTTTGGGGGGACATCTAAACACAACCATAACACCTTCTAAGGCAACTCCTCTCCTCCTTTGCTTTCCTTTTCCTTCCTTCTCTCTTCTTGCCGTGTGGTTTGAGCCCTGTGCTTCTGGCTCACTGGCAGCTGGCTAACCCAGAGCGGGCTGCATATGGCACTGCTCCAAGCCCAAGCCCCTTCTAGTGAAATGAGGACAGTCGTGGAGCCCTTTCCTCCCTAGACAGGCACTGGGGAGATTAAATGAGGTCAGGAATGTGAAAGTGCTTTCCAAGGCACTCTCAGGCCAGGGTTATGCTTACAGAAACTTCTCAAAGCGGAAGCCCTGGCATCAGCAAACTACACATTAAGGTGGGCTGCAGTTCCTGAGTTTCCTGTCCTGAATGTTTATACTGGAGTCCTTCTCTAGCTGTGTAATGAAAGGGTTTGCCTCTTCTAAAGGAATCTCAGGTGTCACCTAGCAGACAGGAGAATGAATCGGGAGTTTTCTGAAATCATAGCCAAGAAGGATGAGAAGAGAAGCATCTACTGATCATTTAGTGTATGCCAGGCACTGAGCTAAGCTATTTGTACACAGCACCTCATTTATTTCTCACAAATGCTTACGGCACAAATACTAGGAGTTTTTTTAAATCTACGTTATGTATGAGAAATTGTTTGAGGTCGCAAAGCTTTGACAGGATGAATTTAGATCTTGGTGCAAGACCTATATAATTCCCAAATTCTTGCCTTTCTTGATAAGAAAAACCCCATCCGGCCCGATCCCCGCTGAATCCTGCACGGCAGCCTCCGCACCGTCACTCTGTGATGCTCACTGAGGAACCTGCCCGCCGCCGCTGTGCGGACAATGAGCTCTTTGAGGACATGGACTGTGTTGTATTCATCCCAGCATCAACCAAGTGCTGGGGCCAGAAAAGGCATCGGCAAACATTAACTGAATGACTGAATGGTTAAAGAATAATTTTTGTCTTAAGAATAAAATCGTGACTCTCATACAAATATAAAGTCAACCTGTGTAAAAAAAAAAATTATCTAACTCCTCAATTGATGGAGCAATCCCTAAAATGTGATAGTCAATTTGTTTAAAGAACTCAAAAAGAGCTTGGGGTAGAGTTCCAGGGAAAGCACTTGTCTAGCATGCCTACGGTCCTAAGTTTGATCCCCTCCACAAAAGAAAAAAAGAGAGAGAAAGAAAGAAAAGAAAAACTCAAAAAATGACAAGCTTAGCTTTTAGTCTGTTTAAGCTGTCATGGACTGGGCAGCTCAAACAACAAATTACTGCTCATGGCTCTAGAGGCAGAATCCACAATCAAGGCTCCCACTGCTTCAGTGTCTAGAGGGCTCACATGCAAGTTTACAGACGGTAACCCTCACGTGGCCTTTCCTCTGTGCATTACACCACTCTTCTACAGCTTTCAGAGCTGTGCAATAGCTCAGAAACAGGGAAAGGTTAGAAGTAAAAAGGAAGGGAGGGAGGCATGGAGGGAGGGAGGGAGAGAAGGAGGGAGGGAGAGAGGGAGGGAGGAAAGAAGGAAGTGGAGGGAGGGAGGGAGGGAGAGAGGAGGGGAGAGAAGAAAGAAGAAAGGGAGAGCAAGAGGGAGGATTAGGAAAGAAAGAAAAAGAAAGAAAGAAAGAAAGAAAGAAAGAAAGAAAGAAAGAAAGAAAGAAAGAAAGAAAGAAAGAAAGAAAACAGGAAAGGGAAGAGGGATGTGCTAGACAGGACACCAAATAATCCTCTTGGTCCATTTCCAAGTCAAATTTCCCTGTGGACTGAATCTTAGCAGAAGCAGCTGCCTGTAATGGAGGGGGAAGTGTCCACTCAGAGCCACCCCCAAACCCCGCGTCTCTTGGAGCACAGTCTTGCACACTGCCTTTATCACCCACTGCTAGCAGCCAGTAGCTGGTCCCAAGCTTACCGTGAGGCCTTTCAACTGCCAATCACCCCTCACCCCCAGTGATGCTAACATCTTGATACTGAAAGGCTGGCAGCCAGGGCGCAGGTGGGCCAGGGAGGAGGGCCCTGCCATGTGAGGACTCCCAGTCACTCACTGGCATTGCTGCTCAGAAGACCTACTCAGTCTAGAGAGATGATGTTACCCAGTTCCCCAGGAAGGGGGTTCCCCAGGCCGCTCAGCTCACCAGCTGGACACTGTGGGAAAGTGTCATGTCTTTCCAGAGCTGCACCTGTCCAGGGCTTGAGAGCACAAGAGGAAATCCAGGCACCAGGGAGGTTCTCACAGGCTAATCACCGGCGAGCAAACCCGGCTGGCTAACTGCTGAGCAGAGCCCAGCTGGCTCACTAGAAAACTCTGCCTTGACCTCCAGTCTTCCAGAAATCCAACCTTTGCTCTGAGAAAACAATTTATGATGTCTTTTTCTCCCTTCGTTTTATGAAGGTCAAGTTCTGCCTGCAAAACGATCTCCATGTTGCCAGGCTGTGGAAGAAGAGTCTGTGTGAACTGCCCGGGGTCCATATCAGCAATGACAGCCTCACACCACCGGCCTGGACCGGCCATTTCCTCTACCCAGTCTACTGGTTTCTTGTCTCTCCCTTGAGACTCCTCCCACTGGGATGCCACAGTCATACCCCTAGCCACATTTGGCCTTATGGTTTCCCTGCCTACATCACTGATGGCTTCCAGTCACCCATAGGATTAAGTCTGTGACGTCCAGGGGGCACCATACCAGCCCCTTGCTCTCCTCTTGACCTCACCCCCATCACTCCCCAGTCTCCACTTTATGCTCCAAGATTGCCAGCTCTGATAGTTCTCTGCACACCTCAGGCTGTTCCTCTGCCTGGAAGACCCCAGCCCTGACTGACCCCTGACTCCCTCTAGGAGACTTAACTGGGGCTTCACCAACACAAGCTCTCTGCTCCATGCCCCATATCCATCCCCATGTTCTGCCATTGACATCTGCTCCTCCAACAGTAGACATGGGGCTCCTTGAGAGCAAGGCTTGTTTCTCATACTGCTGACTAGTGTCCCCTCAAAACTCATGCTCATCCAGCAGTGTACCCTGATTTGGAAAGAGGTCTTTGTAGATGTAATCAAGTTAAGATGAAGTCACACTTCATCTTAAGGTTAGAGTGGACCTTAAATCCAATATGATTGGTGTCCTCTAAAAGGGAAAAGGGTTGGAGGTATAGCTCAGAGGTACAGTGCTCACCTAGCACGCACAAGTCTCTAGATTTAGTCCCCAGCACCACGATAGAGGGGGATAGGGTTCCCAGGGGAAAACATCGTATGAAGACAGAGATGGATTGGAATGATGCTTAACAAGCCAAGAAATGCACAGGTTGCTGGAAACCACCAGAAGCTAGGAAAGAGGCAGAGAACAGATCCTTCTCTCGAACCTCAGAAAGAAGATGACCCTGCCATCCAGAGCTCCCCAGGATGCCATAGGAAGCCCTAAGAAATGAAGAGACTTCTTATTAGAGCCCCTAACCCAGTGTTTACACAATTCTGTGAAAATAGTAAAGGCCCCTGATTATTTGAATACTTCAAAATAGTGAGTCTTATAATATGCAACTTGTATATCAATTTTTAAAAAGGAAACCATGAGACAGTTTGAAGCCGGATAGCAATGTGGTGCGTCTGCATTTTAGGAAGAGCATGCTGTGGTCACAAGGTAAAATTGGACCTGAGGCCGAGCAGTCCTGTCAGCTACACGGCTGTTCCTTACAAGAGACTTGGTGATAATGGTGACCTGTCCAAGGGAGTGGCAGAGAAGAGGGAGAGGTCAGATCCAAGAAGTCTGTTTTCTTTTTGTTTTAAAGGAGCTAGGTATCAAACTCAGGGCCTTGTGCACGCCAGACACATGCTCGGCCATTGACTACATCCCTACTATCCAAGAAGTATTTAGATGGATGAGCTAAACATATATAATGTATGCACATCATAAATTAGATTGCAGAAATGTGACTTCTTCCCCCTGCTATAGACAAACTTTGTTCTTGTGATGGGTTTTTTAAAATCTCAAAGGGCTAGGGGTGTGGCTCAGTGGAAGTGTTTACCTAGCATGCACTAGGCTCTGGGTTCAAGTCACTGTGCAACAAAAAATAAACAAAACAACAAAAGTTTTCATAATGTGTGACTATTCTTTCTTCAGAAGGCAGAGCCCAATTTGCTTCTCCTTGAATATAGGCTGACCTTAGTGACTTTGTTTGTGACAGAGTCTAGCTATGTAGCTCAGGTTAGCCTTGAATTATGTAGCCCAGGTGGGATCTCCCCTGGGAAGTGACTCACTTCTGAATAACAGAATGTGGCAGAAGTGATCCTGCATGACTTCCAAGGTTAGGTCACCAAAGGGCACCGTGTCCATTGGATTCTCTCCCTCTCTCTGTCTCTCTGTCTCTGTCTCTGTCTCTCTCTGTCTGTCTCTCTCTGTCTCTCTCTGCCTGTCTCTGTGTGTCTCTCTGTCTCTCTCTCTGTCTCTCTGTCTCTGTCTCTGTCTCTCTCTCTCTGTCTCTCTGTCTGTCTCTCTCTCTGTGTCTCTCTTTCTCTGTCTCTTCTCTGTCTCTCTCTGTCTCTGTCTCTCTGTCTCTGTCTCTCTGTCTCTCTCTGCTTCCCCTCTGTCTCTCTCTGTGTGTCTCTCTGTCTCTCTGTCTCTCTCTCTCTCTCTCTCTCTGTCTCTCTCTCTGTCTCATTCTGTCTCTGATTGTTGCTTTGGGAAAAGCCAGGAACCATGCCACCAGAATACTCCACACACCTGTGAAGAGCCCACAAAAAGAGAAACTCATGCCTCCTGTCAACAGCCAGCACCACCTTCCAGCCATGGGAGTGACCATCTTAAAGGTCAACCCTCAGGTCCAGTGACCTCCTCAGACAACTGCTGAGTCTCTGAGCTCCCCAGCATGGCTGCAGTCCTCGCGGAGCAGACAATCTGCCCCTCCTGTGCCTTGCCTAAATTCCTGACCCATAGAAACTATGCGAGATAATAAAAGTTGTTTTAAGCTGTTAGATTCTGGAGTAATTTGTTACACAGCAACAGATAACGAATAACAGTTCTGTTAAACCAAATCTCTTGATACCAAGGGCACTTTAAAAGAAAAGGGTCTATTGAGCCATTGCAGATGCCAGCTAGCAAAGGACCAGATCCTGGGAAAAGCTCCAGGGTTCCCAGAAGCCAGGCTACACAGCAGCTGGAAAATACTGACCAGACCTAACAGCCCAATTACAAAAATTTGGTGGAATAAAATAAACTGTTTACATTGCACTTACATTGACTATAGATAAGAGAGGCAAAAGAGAAAGTTTTGGGATAGGAGGACAGTCCAAGGAGCAGGGAGAGGAGGGAAGGAAAGGAAAAAGAATTAACATGTACCAACTCTCTGCGATGAATGTAATCATGATGCACTGCAAACACGTACTAATAAAAACTTTTTAAAATGTTTTGTAAGAGGAGGACCATCTAGAAGGAGAAATATCTGCTGTTTCTAGATGGGTTGGGTTAGCAGTTCAAAAGGTTTATACCTAAGCAAGACACGGTAGCACATGGAGGTTGGACACCAGAATTTTTGAGTTAGCCTTTGTTGGTTGGGGCCAGTAGCTATCAGCCGCTTCATTTCCCTTATCTACCCCTCCCTGCTCTGGTAACTGAATTTAGGACATCTCGGAAATTTTATTCTATCCATTCTGAGGCCACTATTTCTACAGATAAGTGGAAACATTTCACCTTTCCAAGTCAAGGTAACTGAGTCACTTCCTTTCCAAAACTGAAGTCTACTGGGGGATCAAAACTCTGCTGATTCCAGATTCAAATGCCCTCTTAGACCTCTGCACTTTTCTTCTTTTGTTTGTTTGGTTATTTTTGTTTGGTTGGTTGTTTTGGGTACCAGGGATCGAACTCATGACCCCGTGCTTCCCAGGCAGGTGCTTATGCCACTGAGCTAAATCCCCAGCCCCAAACTTTTCTAACTTGCCTCCTCCCCAGGATGCCTCATTGATGGGGGGCTGTATACAATGTATAGCACCCATCCAGGGGTTCCCCTCCCTTCCACAGAAGGACAGATTGTCCTCCACGGCCCTGGGCATTGCCTTCTGTCTCTTCTGCCACAGAAGTAGCTGTGTACAAACCTGTGCACATTTGCCCAGACACGGCCCCACACAGACCTGTACAGATCGCTCTGAGAGGGCAAATGAGACCTAAAACCCAGCCTGCGTCCTCTCCGAGCCCTGCATGTTCCCAACAGCAAAGCCTCAGCTCAGCAAAGAGGGCACCTTTGACACTTCGCACCCCCCAAAAGGGATCCCCGGCTATGACACCTAAAGACATCACCTGGAGGCACAGCTCTTGCCAGCGCCCAACCCTGCTGACGTGGCCAGGGAAAGTACCCCGAAATACACACTTCATGAATGAAATTTAAGACAGTGCCCCAAAATTTAACAATTAAGGTAAATAGCATTTCAATCAATATTTTTGGAAAGTCAAAATTAGTGCAAAAAAAAAAAAGAACAAAGATTCAAAATTTTACCTAGAGACAAGATCCCACTCTGCGCATGGACGGACTTGATTCACTAATCCCAGCCCTGGTTCCAGTAGAGCTCCATCTACAAAACCAAGCAGCAACCCACAGGTCATATCTGCCACTTTTAAAGTATGTTTCTAAATATTATTCGCCTTGAGCAAAACACAGCAGTGCTTGCCTGCCATCCCAGTTATTCAAGAGGCTGAGGCACAAGGATCTCTTGAGCCCAGCAATTTGAAGCCAACCTGAGCACGTGCCTAGCATGCAGACAGCTTTCCACTCAACCCCAGAACTGCAGAAGAAAGATAATAATTGAAATAAAATATTATCCATCTTGATTACTGGGTTGCCTCACTCCTGCTGGCCCTTGTCCACCAGATCTCATCTGTCAGACTGAGGGCCACCCTGGACTTTCTTAATATCAGTCACAGGCCAGGGCCGAGAAGAGGGTTGGAAAAGGGTGGCTGCTAGGAGCAGCCTGACCCAGGCCCTCTGGAGATTTAGAGGTGACCCGCTGTCTTCAGTGTTACCCCTGCTGGTCCACCACTCAAGTTCTAGAGGGAAGCAGAGATAATAGCCTAGGGCTGGGCAGTCTCACCTATGGTCTCCAGCACACCCTGCAGGCTTTGGTTTCTAAGTAAACAGTGAAGGTGGAGAGTCAGGAATCAGGCCCAAGGCCTCCTTCCAAACTCACTCCACCTCTTTGTTTAGTTTCCTCAGCTGCCCGGGAAGGAGGGTCTTCCTGTACTGTAGGACAGACACACCTTCTTCCCATTCATCCATTCAGCCCTTCGTTTCACAGTCTCTGATCTCTACTACACGCCGGGCATTTGCTAGATTCCAGAGTCAAAGACAGCACCACTACTCTTGGAGCAAACAATAGGAGGGACCAGTGTTCACAAATAATTACAGTGAAGTTGTGATGCAAAGTGCAAAAATCAAAACTGTGTGTGGAACAGATGTAGCTGTGGTGCAGAAGAGGAAATGGTCACCTGTCCACGGAGGCTTCAGGACAAGCAGGACTTGATTTCCCCAGGCAGACAGTCAACAGATACTCCCAGAACACAGACGAGCACACACAGGAACCCTGATGGAGGAAGAGATGTGGAAACAGAAATGATGGCATTGATTTAAGGACAAAGAGGCATTGTAACCTCTGCAGGGTATTAGGCAAACTGCATGAGCTCATCTGTAACATGGGAGTAATCATGATACTACCTTTGTGAGCTTGAAGAGGGCATTAAATGAGATATTTCAAACCCTTAGTACAGCACCCAGCTCGTAATAGGGTGCTATGTATGCACAAGGTTAACCGCTGCTAGTCACTGACTCTTCATTAATATTAGAAGCATTGTATGAAAGAGGGGAAAGCCTAGTTACATAGATTTTTTGCACGCTGGAGAAAGGTGAATTCAATCAACATTTAAACATCTACTACCTCCCTAGGCACTCTACAGTTAACTTTTAAAATTTCAATGATCAGGCCTGAGTTTAAACTAAGCCTTTTTGGAGTTTAAAGCTGAACTGTTTCTCTCTTAAGCTCTGGGTCTCGCAAATCAAAATTGCTGTGCTCCTAGACTATTGTATCAGCATCTGACTCCAGTTTAAAAATCCATTCTGCAACTCAATTGACTGTTTTGTTCTACACACAAACTGCCCTCCCCAGAGACATCGATGATGCCATTGACTCAATAGGTTCAGAGCCACCAGGCAGTAGGAGCACGTGGTTTAATACTGCAAAAATATTCAGCCTCTTATGAAGCTGGCAAGATTTGGGGAGGAAGCTTGGGTGATGGGAGATAAGGAACAAAGGGAGGCTCAGATTAAAGAGATTTAATTCATAGAATGGGTTGTCGTTAGGGGTTTTTTTGGCTCCACCTAGGAGAGAATCATATACCCTGCAACACTGAGTCATTTGATAGGAAATAGGATGACGCACATTTATTAGGTGCCTACTGTGTGCCAGGTTTGAGAGATTTCCCCCCAAAGATGGAACAGTCTGCTTCTCTGGTTTTTACCCAGGCACCTCGTGGGAGCAGAGATAGAACATCTCAACTTTTGGGAGGTCAAAGGAAGCTTACTGAATGATTTGAACTATTTTATTTAATTTAATTTTATTTAATTTTATTTAATTTTATTTTATTTTATTTTATTTTATTTTATTTTGCCTAGATGCCTAACATCTGATGTCTGTCCTTTGCAAAACTAGTTCTGCTATTTGTATTTCCTCTCCTTTTTTGGTTGGGGCAGTGTCAGGGTTTCTGGGGACTGAACTTGGGCCTCCCACGTCATAATGTGAGTCCTTCCACTGAGCTATATCCCCAGCCCCTATTTTCTATCTTTAAAAAAAGAAATTACTTCTGAAAATACCAGCCTGTCTTTGAAAGTGTTAGGAAACCAAAAAAGGATTCTTAATTTCAGCCTAAGCTGAAGTTAAAAGAGAAAAGCTGTCCCCTACCTCTGAGAGGGAGGGGGTGGTCCCCAGGAGATGCAAAAGCCCAGAGAGAGCTGTCTTGGCTGGGGGTGGTCTTGGGAGCTGGAGGAGGGCTCCTTGGTTTTCTGTTCCCTCTTTTGATGGTTCAGCTCTTCTCTCTCCTGCCCCAGGGTATCACAGGAGCCTGTTTGCCATTTCAGTTCCCTGTCACTTTAGCTAAACTGGGAGAGTTTCTGTTCCTTGCAAGTCGCCATCCCTGAGCAGAAGAACTTATTAGCTCAAAGGCACAATTCAGAGAGTGAGAATCTTGGGCAGAGAAGAAAGCGAAACACGCTTAGATGCTCAGGATGCTTCCGGTCTTTCTCACAGCAAGCCACTTACTACTTTGTTCATTCAGTAAATATCTATCAAGCGCCTCTGGACTGTGCCAGGCACTACAGATATAAATAAAAAATGAAGATCCCCCTGCCCTGAGGTGCTTCGGGGCTGGTGGGGAGACAGTTGGGTATGCACCCCAGGGGATGCCAGCCAGAGCCCCAATTCTGGAATTCCCTCCTCTAAGGCACTGGCAAGGCCCTGTTAAAATTAACTCCACCAATTAAATGCATGTTAGGAGACAATGCTGCCTGTCTTCTGCTTTATTTTTAATTACACGGCCTGGCCCAAAGTTGTCAAACCGTTTATAATTAGAGCAGAGCATGTAAGAGGACTCCTGGGAAGCAGGAAGAGGGGAAAGGGGTGGAGAAGGCCAGGGCTCTGCTCCCACGTCCTGGCTCCTTCCAGCCAGCCCAGGCCCATCCGCCTCCGGACAGCCACGACAGGCTGCTGCCCCACTAATGGACTGGATGACTAGGGAACCACTCTCCACTCGCTATCCCTCCTTTGCGTCTCAGTGTGGACCCTGATTATAGTCATTAGGGAGTCACCCTGAGCGACAGGAAGACAGGAGGGTGGAATGGAAGGCGGCTGCATGGTGAGGCAGGAGAGCTCGGGCTGCAGAACAGAGCCTGGGGAGAGCATGGCTGAGTTGCTCTCCTGCCCTCTCCCTGAAGGAAGCAAGACGCTTCCATCTGCCAGCTGCCCATGGTTGGCACTGCACCCACCGCATGACCTGCAGGATGTCACAGGGAGGCCATCAGCCTGGCGCACAAGGTTCTAGAGCAACTGGGGACCCCACATCAGCCCCTTAAGGCCCCAGCCCAGCTTCACTGCCCACTACAACTGCAGGCACTGTGCAAAGTCCATTCAACGCACATCTTCCCAGAAGTCAGCTGGGCAGTAGGTTTGGGACCAACGGAAGAGGCAAAAGTAAATCACAGTCCCCCCAAAGCTGACACAGAGTTGTCAAGGTGGGAACAGAGCTCAGTCTCCTAGGCTTCTGTCTCCACTCTCTGCTTGGACCAGAGACATAGGCTTCCCCTCTCCTGCAGGAAGCTCCACATGGCCAAGAGGGTAGTCTGGGCTGTCCACTCCCCACTGCCTCCTGGCCCTTAGCGGATGAAACCAGGGAGATCTAACAGGCTGTGACCCACCCAGCAGGGGCCTCTATCCTACACACACATCTCCTGTTAGGTCTAGGGCTCCAAAATCACCGCAGTCTTGCAAGGCAGAGACTCAACTTGCTACTCCTTTCCATCCCAGTGTGCAGTGGCCCCAGACAGTGTTACACCTGACCTGAGCCTTGTGCTGCTGGAAACAGCCACTGCCAGGTAAGAAACCACCCACCCTTCATGCTCTAGGACCAGGCTCTGGGCAAAGAACTCCCATCTCATATGACAGAGAAAAGACTCCAAGATGAAAACCCACTGAAGTTCCTTTCTTTGTCTCACAGATGATTATCCAGACCACTGACCAGTCTAGACAAAATGCCTGAAGCCTGGACCTGACCACCCTTTAGCCAAGCTTCTCCCCGCTGGAATACTGGCCCACTCTAAGCCTGGGCCAGCCTCAGAATTCAGAACAACTTTTCCTTAATGACCCCCAACTCCGGGGTTCAGGGAAAACTGTTCCTTCAGGCCACCTGCTTACCTATTCCCTCCACACATATACCTAATTCCTTCCAGCCTTATTTATTTTTTTAAAAAAAAAAGTAGACTCCTTACTTTTTAAAAAAAAAATCCCTTTTTGTCTAGCCTTAGAGAGTTTTATGCTCACCCTATTGCAATAGCTCTAATTGCAATTTATTCCAGTTGTCTTTTGGAATAAAAGCCTCATCTCAGCTCCAATTTTTGCTCTTTGACCCTTCCCCCTGGAAACAGATTTCATGGGCAGTCTGCCCTCTGCCACCTGCACGCTGTACCTCATGTACCTTATCTGCTCCACAGGCAACCAGTTCACATGCAAGCCAGGCGCCCCACTAGCTGCCAGCATCTGCTGGTCAAAGGTTTACTGGTTAGCAGCAAAAAAAGTTGTGTACCAAGCATGCTACTAAGGACGTCACTGGCATCTTCTCAACCCCCATGAGCCAGGCACCTATTACCCCATTTCTTAAATATGGAAATTCACAGTTGGAGAAATGAGCGTGGATATAATCACTCTGCTCAGCTGCAGGATGGCAGCTTCATCGGCATAACCAACGAGACTTAAAATACTACCCTTCCCTCCTGGCTCCATAGATTCTCTGAGAAGTCGACAACCTCACAACCGTTTAGGACAGCCCCTCACACACAGGACGTACAATACAAGCAGCAGCTGATTCGGGTACCAGTACCACGACGATAACAGCATGTGCAGTTATGTCCAAAAGTTTCCAAAGTGCTGGGTCAAGTAACTTAATCCAAGCCTCAAGACTTGTTCACCTCCATATCACCCCATTCTTCATGCATCATGTCTACTGTTTTTATTGGCTCCGCCCCTAGACTGTGGCCTCCCCAAGGGCAGGAATCTCTGTCGTGTTCACCATCGTATCCCTAATGCCTGGATAGGTCCCGGAACATGAATGATGAATTCCAAGGCTTGCGCTCCTGACCTCTAGGCCAAAAGGCAGTCTTCTGTCCTGCGTCTCTTCACACCTTTGAAAGTCAGCTCAAAGTGGGGCTAGGATGTAGCTCAGAGGTACAGTGCTTGCATGTGTGAGGTCCTGGACTCCATTACACAGCACTGCAAGAAGAAAGAAGAAAGGAAGGAAGGGAGAGAAAGAGAAAAAGAAAGCAGAGAAAGAAAAAGAAAAGGAAGGAGAGAGAAAAACCAACTTAATTTCCAATGTAGAAAGCAACACACACTTTCTCCCTGACCCCATTAACACTAATCTCCTTGCACAGACTTTACATGGAACTTGTGGATTTCTAGAAACTTCTACATGCATCACCTGGCTTGGGCCCTACCAGTGATTTTGCAGGAAAATCTGGGGTGCAGAGAGCAAAACCGACCTGAGGTGGCCGCCCCAACACAACGCAGCCACCGTCCCCACGAGTATCACACCCCACCACCCCACCACACCCTGCCCCCACCCCCACCCCACCCCCACCCGCCTCTGCAAGCTTGTCCGGAGCTAAGAGTTTTTGCTTCCCTTTCTGCGTGGCTAATTATCCTTTTAACTCGAGCTGGCGTATTTTTGCCGTGCGATCTGCCGGGTTATTTTTATCTATCTCTCCATAATGGTATCAGGGCCGTTACTCAGGGAGGCTCCCTGCGCTGAGCTGCTCCCCAATTTACAATTGCAATTATGATCTCCGACAGAAACACATGCAGCTGGCGTCAATTTTAAGCAATATTTTGATCATAATAATTAAAAAAGTAACTTATGGTGCGTACGCATTAGATAAATTAATGTTATTCCAAGGCTCTGCTAAAAAGGCATGCAAAGGAGAGAGAGTGAAGGAGATGGTGCCGGCTGTCTCTCTGGGGCCTGCACCGCGCTCCCCGGGCTCACAAATTAACTTTCACACTGAGTTTAATATCTGCACGTCCTTCAAGTTGAATGCTGCCCGTCCCCGCCCCTCTCTCGGACGCACACGTGAAATTGATGGTTATTAAGGTAGTGGAGTATAAACAAGCACATTTTCTTGTCACTTCCCCCTGGGAGGTGACAGGCAGATGAAAGGATGTTCTCCTCTCTTCCGAACTCATTGCCCCAGACCCAAAGGGGAGAAGGACCCGAGGGCCCAGAGGCTGGAAAGGAGGAACAACCTACCCTCCCCGGCCACCTGAGCACGTGCACACTCACACAGGCACACAGTATGTGTACCGGTGCACACCTGCACCCGTGCACACAGGCACCACTACACACACACACACACACACACACACGTGTGCGCACCAATTGGCCTGCCCCAGTACAGGACTCACACATAACCACATACACCTCCCAGTCCCAACCACAGACACCACATAATTGATGTGCATGTCTGCTTACACCCCACACTGCCCTCAACACACAAACGCGTACATGTGCACACACACATGCACACATGCACATCCAGACCCCGGTCCTCCATACACAAAGGTACCTACTCCCAAATCCACAGCACCGCCCCATACACACACACCTCCATCCACAGAGTCCTTCACCTGCATACGTGCTCTCATCTAAGGGCACATACACAGCTGTTGGCTTTCAACGTGCAGTTTCCATAATCACAGAGAAAACACAATGAAACCCACAAACTTATGTGCTCACATTGACACAGACATTCTCACACACTCCCTCTCTCTGCACAGGCAGGGCACCTTGGAGGAGGAGGCCAGGCCACAAACAGCCACAATAGCTCTTCAACTTTGGCAGGACCCCCAAGCCTGCTCCCCACCACTATGCTGTGTAACCACGCTATACAGACATTTACAACTCATTCCAAGATTTTCTGAAATCTACCTGGGTCCCAAGCTCAAGTCCCTTTACTGGGGGGTCCCAGGCAGCTCCATTCCTACCTTACTGAGACACATGCATGAAGGGCCAGGGGTAGAGGGGGGCAGAAAAATACTCCAGGCTTCTCCCTAGGTCATTTTGTATATGTGGTTTGTTCGTTTGCTTGCTTGCTTATTATGTTAAGCACCATTACTTTTGGCAGTTTTAAAAAAAAAAAAACTTTTTTAATACCAAAAAATAGTACTGCTCTATCTCCTACTCCCTAGGCTAGCAGCCACTGGTATTAACTGGGTGGAGCTGAGTTTCCAGGTATCTGAGTCAGAAGCTTGGATTCAAATCCTGTCTCCACCACCCATTGGTAATGACTCTGGAAAGTGCTGACCTCCGCTCCCTCATCTGTGTTTCACAGATGTCATCAAGCCTGATGAAAGGAGGAGAAGGAACTGGCACAGGACAGGCTCAGGGCATGGGCTCAGCGCATCTCATCTGCAGCTGCTTTTATTGCTGACATCATCTTGACTTTGTCTCCACCTGTGCCAGTTGCGACCTCCTCTTGTCACGTTGTTCAGCTTCTCTTCCTCTCTCCTGTTTCTGCACTGGGGGATGCTGTGTCCCTAGGCCCCCTGCCCTCGTCCCTCTACACTACTTCAGAAGCAACATCCACTTCTACGGTTCACCATGATGGTTTGGGCAAAGGTGAGTGTTTTGATCATGTGCCCCTGAGAGTAGTCAGTCAACCTCTGGAGAGTTTCTGCTTTCCCTTTGGTGAAGTGGAAATAACAATGTCTGCCCTCCCCAACTCACAGGCTGAGTGAGGCTGGGTCTGGGACAGTATTTTAAGGCTGCAAAGCCCAAGAAATATGTCAGTTTCCCCAGTGGGTTTTGTCCCATCCCCAAGGACCTCCCTTCCGGAATTGTAATTCTTCCTCCCTCCCAACCCTGGAGAAGTACTTTCTACTAGCAGCCCCTCCCTATGCTACTTGATACTTCCAGAACACATCTGAGTGCCCCCTATTCCTGTGTCCCCCAGCTCCCTCCTTCTCTATCCAACCCTTCCTTCCCCACCTTGGACTCTTCCCTCCAGCCCACTCCTCCAGCTCCAGATGTTCTTTCCTTTCAACTTTGAAACCTCTTTTCATTCCCTTCCTTCAATCTGTTGGCACCACCTAAGCCCTCCACTGACCATCTGCAAAGTCATGGGCTAGTTCCTGGCCTCCGGGGCCAGAGGGGTCCACCTCTCTGGGCACATCCTTCCTCCAAACTCTCCATTCCTCAGCTCAAATCTAGATCACTCTGCTGGGCTTTCAGTTCCAGATGAATCTCCTCCTCTGCCCTCTGTGAGTAAAGTGCAGGAGGCTATTTTACCCATCAGGGCAAAGCACATACCAAATGCGCGGCACTGCAGATTAGACCTCCCCACCCAAGTCCACACTTTACTCCTAAGCTCGGTCCTCAGCAGAAGAAACTCCCACCCGTGAAGGTCTTCGTGCAGCTCTAGCCCCCAGAAATTCTCCTCTGAAGCCATTGGCCTGGGGTTTTCCTTTAAAAATTTGTTAGAAAAATTACAGATATACCAGTAACATATTAGTATAATGATGTAACAAAAAACAAGTACTCAACCTTTTTGTTGCTGTTTAACTTTATCAGTGTTACACAGGTACGTGGCTTAAATTCGCCTTCATTTGCTACTTAAAACAAAACAAATACAACAGCAGCCTACGGTTTTCCAGCCCCACCCCAGCAGAGACGGTTGCTCCGGAGAGGCCCTTACTGTCAGTGCTTTCAGCCATCTCTTTTGATATTCACCTCCACATCTCTTTAAAATGTGCTTAGATTGCTGCTTCTTTGTTTTTCCGTTTTGGGGGCTTTATCTATTGACTTTCCACTATGCAGAATGAGAATTTGGCTCTCTTCCCCTCTGCCAGCCCACACACACACACACACACACACACACACACACACACTTCTCTTCCTTCTCTCCTGTTTATATTGCTATTTTTGTTAGATCAGTATTTACTGATTGGAATAATAAAGATACCATTCTGAAGCCTGTTTCTTAACAATGAAGGTTTTCCTCTCTCTTTCTATAGAAATCTGTAGAACCTTTTTCTTTTCCCAGAGTGCTGAAATTTCAGTGGTCGCCTAATGCGGTCTCTTTTTCTACTATGTTGAACTGTAGTCTGGAAACTCATGTCCTTTAGGGCAAGGAATTTTTGGGCAGGGGGAGTACTGCCAAGGGCGGACCCAAGGCCTCATGTACACTAGACAAGGGCTCTACCACTGAGCTACACCCCCAGCCCAGATCCAGGACTGTTTTTGAATCAGTTTCTACTTTCTGGAAATCCTTTCATTCCTGGATTGGTCCTCTAGCTTCTTATCTTTTCTATTCCCTTTCTTTGTCTGCCTTGTTCTGCTTTCTGGGAGATTTCCTAAACTTTACCTTCTAACGCTTCTCCTGAATTTTTCATTTCTGCTCTCACAGTTTTAATTTTCAAGCACTCCATTTTTATAGCAATCACTCCTTATTTCACACAATTATCTTTGCTTATCTCTCTAAGGATATTAATGATAATCCTTTTGAAGTTTTCTCCTTCCTATATGGCACTTACTTCTGCTAAGTTGCTTCTTTCTGCTTGCTTGGTCTCTTCTCATTGTACCGTCCTTCCTCGTAGAGTCCTTCCTACTTAAGCCAGGAGTGCAGGTGTGGATTGCAAGCTCTTATCCATGGGAGTGGGACTTGCTGAATGTGAGATCCCTACGGTGATTGGCTGTTTGGTTGGGGAAACTCCAATATGCATGTTTTAAGTCTTTCTTCTTGAGCTGAACAGATTCTCTAGGGAAACAAAAAGTCCTGATCTCTGGCTTGGCTCAGTATTCTGGGAATAGGGATATGGAGGCCTCAGTATCCCATATGCATAAATTTATTTTTGAAAGGACCCAAATCTCAAAAGCTGATGCAGAAAAAATACTATTATCTGCAACACAAATACAGCATTCCTCAAATTAGCTACCACAACCCCACCCAGCCTGAAAGGAGGTTGGCTGACTGGGCACTGGGACCTTCTCAAAAGCTCATCAGAACATCTTTTGAATCCTCTCCTGTTAACTGGGTGTGTAAACCTTTCACCTCTGACTGTTCCGGGATTGTCTCATTACTAAGTGCTCCTGCGTGCCTGCCCTTTAGCGAGTTAACAGACTTGTACCTCATATCTGAAAGGTTTTTGCCTGAATATAAATTACTGTACAATTATGGCCGTGGTCTAACATGGCAGAAGGCCAAAGCGGAAATGCTTACCACTTCCTCCTTCTTCTTCAGCCCTAATTGCAACTCCCTTTCCTGTTTGAGTGCACAGAGAATTCCAGTCAGTTCCTCACACGTCATCAATATCCACCCCATGCGCCACTTCCGGTAAGAGGTCCTATAATCCCTGCCTCTCTGTATCCAGTCCAAGGAGACAGCCCAGCCGCCATGGGCTGTATGCTCCTTTCCATGTCCTCAATAAACCTGTTCTTTTTTACTTTTCGCTTCTCTATTGCACCAGAAAACTCTAACAATATCCATTCATTTGCAGGGTCTCTACCACACAGATCCAGGTTGGAATCGTGTTTCCTTCCAACACTTCATCTTCCCTCTTTACCCAGCCTCAGCCTGTAAACCCCAAATCTTTTTTTTTGAGACAGGATCTCCCTATGTAGTTCAGGCTATCCTTGAACTTTAAGTCCAGACTGGCCTCAAACTCTCAGCAATCCTCCTGCCTCAGCCTCCCAAGTGCTGGGATTGTGGGCTCGGCTCCCCCAAACCACTTCTTGATTATCAGCCAGGTCTCCTTCTCTGAGCTCCCCTCATTCCCCTCCTCTCAGCAATAGGTGGTATCACCAAAGCTGGAGAATTCAGAAAGACCTGGGAGTGAAACATAAACTTTTGGCTTTCTTCTCTTTCAGTTTAGTCTTCGATTTTCCCCAGTCTGCTAAGTCCTCTCATGTATCACTTTAGGATTTTCAAGAAGTACAAAATTAGTTGTGTGTGCATGTGCTTGTGCATCCATGTGTGTGTTCAATTCACCATCTGTACCCAGGAGTCATCGCCATGTGCATTTACGCTTGAACAGATGGGCTTATGCTCTCTTTACCAACACCCCTTTACCCTCATTTCTACAGGCTTCAAGGAGGGTGTAAACTAATGGATGGGTTCAACTTGTCATCTTTAACTGGAATTAGTTTGTTCTTTCTTGAGCATCTTTCTACAGATAAATGTCTTCCCACTAACTAGGAGCTGCTTAAAAAGAGATTTCTATCTGTCTGTCTGTCTGTCTGGCATCTGTCTATCTATCTATCTTTCTATCTGTCTATCTATTGCTTCAAAAGCCAGCACATGGCTGGATAAGGTAGGAGCTTCTAAAGATTTATGACTGGACCCACACCTTTATGATATTTAATCTCAATTCTCTTCTCTAGCCTTAACAAATGGGCATTTGGTAAATAGTTACTGAGATTCTATCCTTTCCCAAGCAGTATCCAGGTGCGAGACTTGCCACAGAGATCAAACCCACTGAGTCACAGCTCCCATGGAATCAGCATTCAGCTCTAGGAGCTCATCACCTCCCAGGGAGCCACGCCCCTTACTGACCCAGATGAAACCAGCTGTAAATTGGTTCCCTATCACTTTCATCCGGTGGTCCAGACCCCCTCCTGCAGAGCCTCCCTCCTCTGTGGGAGGGGCCTCCTGCTAAAGAAAGACTCTCTATGATGTCTTCCTCAGACTTTCCTTCTTCAGCAGCCTACACTTGTTTCTTCCAGCTGGTCCTCCCACAGTGCAACCACCAAGCCCTCGGCACCTTCCTCTCTACTCTCTCCTTCCTCTACCAATCATGGCCAGGGTCTGGACCCTCTCTGTGTGTAGGAAGATGTGGTAAAATAAAAATATATACTTGGTCTTTGTCTCAGGATGCTGGCACAGACCTTCAAAAACTCTTGGAATTTCCTGAATGATCCAGTGTCTTTTGTGATTCCTAACAAGTCTCTTCCGAGACTTGAGTTTGTGCTAATAAGGTGAGTCATGGCAGGGATCCTAGTCAGTTCCTTTATAGGAGCTGGGCTGATCCTGGGGAAACCAACCAAGCAATCAGGGGGTGGGAACTTTCACCCTCAATTTTCAGAGAGAGCACAGGGCCTGCAGATTAAATTCAGTCATGTAGCCAGTGATTTAATCAGTCATGCCTACACAATGAAACCTCAATAAAAACTCTGAACAATGAGACTTGGGCAGGTTTCTGGTTGGTGGAAACTATTGATATACAGGAGGGTGGTACAGCAGAACTCCATGGAGACAGAAGCTCCTGAGCCTGAGACTCTTCCAGAACTTACCATAGCTACATCTTCATCTGCCTATCCATGGGTACCCCCTATAATAAAATGGCAATTGTAAATGAAGTGCTTCCAGTGAGTCTTACAAAATAAATCATCAAACCTGAAGAATGACACACCTCTGTAATATCAGCTGCCAGGAAACAGAGGCAGAAGGATCACAATTTTTAAGACCAGCCAGGGCAATTTAGTGAGACTGTCTGGAAATTAAAAAAGACTAGGGTAAGCTTAGCGGCAGAGTATTCCAGGGTTTGATCCCACGAATTACAAAAAAACAAAAACAAACAAACAAACAAAAAAACCCTGCAAGGATAGGGGGAAGTATAAAAACTCTTGAATTTGTACCTGGCCAGCTGGCAGGGTGGGAGGACTGTTGGGAAAACCCAGAGCTTGTAGCTGGCATCGGAATTGGGTACAGAGTTATGAGATCAAGCCCCTTAATCTGTGGACTCTGTTAACTCCAGGTAGATGGTATCAATATTAAATTGAATCATAGGATACCCAGCTGGTGTCAGCACTGACAGGTCAAAAGTGAGCCTTCCTCAGTGCCCATGTTCCCACCTCCCAGGTTCACGTGCTGTCTGCCCAACTGAGGGAGATTTTTCCTCTGAAAGCACCACTGTTTGATGGGATAGTGTGCCAGTTAGCTTTCCATTAGTGTAACAGATATCTGGGTTAATCAACTTATAAAGAGAAAAGGTCTATTCTGACTCAGGGTTTTGGAGATTTCAGCCCATAACATAGAGACCTTGGAGATTTCAGCCCATAACATAGAGACCTTGGTGCCTCATAGGCCTATGAGGCCTATGAGGTGAGGTCTATTGTGAAGCAGCACATCGTGGCAAGGGGTATGTGAAGAAGGAATCCACTCACCTTGAGGTTATGATGCAAGAAAAAAAAAAAAAAAAACAGAACAAAAGGAAGGGACCAGGGTCTCACAGTCCACTTCAGGAAGCACAGCCTCAATGACCTAGAGACTTCCCACTAGGCCCCTTAAAGATTCTGTGATCTTCCAATAGTGGCTGAGTTAGGGATCAGGCCTTTAACCCATGGGCCCCTGGGGGATATCCAGATGTAAACTGTAGCAGGAGAACTGGCCCCCTTCCTTCTTCAGACCAGATCCCCCAGAAAGAATTCAGTTGCTGTTAACCCCAGATACCTCATCAACTCAGAAAGACTCATCTCACAGGACAAGAGACCAAATATCTTCCCAAAGAGACTTCATCACAGCCCATCTCCTGTTCTCTGAGAACTGCCACCTTAGCAATGTGTTCTGCACAGGACAACTTTTGGTCACCACAGATTTTCTCCCCTCATCTTCCCACAACCTGTTGTCCCACCTCAGGGTCCCCATGCCAAGCCTCTGTTTCTCCTGCAGCTCAGGATACTGTATAAACCTCAGGCATCTGGCCCTCTTTTGAGTTTCGTTGTTCGAGTGACTTCCACACATATGCACATAATTAAAATGATTTTTCTCCTGTAAGTCTGTCTATGGTCAGTTTCTCCCAGAAACTCAAGTGATCACACCTCTGGAGAGTAAGGGGAAAGTGTAAAACTTCCCTGTACCTATTGGCTCCCTGGTTATCTCAGTGGGACCGGAAAACTCTTAACAGTTTTCTCTGTTCCTATAAAGTGTCAGCTCGGGTACAGGCACCCAGGAGGCACCCAGTGTTAATTGGCATGGGTTGACCCGCTGTGAATTAACATGCATTTGACGAGGTGATGCCCCTCCTCCTGCCTCCATCCTTTCTGGAGGCTCCCAGAAAAGCTTCCCTGAGCTCTCAGCAGGTCTTCACCCAGCACAGGTCCCAGAGGCCCTCCCCAAATCTAAGATTCCTATTGGACAGGGACACACAGACCCCATATGCCCATTTTTTGTAGCTGTTTTTGCTGTTCGGTCTCCACCCACGAACATGCACTTATATGGGTGGACTAAGGCTTAGTGAGCATTGCAGCCAGACAGGAAGTGCCTGGCCGGTGCCCTGCTCCCTGCTGAATAGGAGAAGAAACACCAGTAATTCATACCTGGCATTGCTCTGCAGGCTGCCGAGTCCTTTTCAGTACCAACCATGCTCACAGCCTGGTATTTGTCTCACCATTTTGCAGACAGAAAAACTAAGACTAAACAAAGTTAGGTTATAGCTACCAAGCAAAGAGGACTGGGGTCTGCTGACAATAGTGCCTTTGAGATTTCTGTCCCCCATTCCCCGCCTGAGGACAGCAGGGGTTGCCATAGGTGGGCAGGGAGAAGGTCATAGCATCTCTCTGTTGTTCTACATTTCCTTTACTGTCCAGCAAACTACAGCTCCTTCCACTCCCACGCCAACCTACAGCCTTATCCGTGTGCCTCTGACAACACAGCCCAGCTGGGGGTGGAAATGCGAGAGACCAAAAAAAGTCTGCGCGCTCCTTACCCGGTGCGCAGAAAGGCAGCACTGGGGACTTGTGAAGAAGAGCTGGCCCTACTCTAATGACACCTTCCACCCTTCAGCCTTCTCAAGGCTCCGCCTCTGCAATTGCTCTCCAAAATTGCCCCAGTCAAGGAAGGTCACGCTGAGGATGACTCTGATTCTGACGGGGCGGAGAAAACCAGGAGGCCGCTAAGTCCCTTCTGGGAGGAAAATGTCCCTCAAGTGTCTCTGGACCTCACACCCAAATCTTGGCACTTGTGTCCAGTCTTGCAGCCTGGAGCAGGAGCTGGGAGTGGGAAGGGCAGGTTGGAGGTTGCCCTCACTGCCAGAATCTCCTCAGGGCCACCTCTCCTGATGGCAGAGCGGGTACTTCCTACCTAGTGCTACCTTCAGGAGCTCTGAGACCACAAGAGTCAAAATTGATCTTATGTTACCAGAGAACAAAGCCCTGAGTTAGACATGAAAGTTCTTCCAATAAACACAAGCACCTTCAAATAAAACGGCCTTGGAATTTATATAAGATGTCCCCTAAGAACTTATCTTTTTGTTTGGTTTTGTTTTTCTGTGAGATGCTGGGGAGCGATCTTAACTTTTCCTGAGACGTGTCAAGATGCCTGGTGACATCTACCATCCTCACCTCCATGAGACCATGTTTTTCTTCTCACATCTTTTTTTTTAAGTCAAAGGGATTTTTTTCCAGTACTGAGGATTGAACACAGGGCCTTGTGCATGCTAGGCTAGCGCTCTACCACTGAGCTACCCTCTCTGCCCTTTAAAGGAAATGATTTAGGTGGATAAGTGAGTCCATCTCCGTTCCCTTCAGCTTTCATCTCTGGGCCATTTTGATGGCGCTGTTCCCTGTGTAGCATCAGGGCAGATCCGTTCCCTGCTACCTGGGAGGCAGCTGGGAAGGTGGGCTTGGCGGAAAGGTGTTAAGCGCCACCAAGGTGGGAGCCAGAGAGTAGATGTTTTCTGATTTGAGAAGACACCACAAGAAAGACCACCACAAGCAAGACCACATAGAAAAAGCATATCTCTCTCTCTCTCTCTCTCTCTCTCTCTCTCTCTCTCTCTCTCTGTGTGTGTGTGCGTGTGTGTGTGTGTGTGCGCTAGGGATCAAATCCAGAGCCTCATCCACGGGGTATCCCAATTTTGATTTGTATGGGTAAATTACACTGTGACTTCACTGGAGGCAAATTATTCACATTTGTGTTGCGAGCCTTCCCTCTTCTGCTTGTCCTCACACCTCCAAGTACTCAGAGGGAGAGGCAGGCAGCTCTGAGGAAGCCGGGATGCCCAGGGGCTGCTCCAGCAAGGACAGGAACACAAGTGGGTGCGGGGAGGGAGCAGGATGCACCTGTCTCACCCCACTAGGGGAGCCTCTCACTGCAGCTTCCAGGACACTCAGCCCCCCACCCACTCACTCACTCCAAAGCCACTTTTCTAATCCTCCCCATCCCAAATAGCCACCACACCACTCCAGTTGGTGTTTGCAGCCACTGGGGCTGCAAAGGAAGAGAAGAGTTGTGCCCTCCCAGCGTGCACGCGCGTACACACACACACAGAGCCAGGAAAATGTGGCTCTTGAGCCCTCCCTCACCACAGGGACTAAATGCCACCCTAGCTCCTCCCGTGGGGTTTCTAGAGCCGCAAAATGACAAGGCTGCCTGGGAGAGACTCCCACACTTGTATGCTATGGTTGAGGCCACTGTAGCTGGGGCATTTACCCAAGGCACACAGGTGGTTAGAGGACAAGCCATTATAAAGTCTTGGTTCCTGTCCGGCCGCAGAGCTCCCTCCAGAACGACTGAGTACGGAACTCCTGGGAACTGGTCCTCACTGAGGCTCCCCATGGTCACCCCCTGGCATTCCTTGCAGGGAGGCCTCCACTGGTAGCTCTAGATGGGGCTAGGGCCTGCCATAAACTGGTCATTCCTTTCTCTCCCTGCTCTGCCCTGGCAGCTGTTGGCACTGCTGCAGGAGGGATTGCCGTGTTTGCAACTCCTTTCCTTGTTTGGAAAGATCTGGAGGCAGGTGAGGCTGCAGGGAAAGCAGCAATGACAGGTTGTGATCGCCTCTTTCCACGCAGCGCTGCAGACACCCTGGAAGGCCATCTGTCTTCAGGAGGCCGCACGCAGCCTCCACAGCCCTCTGAGTTGCCCACCAGGGCCAACCTCCTCTGGGCTTTCTTGCTCCCCATAGCTGCTAGACCCTAGCAAGGGTCACCTGTGTCCCTCTTGGAACCCCCTAAGCAAACCCACCCACCTCTGATTGTCCCCCTCTCCACAGCAGTCTTTCCTGATGTCTAACTCAGATGTCTGACTCTTTCACAGCACCCCATTCTCCTGTGGTACTGGACAGTTCCTGCGTCCTTGGAGGGACCACCTAGAGATCAGGCTCCTTGAGATCTTTCTCCGTGCCTGACAAGGCAGTTTGTGAGGAACAAGATTTTCTCTCCTGCAGGATGCTAAGTGGGAGCAGAGGAGGAGGGGTGTGTGTGAGGGGGTGTTCTAAAGAGATACCCAAATTAAACATCCAATCTGCCATGTCCTGTGTCATTCAGCGCGATTCATCTTCTCCCGAGCTCCCCACTGGGACAGCTCCTGGAAGCCTGTAGACGTCGTGATGCGGTCTTTAGTGGCACACTGTTTATCAGCCGGGAAGAACAAATGGATGCCCTGCGGTCCCCCGCCCCACTGTCATTCAAAATACCAGCGCTCTTGTGCTTACAGCCCAGGAAACTGCCTCCTAGGCCTCAGCTGCAGGCGTGACTGGGAGACTGCTGAGGAGACGACAGGCAGAAGCGTGGATGTGGGGTTTTCTAGAGCCCCCATCCCAGTAACGTTGTCAGTCCTCTGTGTTCATTGCTCAGCAGGGGGCCAGGAGTCTGTGAGGTCCTCTAAGTTTATACATTCTGGAACCCATAGGGGGCTCCCACTGTGCCTTCAGGCCCCTGTGCTGTTCTCCAGAGTTGAAGTCCTCCTCCAACCTTCCAAACCTGCCCCTCCTGAGTTCAAGACAAAGAAGAGGGACCAAGGAACTCAGAGGATGGACACCCAACCCTTGACAATGGCTCTTTAAAGGAGCCAAATATTTGCAATGCTTCTTCCCAACCTCTGAAGTCCCGGGCCTCCCTGGAGAATGTCCTCACTCAGCCCAAAGGAGGCACTGTGTGCAGATTCAGGTAACCAAAGGTGACTTGGACTCAGAAGATCAGAACAGTGGAGAGAGGGAGATCCCAAGGCTCTTGGGTGCCCTCACCCTTAGCTCATCTCCCAGGTCCCATCTTTGTCCAGGGATTAGTAGTCTAAGGTCCCCAGAGCTCACCCTGTCCACCCTGCTGCTTCTAGGACCACCCTCCCCTAAAAAACCCTCTACCCCTGGATCAACAGAGAACACACGGGGAAACCAGAGAAGAGGACAGCAACATAGGGCTGGGCTTCCTGACACTCAGGTTTGTGTCAAGGTAAAAAAAAGACATGGATACTCCACTGGATTCCAGGGTCCTTCTCCCAGAATGGGAACAAAATCTTCACAGCTTTGGCTCCACATTTCCCATCTGGCTCAGCACTGACACTAATTTTCTCTGAATTATAAGACAGCAAAATATGCCATCCCCAAATACGACTGTAGGAGACCAGAATATCCTACCCCAAAATATGTCTCTTTGCCATGAGGATTATTTTGAGCTGATTATTTTGAGAGACAGCAGACACAGAGAAAGCTCTGAAACAAAAGAGATGCTGCCCTTTTGTGAAGGAAGTTTACATCTCCAAAGGAAAGCTCAACTTATAAGGATGACTCTTCTCAGCAGCAGGAAGGGAAGGAAGACTGAATCTCTAGAGAGTTTGCTTTAAGATGCATATCCTTGGATCCTTGTTGTGCTATCTTGGTCATCTCCTGATTACTGGGGTGCCCCATCATCCCACTTTCTTTATTTCAGCTGGAAATGGTACTTTAATCTGAATTCTAAGCCATCTCTTTGAGACCTACTTATTTTCTTCTGATTATCTGCTGTAATTTGGATCTAAATTGTCTTCAAAGGCTGAGTTGTTATAGACTTGATCTCCAGGTAGCACTGTTGGGAGGTGATTGAATCTGCTAAGAGGTGGGCTCTAGTGGGGGTACAAGGTGGACTGTGAGACCCTGGGCTTTTCCTCCTCCTTCTGCTTCCTGGCCGTGAACTGAGAAGCTTTGCTGCACTATGCACTCCCACTGGGATGCGCTGCCTTGACACAAACCAAAAGCAGCAAAGTCAACCACTCATGGATGAGAACCTCCAGAACTGCGAGCCAAAATAAATGTTTCTCTTTGTAAACTGATGATCTTAGATATTCTGTTATCGGGACAGACAGCTAGCATAATCTGCCATGTACATGGAGGGATACGTGTTCTGTTCTTCTTTTTCTTTCTTTCTTTTTTATTTTAAAGAGAATAAAACCAAAGAAAATAAAACAGAATAAAGCCAATCAAAACAAAACAGTGAAAGTGATACAGGACTTCAAAACAGGATAATAGGAAATCAACTGTTGCTACCATAATGCCTCTTGTTATCTTCAAAATTGAAGCCTGTGCCATCAGACATAATAAAATCAAACAAAATAGAACAGAATAAATCCAATCAAAACAAAACATTGAATAAAACAAAGCAATTAAATGGAACAAAGCAAAACACTGAGAACAATATTGTATTTCAAAAAAGAGATAGAAGAAAATCTTCCACAGTTGCTGTAATGCATATTGTTATCCTCTAACTAGATGCTCAGACTACCGGCTTTAGGCCTGCAAAGTCAATCAAACAATACAAACATTAAGTTGCTTTTGTACCTAGGTTGCTATCAACTCAGTCTGTGTTCCTCTGAGTGAGCTGATTGCTTACAGGGGAAGGGAGGAGAGGCAGGACTCAGCTTTTCTTGTCTCCCAGCCCACGTACTGGCTTACTCATGGGGAAGGCGCTTCCTATTTCTCCTCCCAGCTCACAGTTACCACTGGCTCATGGGAAGACACTTCCTGTTTCTCCTTCTGGCCCACACTCACCTTTTTCTTTTGTTAATCTGTCTTTTGTTAATAGGGTCACAGTCAATGAACCTAACCTGGGGAGAAGGCAAAATAGTTTTCACCCTCCACACAACTTCTCTGTTCTTCAATTTCTAAACAAGTGGGAGTTTATGCTGATGCCCAAAGTTCCATCTGGATTCCTGGTCTCCCTCTTGATCTGGAGTAGCTGGAAAGATGGAGAAGGGAGTCCTAGAAGTCAGTGATATGACAGTTGTCCCATTACAAAGATGGATCAATAAACCAGGTGTGGTGGCACATGCCTGTAATCCCAGAATTTGGGAGACAGAGGCAGGAGGATCACTGTGAACTTGAGACCAGCCTCGGCTACATAGTGAGTTCAAGGTCAGCCTGAACTACATAGCAAGACCCTGTCTAAAAAAAAAAAAAAAAAAAAAAGGAAAAAAATGGGTCAAAGGAATTCTTTCACTCTCCAGAGGTTTTATGTCTGTATCTACGAAAATGAACCAGACAGATCAGACAGATCAGAGGACCCACAAATGTGTTATGCTCACAGGGCCTCACAGGAGAGAGAGGCTCAACAGCACAATGAGATTTTTGAGCATATACATACCCTCCTCATAGGCGAGAGGGGCATGGCATATGTGGACAGTTTAGAGGGAGGGTACTTAAGTTTTAGGAAAGAAGAGCAAGCCTGAAGAACAAGTGGTGGCTTGTAACAAAGGCTCTCTGGGCTCTGGCACAGAGTCAGTGCTGGTTTTTCTTCCTGCACTGTGCATCTGTTGAGGCTTAGCAAACAACTCCCCAAAGACCGGCGCCAAGAGGCCTTGCCATGCGCTCAGCGTCCAGCTCCCTCTGATCTTGCCTGTCCCCACCCCCCCACCCCCAAGTGCAGAGACTGGCTTTTGCAAAATTCTCTTACCTGCTTGAATTCCAGAATGCCAAAGAAGAAAGTTACCTCTGGTCTCTTCCTTGAGCTTTTAGAGCTCATATTACAGGAAGAAGGATGGAAGTCTGCCATCACAGCTGACAACTTCTTGTCATATGCCATTATTCTTCCTCTATCTAGGTCCTATAGAGATCATTTGCAAACCACTGTCAGCTCTGCAAGCCAAACAGACTGTCCCGCGCCATTGTACATCCTTCAAGCCCATTAAATTCTCTGAAAAATCATTAACTGTGTTGCCTCACATTGTCTTCATTCCCCATTCTCCTCTCCTGTAGAAATGAAGGATGCGGTTTTTGAAGTGTGGGCCCAATGAGTAATCTCACTCTCTGACTTTCCCCTGTGCTCTGGCTGTCCCTTTCTGCACACTAAATTTCTATGTATTTTTTTCCTACTAAATCTGTCTTTGTCAGTTTACTCCAGTGAGCCTTCAGAGGATGAGGGCCAGAAGAGCAAAGTTCCCTTCCCTTACACTCCAGTCTCAGGATGATGAGATAATTGGGGAAGGAATTTATCACAAAGGAATAGCTTCTGGAAGGTTCTCCTTTAGGAAAAGTCCATCCCCACATCTGCTGCTGTCTAAGTTTTTGGTTAGAATTAATCAGGATACCAAAGCAGCATACTTTGGGGTAATAAACATGCCCTAGGCCCTGAGTCCTTATCATTTCGCCAATACCTGTTAGACTGAAAAGTTTGACTTTTGCTTTGGAAAGTTGGCCCCAGACATTCAGAGCATTCATTGTAACCCTATCCTAGTGACAGAGCAAGGAGGTAAAGACCATCTTGCCCTTAGCACATCCTTGGACTCCAAGAGAGGTGATGGCAAATCAAAGACAAGTTGTGTTTCCTAGGCCAGAACTCAGTCCTGCAATGTCACAGAGCCGCCTGTAGAAATAAATACTTTGCAGTTCAAGCCTGTTCGCCTGCCCCACCATTGCTACCAGTCTTCTTCAGTGGCAGCAGTGGCCAATTGTTGGGTAGCCCAGCTGGGCCAATGTTTGCAAGCCTGGAGTGATGAAAAGGTCCACACAGATGGAGAGGTCCAACAAGAAGCCATGCTGATTCTTCTTAAGCGCTGCCTGCTGCCTTTTATAGATCAACCTGAAATGTAATTATCTTTACGGCTGGCAGAGTAAATCACCAGTATGTGTCAAAGAGATTTGCTCCCGTGTTTTATTACATTATATATTAGCTCTACTGTTTTAAGGTGTCATTACTTAGCTAATCGCGTGAAACGTCTCCATGAGCAAACAGTGTTGCTGGTGGCAGCTGAGGACCAAAACCCATGGCCAAATCCTTCAGAAGAATTCTGAGAAGGGCCTCAGGTGCTCCTCTTGTCCAGCTCCCTGCCTCCAGGACACGCAGGGCTTTAAGCAGGTGGCCGCCAGTGTTGGATGGAGATATCTGGGAGAGCTGATGACTTCGCTCCAGGGTCTGCTCCCAGCAGAAAGGAGTGCTAGGACCACCAAGGAAATGCACAAGGGTGTTCCTAGTGATCGTCTTTCCTAACAGTCAAAAGCCACAAATGATCTAAATATCACCAACAACAAAATGAAGAAGAGAATCATGGAATGTTTATTCAATAGCATGTGATGAAAAAGAATGAACCACTGATACATATGACGCACCACGCAGACCTGGCATCCCTCCATCTCAGGGTCACAGCGACTATTCAGCTGGATTATGTCACTGAATTCATCCACTTAATTGGCTCCCTCAGAGCTCCAGGAATGTCCTCTTCCTCTAGTCCCAGATGCAGATAAAACAACCTCCTCAAGTTCACCCTCTCCTTCCTCTTCCTCCTCCTCTTCTACTTCCTTTATCAACAGACTCATTTTGTTGCTGCACCTAACACTGGTGTATGTTCGGACTCTTTCCTCTCTGGGCACGGGTTTGGTGGACCAAGAGAGTGTGATGTAATAGAAGTAGCCCAGGCTCTGCAATGAAGCCCACCTGTCTTTAAATTCTAGCTCTGTCACTTCCTGATTTTGCTATCTTGGACAGATCATTTAAACTCATTGAGTCTCAACTTCTATATCTGCAAAAGACAAAAATAATATCCTCTTTGCAGTGCCATTGTGGGAAGGAATGAAATAAACCAGAGCAAATTCCTTGATGCTTAACATGCTCTTTCTTGCATCATTCATGCGATCTTATTCAATGAACCCTTACTGAGCTCTGCACAGTGCCAGGCACTGTGCAAACAGCAGATGCACAGCTGTGGTCTGCAGTGGATTCTTTGTGGTCTTGGCTGTTAGGTATCCAATGGTCCAGCATTCTAATCTCCCTTTTGGGAAACCCTCTGCCCAGTCCCTAGTTCGAGAGGGTGGTGCCGGGATAGGCTCCTGAGCCAGATTTGTTCCACGAAAACAGCCCTGGGATATTTGTGGAACTATTCAGCAAAAACTGCTATTTTTTCCCCAAGGATGACCAGCTGGACAAAAGAAGCCCTGGACCTGCTAAGAGACATCTTTGTCACCTCATTGGGAGTGTGTGCCTAAGGATAAAGACAAAAAAGATGAGAGATGAAGATGAAAAGTTCCCAATAGCTTCATGTAAGCACCCAGATCTAGCTGCACTAGGACAAAATTGAGTTTCAGACACTCACAAGTAAAATAATTCTGATACAGTGCTGTCCTCACAATGACTAACATTCAGTGGGATTTACTACATGACCCATGAGGTAAATGTATGGGCCAAATAATTATCTTCCCAAAATGCGTATCAACCCAGAACCTCACAGAGCAAACTTATTCAAACGTAGGGCTTTGCAGATATAATTAAGATGAGATCATACTGGATTAGAGTGAGTCCTAAATCCAATGATTGATGTCTTTAGAAGGAGGAGGAGGAGGAGGAGGAGGACAGAATGAGAGACAGACGAGAGAGAGAGAGAGAGAGAGAGAGAGAGAGAGAGAGAGAGAGAGAGAGAATATTGTGTGAAACAATATGATGCTTTAGAATGATGATTCTAGAAGCTAAAGAATACCAAGCATTCCTGGGGCCACCAGAATAAGATGTGAGTAAAGAATTCTTCCCTAGAGGTTTTCCAGGGTCACATGGCCTTACCAACACACTGATTTTGGACTTCTGGCCTTTAGATTTATGAGCAAATGGTGCAATGGTTTTCAGGTTTTTCTTTTTTTTTCCTTTCATTCTTTCCTCTCTCTTAACTATTTTTATGTAAATATACACATACATATACATATGTTTTTCTTTCAGCTTTTCACACAATAAAACAATACAATGTTTGCACATGTGGGTCTTATTTATCTCACTAATGAGTATGGTCTCAAATTGTATCCACTCACCTATAAAAGTCTCCAGTTTATCCTTCTTTATGGCTGAGTAGTACTCCATTGTATAAAAACATCACATCTTTTTATCCATTCCTCAGTTGATTTAGGTTGTTTCCAAGATCTGGATATTACAAACTGTGCTGCTACAAACATGGGTGCACATATATTGCTGTGGTATGATGTTTTTAATCCTTTTGGGAAAATACTCAGAAGGGGAATAGCTGAGTCGAATGGGACCTCTAGTCCTAGTTTTTTGAAGAATCACCTCACTGATTTCCACAGTGGTTGCACCAGTCTGCATCCCCATCAGCAGTGGAGAAGGTTCCTTTTTCCCCACAGCCCCTCTAGCATATGTTATTGCTTGATTTCTTGATAGTAGCCATCCTTGCTGGGGTGAGGTGGAATCTCAGTGTTGTTTTAATTTGCATCTCTTGAATGACCAGCAATCTTGAACATTTTGTCACGTATTTATTTGCTGTTTGTATTTCTTCATCTGAGAAGTGTGTACTCACCTCAGATGTCCATTTTTGGATTGGGTCTTTAAATCTGGGAGGACTGATTTTTTTGAGTTATTTATATGTTTTCGGTAATAATCCTTTGTCTGAGAAACAGCTGGCAAGCATTTTCTCCCACACTGTGAGTTGTCTCTTCACTCTGTGGTGGTTTCTCTTGCTGTGCAAAAGCTTTTCAGTAGGGTGAGATTCCATTTGTTGATTCTTTGCGATAGCTCCTGTGCAATCTGGATTTTGATCATAAAGTCTTTGCCTACACCTATGTCTTCCAGAGTTTTACCTACTGTATCTTCCAGCAGATTTAATGTTTCTGTTTTAATTATATCTTTGATTTAGATCTTTGATCCATTCTGATTTTAGCTCAGTACCTGGTGAAAGATATGGGTCCAGTTTTAATCTTTGGCCTGTTTAGAGCCAGTGTTTCCAGCACCATTTAATAAAGAGGCTATGTTTCTTCCAGTGAATGTGTTTGGCACCTTTGTCAAAGACAAGGTGGCTTAGTGTGCCTGCAGTTGTTTCTGCATCTTCTAATCTAGTCCATTGATCTTTAGGTCTTTGTTTTGTTTTGTTTCGTTTTGTTTTTACCAGTATCACACTTTTTATCACAGTAGCTTTATAATACAATTTCAAGTCAGAAATTGTGATGCCCTCTGTCTTGTCTTTGTTGCCCAATATTGCCTTTACTATTTTAGGTCTTTTCTGGTTCCAGATGAACTTTAGGATTGTTTTCTCTAATTCTGTAAAATATGCTATCAGAATTTTGATTGGGATTGCATTGAATCTGCATTGGAAGTATAGCCATTTCACTCTATTGCTTCTTCCTACCCAAAAGCACAGGATATCTCTCCATTTTCTAGTATCCTTTTCAATCTCCTTTTCCAGAGTACCATAGTTTTCAATGTAGAAGTATTTTACATCCTTTGTTAGATTGAGTCCTTGGTATTTCATTTTTTTGGATGTTTTTTGTTTCCCTGATTTCTGTATCAATGAATTTGTTACTCGTGTACTGGGAAGCCATTGATTTTTGAGTTCTGACTTTGTAACCAGCTACATTACTGAATTTGCTTATTAAATCTAGAAGTCTTTTGGTGGAGTTTTTGGGATCTTCTAATTATCATGTCATCTGCAAATCATGATAGTTTAACTTCTTTCTTTCCTATCCTTATAACTTTTATTTCTTTCTCTAGTCTGATTATTCCAGCTAAAGTTTCCAGGACTATGTTGAATAAGGGTGGAAACAGTGGACATCCTTGTCCTGTTCCCAATTTTAGAGTAAAAGCTTTCAGTTTTTGTCCATTTAGTATGATGTTGGCTATTGGTTTGTCATAGATGGCTTTTATCAGATTGAGATAAAGTTCATCTATTCCAATTTTCTGTTCAGTTTTTATCATGAATGGGTGCTGGACTTTGCCAAAAGCTTTTTCTTCATCTATTGAGATATGATTTTCGTCCTTGGCTCTGTTAATATGGTGTATTACATTTATGGATTTATGTATGTTGAACTATCCCTGCATCCCTGGGATGAGTCCCACTTGATCATGGTGTAGTCTTCTTGATAATTTGCTGCACTGTTTGCCAGTATCTTATTGAGGATTTTCGCATCAATGTTCATTTGGGAGATTGACCTATCATTCTCTTTCTTAGTTGGGTCCCTCTCTGATCAGGGAAATGCTTGTTTCCAGGAATGCATTCAGAAGTACTGTATCCCGCTCAATTTCATTAAAGAGTTTGAGAAGTAGTGGTGTTAGGTCTTCTCTAAATTTCTTGTAGAATTCAGCAGTGAATCCATCAGGACCTGGGCTTTTCTTTGTTGATAGGTTTTTAATTATATCTTTGATTTTATTTATTGATATTGAGTTATTTATTGATAGGATTTTTATATTTTCTTGATTCAGCTTTGATAATTCATATGTATCTAGGAATCTATTCATTTCTTCTGTATTTTCCATCTTATTAGAATACAAGTTTTCAAAGCAGGTATAGATGATTTTCTGGATTTCGTCAGGGTCTGTTGTGATTTCACCCTTTTCATTCCTAATTGCATGGGTTTGAGTGTTTTTTCTTTTTTGATAAGATTTTATTTAATCTTTCAAAGAACCAATTCTTCAATTTGATTCTTTGTTGTTGTTGCTTAGTCTCTGGTGTGTTAATTTCTGCTCTGAGCTTTATAATTTCCTCCCTTGTATGAGCTTTTGGTTTAGCCTGCTCTTCTTTTTCCAGAAGTTTGAGGTTCACCATTAAGTTATTTATATGTACTTGCTCTGTTTTCCTGCTATGGATATTTACTGCTATAAATTTCCCTTCTCTTTCATTGCATCTCTGGTATGTTGTATTGTCTCTTTCTTTCCTTCCTTCCTTCTTTCTTTTCTTTTCTTTCTTTTTTTTTTCCAGTACTGGGGATTAAATCCAAAGAATCCTGACTATGTTCCCAGCCCTTTTTTATTTTTTAATTCTCAGACAGAGTCTCAGCAAGTTCTGCAGACTGGGATCAAACTTGAGTCTCTTGCCTCAACCTCCCAACTAGCTAGGATTACAGATGTGGCCCACTGAACCCGTGAAATAAACTTATCAGTTTGTTTTTCTCTTATTAACCTGTCTTTTGTTAACTTGTCTTTGTTCTAATACAGCTGAGAACTTTTGAAGGTTACACAAAAAAGTATCTTCCTCCCCCATTCCAGAGCAAGTGCTTGGGGCTGAGCAAGATTTTTTAAAAAGCCCTGAGATGCTCAGAGGAAGGAGAGCCCTGAGAATTGAGCCCAAAGGAAACTTGGAGAAAAAGGTTGGACTTGATGTAGGCCCTGAAGGACTTGGGACAGAAGTATTGAAGAGTATAAAAGACTGTTATGAGGACAGGCACGGAGGAAGGACTCTAAGATACCCCTGGGGCAGTACAGATCAGAAAAGGGTGGGCGATGGGCTGGGAGGGCTTGGACAGTGCCAGGTTGTGGGAGTTGTTGGGGGCGAAGCAGGAACTTGGACATGAACAAGTGGCAGGTTCCCGTGAAAGGTTTTTGGCAAGCACAGTTTTGCATTTGTTGCTGCATTAATAGAGACAATCTCTGTGCTCTCTACATTTCCAACTGCCTGCAGTTTGGCAGGGATACATGCTTTGCTCTGGCCAACAGGCTATGGGTCTAAGTGTCCCTCCAAATCTGGAGCACAGAACAGGTGCAAGTCCTCCTAGTCTCTCTTTGTTCTTTTTGGCAAGTGTTGAGATGGCACC
The DNA here is from genome assembly GCA_004027295.1 of Dolichotis patagonum. Classification (NCBI taxonomy): domain Eukaryota; kingdom Metazoa; phylum Chordata; class Mammalia; order Rodentia; family Caviidae; genus Dolichotis; species Dolichotis patagonum. Next base: position 349,116 of record PVJX010000072.1, read on the forward strand.
TTCCCCAGATCCAAGCTGCCTGGATTGCTGAAGACAGCTGTCTGAGAGAGTCACACGGCTTTTATGAGAATAAAGAAACAAACATGTATAAAAAGCCACTCAGGCTCTTTTCTTACCAAGGCATAAGAGCAGCCTTTCCTGATTAATACAAGTGACTAATCGGACACTGAGGTGACTCAAGGAGGGAAGAGGAGGAGACAAGGACGGGGGAGCAATGGTTGGAGATGTTAAGATCTGAAGTCAATGACGATACTAAAGGGCCTGCTGGATTTTGTGTTAGGAACACTGACTAAGAGGCTGGATTTGGGGTGAGGACGCTGGGGAGGTGCTGGGGACTTCAGGTTCAGGAAGCTGGTGAAAAATATCAAAGGAAGATCAGGAAGCAGCAGAAAGTATGAAGCAGCCAAGCACCCACCTTCTCCTCTGGGCTGCTTTCAAACACCACATAGGCTGCCCCATTCTGTGACCAGGCTGAGGCACCAGGCCCCCTCAGGCCATCTTCCCTTCGCGTCCCAAGATCCACCGCTGTAGCCCCACAGACTTTCTAAACACCATTTCACCCTTGCTACAGTGCCTCTTCTGGTGATCCGTGTTTGTGGAGAAAAATGGGCTCTACGGACTGCAAATCATGCCAGTCAGAGCCAGTCACAGCCAGTCAGAGCTGGAGGGTCCAAACCCCCAGGGCTTCTGACTGCAGGGCAGAAGCCAGCTCCCCAAGCCATCCTCTCCCACACACAGGTTCCACCTTTGGGGAGCCCCCAAAGCTGGAGATGGCCTGGGAGTCCTGAGGGACAGTGAGGAGAGGTGGGGAGGGCTATGTGCCCTCTGTTGGAATTTATCATCATAGAGCACTCTCAGGGTAAGGCCTTCCCCCCAAAACCCTGGGTATGTCCAAGAATTTCTCTATAACCCTAACTCCTCAACAGCCTGCAGCATTATCATACCAACACCCAAACACTACATTTCTTGCTCTTTTCAAGCAAAATATAGCTTATGACCAAGTTCTGGGCAATGGGATATAAAAAGAAGACTTAGATGAGACTTCCAAGAAAATTCCTTAAAAGCATGAACAATTGGTGTCATGTCTTCTGCCCCATCCCTTTCACCCCACTTCTTGTTTGGAACTTAGATTCGATGGCAGGAACTCCAACAGATATCTTGGGCCATAAAATCTAAGAAAACTGCATACCAAAGGAAAGCAGAAGCACACAGAGGCCTAAGTCTCTGATGCCACTGGAGCTGAACTACTGCCCTGAAATACCCAACTATGGACCCTGTGAGAGAATTAAGCTCCTAACTGAGATAAATACCCATCCATAGTCAAGTCTCTGTTACTAGCACCCAGACATGGTCTCTAACACTGGGCTACCTGGAGGGCTCAGAGTGGGCAGCTGCCTCCCCACACTGCCCTGCTGTCACGATGAGGGGAACACAGTCAGGAAAAGCCACTGGATGGCATTTCAAGCCGGAAGAGAAATAACAGATTTTCAACAAACTCTGGGAAGGTGTTAAAAATGGTAATGCAGAAGGAAGGAAGATCTGATACCAATGCAGAATTCATGAAATGAAAGACCAATGATTTAAACCTCATCAAAATAAAAGAATTCTCTTTGTGGCAAAAATGACTTGTTTTAGTCAGGGTAAGCTAGTTATGGTGCCATGGGAAAAGGACCTAATTCTTGGTGGTAAAAAGCAACAGAGGATTATTTGTTGCCTGCACTACCTGTGCCCCTGCTAGTTGTTTCCGTGTTGTCATTATTGTCACCTTCACTTTGGGTTTTCACGTTGAAGGCATGGCTGTTGTCTGTGGTTGCCAACTGCTGTACTGAGGGAAAGAATGAATGCACACAGCACTAAGAAGGCAGCTTCCACCCAAAGTGACACATGTGCTTCTCCTGGCATTTAACTGGCCAAAGTCACACAACTGCAATTGAACAGGCTGGAAGACGGAATGCCCTGTCAGGGGTGGAAATGGGATGCTCATGAATGATAATACACAAAGCAAAAGGTCTAACCCACTGGGAAAGTTTCAGTCACTCCTATTACAGACAAAGGACGAACTTCTCTGATGAACGAAAAGCATCCACCAATCATCTAGAAAATGAGCACATCTGATCAGAAAACAGGAAAATGATATGAACAGGCATTTTATAGGAAAGGTAATTAAAGATGGTTTAACTTGCTCATGATAATATTGAACACTAAATCCTGCTGTGGTGGCACATACCTGTAATCCCCAAAATCTGGGAGGCTAAATCAAGAGAAGCACAAATTCAATCCCAGCCTGGGCAATTTAGCCACTTAGTAAAACTATGGCTCAAAATAAAACAAAAGCTGTCAGTGGAGCTCAATGCAAAGATCCTGTGTTCAATCCCCAGTACTGCAAAAAAAAAAAAAAACTGAACATTAAAATCACACTGAGATACCAATTTTCACTTATCAGGTTGGTAAAGATCTATGCAAGTACAAGTGGGCATGGTCAGACATGGCAACTGGGCTGGAAATTGGTATAACACTATGGAAGTCTATCCTGACACCCGCAGCTTAAAGGAGGAAAGGTTTATTTTGGTACAAAGTTTGTAGAAGTTTCAGTTCGTAGTTGACTGGCTCCAAGGCAGGGCAGCATAGCAAGGGGCATCACAGAGAAGAAATACTTCATGGAGTGGCAGGTGGGAAACAGAGAGACTCAAGGGAGGAGGAAGAGAAATAGACCCTTCCAGGCCCTGCTGACTGTGACCCACCTCCTCCAACCAGGCTTCCTCTCTCAACATCACATTTACCGATAAACTCAGTGAGCCAATCCAGTGATAACTATCACACATCCAGTCACCTCCCCACCGCTGCACCCATGAGCACAAGACTTTGGGGACATCTAGGCACAAACCATAACAAAGGCATTTGGCATGATGTGTCAAGATTTAAAATTCACAGAACTCTTAATCAGGTTCTTTTCTGATGATGAACATTTTATAATGATCTTATACTACCAGAAACATGTTTTACACATGCAGGAAGTGATATCCATTCAAGATTTTCTCTTCCATTATTGCTTATAATAAGAAAAGATTGAAGACCACCAAATGCCTTTTAATTAGGGACTGTTTAAATTATTTAAATTAAAGAGATTATTTCCTCCCATGCAAGATAATACCCCACAGATACAAAAAAGAATGAAAATCTTCCGATGTGACATGGAACAATCCCTAAGATTTAGTGTCAAATGAAAAAAGCAATGCATTGAACAGCATACATTGGACATCACCATTTGTATAAAAGAAAGAACTCATTCTTAACTATGAATGCCAGAATGTCTCCAAAAAATTCGTTTAAAGTGAAAAATATTGTCCACTGATGAGAGGATAAGAATTTTCTTTCCCTACTTTTTAAATTATGAAATTTATGGGGAAGGCAGGAGAAAGCTAGTCAACATGTAAAGAGTTACGGGTGGATGGAAGGAGTAAGGACCAGTGTTCTACGGCACAAGATGACTATATTCGATAATAATGCACATGTATTTCAAAATAGCTCAAAGGGAGGATTTTGAATGCTTCACCACAAAGAAATGAATGTTTGAGATGACATATCTGCTAATTATCCTGATTTGATGATTATATAATGTATATAAAAGTCAAAACATCACATTGTACCTTATAACTTTATACACTTATTATGTGTTAATTACAAATAAAACAAAAATAATGGTGAGGATTGTGTTATCTAATCCAACAATAAAATTAAATATTGAAACAGGAGAGAGATGACCCAGCATTTCTACTCCTAGTTATGTAATGAACAGACCTAGAAACATACATCTGCACAAAAACTAGTACAAAAGTAGTCCAACTAGCCTTACTCATGATGATAGCTCAAATGTAGAAGCAGCTGGGACTGTCCATGAATTGACTGTTGGGTAAATAAAATGTGGTGTATCTATACAATGGAAAAGTATTCAGCCACAAATAAGAATGAAGTATTGATCCTTGCTACAACAGAGATAAACCTTAAAAACATTATGCTAAAGGAATGAAGCCAGATACACACAAAAAGCACTTATTGTGTAGATCTCATTTAAATGAAGTGTCTAGAATAGTCAAATCCATAGCAACAGAAAGTAGACGAGTGGCTGCCTAGCAGGACAGGGTTGAAAGGGAAAGGGAGTCACTTCTAATTGGTACCATGTTTCTTTTGGGGGTGGTGAGATTATTCTAAGTGACTATGGTAACACTTGCATGATGACTTACATACTTAAAATGAGACTTGTACACTATATAAGTTATAGCTCAATGAAGTTATTTTTAAAAATAAAAGAAATGGTGTGAAAGACACGATGGGAAACACCACAAGTTCCTGTGAACTAGTATCTCATCAGACTCCCGACTCAGGCCTCCAGCCTGTTGATTAGTCCTCCAGGTCACTCATAAGCTTCCCAACAACCCAGTGGAGCAGCTTTCCTGCTCAGAGTTCACCCTAGTGAAAAGGCTTTCCTGCACACAGCTCATTTTAGAAAGACACTCCAGGAAACACTGGGGGCAGGGAGGAATGGGAAAAGTATAATAAGGAAAGAGAAAGCCAATTCAAGTTTTCTTAATGATGCTGGTGGCTACTATGGGCAACTGAATTTCAGTCCTGCTCAGGAATCCCTGGAGAGCCATGCAACATGTACCTGAGACAAGGAAGAGGTAGCTCTGGCTCTGGAAGCAGAAGACCCCTGGGCAGGTAGCCGGAGAGCTAGGCATTACAAGGCCGCCTCTGCTCAGGTGATTGGGGAGGCAACAGGAGCACCAAGGTGGGTTGAGGTTGAAGCCGAGAGTGAACAGTCTGACCCAGCACCTCTAGAGACCCCTTTTGGTCACTCTGCAGAGTTCTCCCCTGCTGTATAATTCTCCAGGCTGGAGTCAGAGACCCTGACATTTCCAAATACCAAACTTACCGCCAAACAATGAATCTTTCCTGCCTTAGTAGATCAGCAAAGACATATGTTACAGGCTGCCGCAGACTGGATCTGCTTGTTCCCCAAAGATCCAGGTGGGAAAGACATGGTCTTTACCCTCAGCTCAGTGCTACTGGAAGGTGGTGGGAACCATTAAGAGGCGTAGCCTAATGAGAGGCCTTAGGGCTTCGGGTATCAGACATGCTTTCAAAGTATATGGTGGAGCATCAGTCTGCCTTGTTTTGCTTTGGCCCATGAAGTCAAAGCCTCCTGCACCTTGCCACATCCTCCCACCGTAATGTGCTGCCAACAAACCAGGGACTGAGACCTTCAAAACTGTGAGCTAAAATAAACTTTGCCTCTTGCAAGTTGATTTATTTCTGGTATGTGTTATAGTAACAGAAGGCTAACCCCGGCCACTGAATGCACCTGATGTGGCTTTGTTTTGTTTTTTTTAATAGTCATTCGGAGCTAAGTCTATCACATAGGGAATGATCGAGTTGTGGGGATTTTGTTTTGGGTCAACAGTAAGGAGCAATGATAAAGCAAGGCACTTGGTTATCTTAAACTGAATCTAATGACAGTGCCCAAAGGGAGCTTAAGAAACACCCTGAGCCACAGTCACAGTCACAGTAATCTTGCTACATCAGTGTGCTGGCTCAGAAGCAGAGATGTTTTTCTTGGGACAACAGTCACACAAATGAAGAAAACAATAACCTAGGTAGAGTGGTCCTTATTCAGTATGGATAGGGACAAGTGCCCCAGTCTGTCTGTAGAGAGAAAAACTCAAACCTCTCCCCCAAGGCTCTCCCAGGTGTACCCATGAATCCTTCAGGTATCCCCAGCATCTTAGAGGAACTGAGAGCTGACCCCAACCTCCCAGCTGTGAGGGATGGGCAGAAAGAGTTGGAGAAGGGGCTGAGTCCTAGGGGCAGTCTGAGAGGTTGACATCAGTGTGCCACCATGTGACAGATATCCAGGGTGGCTGTGCCATCCCAATGCCATAGTTGGTAGAAGGAAAGAGCCCATCATGAGCCAAGCTGTCCCTCAAGTTCAGGCCAGATTTCCACAGCAGAATGGACCCATCTGACACCACTGCCTTGGCAATGGAGTGCTCTCAGAACAAAGTCATTCTTCATGTGATTTCAGATCACAATGATCCTGGGACCCCTTAGACATGAGCCCAAAGAACCAAAGTTGTCAGCATTACCTCATTCTGATCACCTACCTATCACCTCCAGGGTACAGCTGACCCCAGGAGTACTGGGTCCCCCCGTTACCTCCAGAATCTACAACCACCTTCATCCCACCTAACTAAGGCTCCTCAGCTCCAAGGGGTAGATCTGGACTCTTCAGACACCCATGACTAGTTTACTTGCATCCTTGTCTAAGGAAACCACACTCAGAAATTCCACGAGGATATTCCATTCTCACAGAGGCTGGAAGGTAGCCAAGACAGGGTTTAGTAAGGAAAAGGAAATTGTGTGCGTCTTTTCTGATCACCTATCCTTCCCGAGGGACCTCATTACGACGTGTCTAGCTTTTATTCCAAGAGCACTCACTCCACACTGAGTGCCTTCCATGAAGTATCATGTAATCCTTCCAACAGCCCAATGATACAGGTGCTCTTACAGTTAATCCATTATACTGCTCAGAATACAGTACCAGAGCAGTGAAGAAACATACTCACAGTTAGCAATGGAAAAGTTTGCTAATTGCATGCATGCTGATAGCATTCCATCATCTCACTAGGCCATCATTTCACTAGGCCTCTCTTTTCACTAGGCCATTTAACCTGCACCCCAGTTCCATACGTCAATTAATTAGTGTTCATAATGTGTCCATCTTGAAGATAATAATGGTGAGGTACCGAGAGTATCAGGACTTGCACAGTCACTCAGCCAGATGGTGACAATTGATGACAGAAATAAAACCTCAGACCCCTTACCTGACTTTGGAATGTGGCTCCTTAAACACACACACACACACACACACACACACACATTAGTTGCACATATTAAATGGATTCTGTATTTTTATACACACACAGCACACACTGATCAAATCCAGTCTCCCTTTCCTACCTTCCCACACCGCCAACCCTTCTCAGTCTCTAGGAACCACTTACTATCCTACTTTCAAGTCAACTTCTTTTAGCTTCCATATAAGTGAGAAAATATATAATATTTGTCTTTCATTACCTGGCTATTTCACTTTCCATAATGTCCTCCAGTTCCATCCATTTTGCTGTGCATGACAGGATTCTGTTCTTCGTGGCTGAATAGTACTCCATGGTGCATACACACCACCTTTTCCCTCTCTGTTCATCTGTGGAGGGCTCCAAGGCTGATTCTGTATCTCAGCTGGTGTGAATAACGCTACAGTAAACAAGGGTGTGCAGGCATCTCTCCGGTACACTAGCTCATTTCCCTTGGACATGTACTGAGGAATGGGAAAGCTGGATCAAATAATAAATCAGTTTTTAGTTTTTTTGAGGAGTGTGATTCTTGTTTCACTACCTCTTCTGCCACTGCCACATTGCTAGAGTTGGCCTCATTGTGGGTTCAACTGTGCCCCCCCACCAAAAAATGCCCAAGTCTTGACCTCTGGTACTTGTAAACATGACTTTAGTTGGAAACAGATTCTAAATGACAGAGTCCTGGATTTAGGGTGGCCCTACATCTAATGACTTCTTTCTTTTTTTTTTTAATTTTATTTAAAGAGAAAAAAAAAAGCAATACAGAAAAAAGGGTAGAAACAATACAAAACCTCAAAAAAAACCATAAATCACTAGTTGACAAACTACATACTGTCCTCCCAGAAATAGCTGTTCATGTTACAAAATTAAGGCATACAAAGTGAACACAAGTGAGGCTGCAACCAGTTACAAAAAAACAGGATGGAATAAAGCCAATTGTGAAATTATAGTATAGTGAAATTGGCACAGAACATCAAAGCAGGTCACCAGGACAACAGTAACAGGCAACATTGTATATCTCATTGTCTTCACAATAGTTGTTCTTCTACTAGGTACAGCAAAATCAAAGAAATACACAACATTATAGAACACACCAATACAGAGTATTAAATAGAGCAACACCGTTAATCAGGACAAAGCAAAATGGCGATAAAAATATCTGCCTTCAGAGACAGTAGAAAGAAACTCCCCCGACTTGCTGTACCAAATATGGTCATCTACTAAGAGATACCCAGATCCCTGGATCCCAAATGTTAACGGGGGGGGGGGTTATGTGGTATGTTTGATTCTAAGCCCGCGCCCTGGTAGGCAGCAGACTGCTTACTGGTTGGCTCGGTGCCCTAAGTTCCAGCATGGCGCGGATCTCAGGAAACGCTCTTGCTAGAGATAATGACTTCTTTCTTACAGAAGGGAGAGGAATATTTGAGACACATGGACACAGAAGAGAATGTTTTGAGGACAGAGACAGTAACTGGAATGATGCTGCCACAAGCCAAGGAAAGCCTGAAGTTACCAGAAGCTGGGCGAGGAGAGCAAGGGTCCTCCCCTATGGCTCTGGAGGGACCTTGGTCTTGTCACCCTCGGATCTCAGACCTGTGGCCACTGGAATTGTGCCAGCATGTGGTCACTTACTACAGCAGTTCCGGGAAGCTGTCACAGTCCATTCTTAAGAACTCCCCACATAGAAGAGTCTCCTGCCTGCCAGGGTGAGGCAGACAGGTCAGTACTCAGAGCCTTGCTTCTCAGGCCAGGGCTCCTAATCCCACAGTGTCCTGGTGACCACAGAGGGAGGGGGACAGGGTCAGCAGTGGCATGGAATGTAAGTTGACTCAAAGAGTCTGAGCAGGAAGCCAAGCAACTTAATTGACAGGAAATTCACAAAGAGGGAGGGGCTTCGGTAACGATGCCAAATTTCTCTGAAAGGAACTTCAGCCAGGCAGGAAGGCTAAAGTAGGAGGATTGCAAGTTGAAGGTCAGCCAGAGCAGCTTAGTGAGTCTCTATCTCAAAATAAAAAGTAAAAGGGATTAGGGATGTGGTTCAGTGGTACAGTGCACATCTAGCATGCATCAGAGTCAACAATCAGCTGAGGTTCTTTTGCTCAATTCAGATAGAAATCACGGGTCAGCAAAATGCAGCTCTGCTAGCAGCACTGGGTTTTGAGTGACAATGGCCCTCAGCCTGTACTGTTACAGCTCTGGATTCTGATGCGACAAGCTGATGCCAGTTAATGCCAGGCAGTAGGTCAGTACTGCCAGTTGCTGGTCTCTGCTGCTGCTGCTGCTGCTGCTGCTGCTGCTGCTGCTGCTGCTGAACTTTGCCAGCTGCCACTGGTAACACCTCTGCCACTGCAGACTGCCAGTAGTAGACGCCATGGGTTGACACTGCCAGTTACTGGTCTTTGTCACTAATCTTTGCCAGCTCCGGGTCTGTGGACCTCTTCTGGGCTAAGAGCTTCAAGTGTTTGTAGCTCATTTTTAAAGTGACCATTGTGTCCACACTAATCTTGAGTAGATTTACAGAACCTTTGGAGCCCACATTACTAAGAAAGAAATCACAAGCAGATTTAAATTGGATCAGGGAGGGAGGCTTTATTCAAACAGAACCTTGCTATAGGGCTGGGGGGTGTGGGTAACACCAGAGGGAGATCCCCTAGACTAACCCAAGAAGTGTGAGGGAAGTGCTGCTTACACAGTAGCTACAAGACTGTGACTGACCCAAATTCAAGCCTGCTGATTGGCCCAAATCAATCTAAATTCAAGCCTTCTGATTCAAGCCCACTGATTGTTCCAAATTCAATTCTACTGGTTATTTTAAATTCAAGTCCACTGCAGTTAGAGCAGACACCTCCTTGGAGTAAGTGCGGGGAGTCCAGGAGAGTCGCAGTCATCGTGGTGGCAGTTCAGCAAAAGGTCAGGAGTCTTGATGTTTGGCTGACATGGGAAATCTTTTTTTTTATAATTATTTATTTTCTTTTAAAGAGGATAAAACCAAGGAAAATAAAACAATAAAACCAATCAAAATAAACTAATATAAGTGTTACAGGACTTCAAAATCGTATGAAATCAACAATACTTACCGTAATGCCTTTTGTTGTCCTCAAAATAACTGTAGATATCTGTGGACATAGTAAAAATCAAACAGAACAGAATAATATAAAAAAACAATAAAAAAAACAATGAATGCAATAAAGGGCTTCAAAATAAACTAATAATAAATCCAAAATGTCTACCATAATATGTCTTGCTATCATTTAAATAGCGGTTCCTGCCATCAAATTTAACATAATCAAACAAAACAAAAGAGAACAAAACCCAACCTAAGAAAATAATGAAAATGATATGGTTTCCTGGCAGGCATCACCTCCCGGTGAGGCCTCGTTCTCATCTCCCGCAGTCCATGAATGGCTCACGGAGAGAGGCTTGGGTGTGGCTGTCCCCACTCCGGCAGCAGCCCGCACGTGGCACTGGTTTCCAGGCGAAGATCACCTCCTTGTGAGGCCTGGCTCTCTCCCCTCTCAGTCCATGAATGGCGCTGACTCACAGAGAGAGGCTTGGGTGTCAGGAAATCTTTAGAAGGCTTAGCTATATCAATCAGAGCACACTGGGATTTGGGGGATGTTAATAATGGGCCCAGATCACTCCCCAGTCTTTGCCATGTCAGAGGCAGTTTCCCCACCCTTCTTGGAAGAGCAACAAAATCTAAAACAGTGGCCCTGGGGGAGGGGCACCACACCAGATGCAAAGTGGTATCTGTGAGGGGCCCAGAGAGTAGGGCAAAATGACTCTTGGGTGAGAGGAAGACACTGAGCCAAGCTACCTTGAGGACCAGGGGACCAATTGGAAGTGAGAGGAAGAGACAGCCAAACACTTCCCTCCCGCCATCACAGGAAGAAAGGGAGAAATAGACACTCCTTCTGTCTGTCTCATGAGTCCTAGGTTTGTAAAGAAGAAAAGGAGTTTCACAGCAAACCCATAGTTCTTTGGAGCTGTGCTTCTAGGCTCCCTTAATGTGGCTACAGCCTGGGGGACACTCACCTTTATCCCACGGGGAGAGGAGGAGGAAGAAAATCTAACATGACGGAAATGACTTTTCCGGCATCACAAGACAAGGCTCCACTGCTGGAACTGCTGAGCCTGCAGAAGTGCCCTCCCAGGCTCTCAGGGTGCCCCGAGGAGGAGGTGCCAGCTGTGGTTCCGACTTCTAGGCCCAAGGGTGAGCTTCACAGACCCTCAGCTTCTAGTATCTGGCCACCTGTCCCATGGAAAGGGGCCTCATCCCCCAAACCTGGGTGGCCTGAGGTGCTCACAGAACACTTGCTTCAAACTTCACCCCTTCCCAGGCTGGTGAGAGGAAACTGGGGAGCCAGGGGATTGGGCCTGCGGGGAATCTGTGCTTTCCTAGGACGAGGCAGAGGAGAAGAAGCAAGATCTTCTGGATCAGGAGAAGCAAGAGTAACCCCTCCCCTAAAACGAGGGCCCCCAAGTTTCTTCCAGCAGGGAATGCCTGGGCCTTGCTAGCTCTGAGCCCCCAGCCCCACCCTTCTGCAGGGCTCAGCAAGGCCCCAGGGAGCAGCAGCAATGAGGCTACTGATGGGCACCACTCAGGAGCGGGCGCTGGGCTCCAAGTGCATCAGTGTTGGCTCTGGAGGAGTGGGAGCCGCTGGGTGTTTCACTGGTGTTGATGTGATGTGGAGAGCATTTGCAACTCCCCGTATGGTTCTCCAGAACAGAGCGGCGTGAAGGCAGAACAGTCTCTTCTCTCCCACCACTAAACACAGGTCTCATTAAGGTTCCTTTCTAAGGATGAAGACAGGATCCAGCTAGTAGTCTATGCCCCTGCACCTGCAGCGGAGAAAGGGGAGAGGGCAAGTGACAGCTCTTGTCCCCTCCGCCCTACCTCTTTGGCATCCATTCTTGTGAACCAGAGATGCATATTTATCTGCACACCTTTCCTGGCCTGGTGACCAGAGTTCAAGAAGCTTCTTCAGAGAGAAAGTGTCTTGGGAGAGCTGGCTGGTTTGCATGTCTCTCACCTAATCTCAGATTGAGACCTGGATGCCAGGTGAAGTCAGGAGGGAGCTGCAGAGGGCACAGGACCCTGTGAGGTTGTCCAGCCCTTGGTGGTCCATGCTGAGCATCTATGGGATCATAGGCAGGTCCCAGGGAAACTCAACGCCCTCATACCACATGTAATTTCTATGTAGGTGACTTTCCTGCCAGGCTCTTTGCTTGCCCAGCCTGTTCCTCTCTTGTTACAACAATGCAACATCAGCCTTTGTGTGGCCCTGGCCACCACCTGACTTCTAGCTGTGTCCTCCAAAAGCATCTCCTTCCTTCCATTCCACCCTGTGTCCTCAGGGGAGGCCCATATCCAGCCTGTCCTGGTCACCAAACTCCAGGCCTGCTCAGGAATGCCATGCACACATGTGTATGTGTGCAAATTCAGCCAGAATTGTGTACACACACATGATATCTTATGTACTTCAACTCATGCATTGGTCCTTGACTTTCTAGAGACTGGGAACCAGTTCCATGACGGGGTTCTGGAACCCAGTCATGCTGTGCATTGGTGCAGCCTGGATGGAACTTCTGATGCTACAGAACAGAACAGGAATTGAACAGAAACCCTGCCTGGCAGCAAGTTGGACATAACATCCCAAGGACAAAGCAACTGCAGCTGTTCTCATCTCTAGGTGAGAGGCAGAGACTGTGTCCATGACGGCAAAGAGCCCCGAGTCTGTCTGATCCCACAGCTCATGGCCAGCACCCTCTATTGTCTCCAGCTAGGGGCAGCCTGTGCCCACACCTAGGATACTGAAAATGTCCGTGGGCACAGGCTTTCCATCACCTTCCAACGTCCCAGTGCTGCTCATGGTGGCACCACTCACCACAGTGAAGCAGGGAACTTTAAAAATATTTTTTATACTTTTTATAAAAGTGGCAAATTTCAAGAACTGGTAAAATGAACTCCTATATCCCCATCACCCCGCTCCAACAGCTGCCAACATTTTGCCAGTCTTGTTTCACCCTTTCTCAACCACGAACTTTTTATCTGAAGATTTTAAAGCAAATCTCAGACATTTCATTTCACCTGTAAATACTCCATGACACACTGCTGACAGGTAAAGACTTCTTTTCTTTTAATCTGATTACAATGCCATCACCTAGCAAAATGAGTGATGGGCTCTGAATATGATGTAACGCTCTGTCAGTGTCCACATGTTCACCCTGCCTCAAAAATGACTTGTTACAGTGCGTTGTTCATATCAGGATCCAAACAGCGCTTGTCCATTGTGTTTGACTGGGGTCTCCTAAGTCTTTAACCGTCCCTCACCCGCCACACACATGCTGTCTCTGGTCCCTACCACCTTCTGCAAACCGGCCACTCGTCTCATGGAATAGTGCTGCATTCTAACTTGCTGAATCTATCTTTGTGGTATTATTTAACACTCTCCTTAATCCCCTTAAAGATCTTTCCAAAAGTATAAAGTAGACCATGTCACTCCTCTGCTCAAGATACTTCCAGGGCTTCCTAGTGTCTTTAAAAGAAAACCCACACCAGGCACAGTGGCATACTCCTGTACTCTCAGGCTACTTGGGAGGCTGCGGCAGGCATATCATGAATTTAAAGCCAACCTGGACAACTCAGCAAGGGCCTGTGTCAAAGATAAAAAAGGAACAGGGACTGGGTATAGCTCAGCTCTCCCTGAGTTCAATCCCCAATACTGCAAAACAGAAAATCCACACGTTGGACCCACAGACCTGCCCTGTCTGTATGATTACTTTCTTGGCTGCCTCTACCTCTCCTCCACTCGCTTTCCTGCCCTTCAGCCCCAGTTGCCAATCTCCTTTTCCTGTTTTGAAACACCCAGGAATTTTCTGTCTCCAGGCCACTGCAGACCGAGGCAGTTCCTTCCGACACTCTGCTCCGGCTCTGCTTGGCTCCCCACAGCTCTTCCTCACCCCCTGATGTCATCTGAGCTCCTCTTCTGGTCACCTCCCCAGACAGGAGACACCAGTCCCTATTTTGTATTCATCGTCCTTCTCAACATGCGTGGCTGTTTCTGCCTGCTCATTTGTTTTCTTGGTGTTTAGTGACCTCTTTTCCACACAGAAGGCAGACTCCGGGAGGACAGGGCTGTGGCTGTCTGGTGACTCAGGGGCTAAGACAGGGCTCAGATATCTTGGAAGCTTAAGTGTTTGTTGATTTATAGAACAAATGGAAGGGAGAGGGGAAATTTACCTTCCAAAGAACTCACAACTCAGTCCAGGAGGCCCAATACAAGGCGAATACAAGACTTTTCCATCAATTAATGAAGGTCTCCTAAGCGTCAGCTAAAGACCTCCACGGAGTGTCCCCCAGATTCCCCCCATCAGGAAGGTCCCTGGTTATCCAGCCCAGGCCCAGCACCTAAAGGAGATGGCAGGTGAGCTCACTGCCCTGCTCTGTTCCCTCTGGCTGAGCCCCTGGAGGTTTTATACCCACTGTCAAGCTCCCCTCCTTTATGCTTCCAGTTATTTTTAATTTAGACAAAAGATCTCACTTGGCCTTTTCTGGTCCCATCCAACTGAGCTTTTTGTCTTTTAACTAGAACTATGTTTTTACTATTTAGATTTCTACTATTTTACTAAATAATCCTTTAGCTTTTTTAAAAAATTGGGATCTTATTTATTTGACTTCCTTTTTCTCTTCTGCTTTTAAATGCAGAGACCACAGTGTCACAAAGGAGAGGCCAGCAGGGCGCTCCTGGGCTGCTGGCCTGGAGACCTGGGACCCCAGAGCGTGAACTTTGTCCCCAGATGGGGTCGTCCAGGAAAGGCTGCTGTTCTCATTAAAAATGACTCATTTCAGGAGCACAGATGCACAGGGCAAATGGCTCTCACAGAGAAGATAAGATTAGCCCCCCATGGCCCAGAGGACTTAGCAGAACAGGGCCTTTTAACTTATTTGTGGGAAGATAAATGACATCTTCATGAAACTATTTTGACGAGAAGATTGCTGATATGGTACTCTGTATTCTAAAAGCAGCCATTAAATCCACAGTTCCTCCACTTGCAAAGCAGACTCTTCACCCCACCCCTAAGACCCCAGCCCAAGGGTACAGTAAGAAGCAGGAGTCTCCACAGCAAACATGTCTGGATAACAAGCAACCGGCCTCTTACATTTTGACATAGCTGTGTCAAAACATCTCCTGTGTGTTTTTCTGCTCTAACATTTACAGTTTTAGTTATTTAGACACATGGGTACCCTTTAAAAGCATACTGTTGTCTGTGTTTGGGAAATTTACATAAAATGGTCTCATGCTATCAATTCCATTCTGTCTCTTACATGTCTCCCCTCTGGGTTGCTTTCAAGATCTTCCCAATTGCTCAGCACAGGCATAGTAATTGCTCATTACTTCTGACTGCTGTGTGGCACTCACATAGTCGTGACAAAGCAGGGACCACCACGGAGACAAAAGAGACAAATTCCAGGCCCCTTAACCTGTTACCCATTAAAAGCACAGTTTGTGTTTTCTTCTGAAACCATTGGAAACTTAAAAGCAGTTTTTTTCTAAAACAGATGACTCTTCATAATTAAAAGTAGAACAAACCTTGACCTTAGTTTTGTAAAACTCTGGGTCAAATTCTCCATAGCTCTGCATATAGGCATGTTAATCCTCTAGGAAGTAGCTGTCTAAAGGTTGTCAAAATAAAGCTTATTACCCTAAATTTATCTACCCTGTTACCCTTTAAGGGAGGACCCTGAGACAAGAGTAACTAAAGCAATTTTCAGGATTCATAGGGACATCAGATTATCGGATTTTACAATTGCAAAGTTCCAGACCGTCTCTCTGGAACGAATGCTTGGAAGCCTCTAGCCATTGTCCTAAACCTGTGAACAGCTGAATTCCAGAAAAACCAGACCTTTGACTGAGAACTGTTCAGGCAGAAACAATCATTTCGTGGGAATGGACTGGAGGCAGGAGATTAGGGTGTGGCCTAAGCTGGGCAAGTGGTCATGACCTGTCAATCACAGAGATCCAGAACACATGTGCAGAGAACAGTTCCAAGCTTGCACTTAGGACCAATCAGGAAACGCTACCTTCAATCCTTCTGGCAAGATTAAGTAGGTTTTTGACAGAACAGCCTAGAAATGACGTCAGCCTAAGGAGTGGGGGGGACACAAAAGGCCTTCACCATTAACCTCCTTACCACTGTGCTCTTTTTTTTTTGAGTGGGCCTCTTCCACTCTGCAGAGCATACTTCTTTTCCTACCTTTAATAAATATAGAACCTCACTACATTTTGCACATTTCTTGTTCAGGACAAAAACCTGGAAAGAGCACACAGGACCCTAGAACCCCAGTAACAGAAGCAACACTCAAGCCATGAATAGGAAACTAGGGTGAAGATAACAACCAGCAGGACCCTGGCCCAGCTAATCCTTAAAAACTGGCTCCTGCTTTTGTGGGCAGGCCAGTCCGACTGCCTCAGCATGTGTCCACTGCTGCTACTCAAGCTAGAGTCCTTTCCTCATTTGTTTTACTTTCCTGTTAGAGCCTAGGCTTGATCTTTGTCAGAGCTGTGCTCCCCTTTATTTTCTCTCCTCTGTAAGTAAAGCTGTCTCCTGCAAACTTAGGCTTTAGTTTTAATCTCCGTTTTCCCTGAAGCAAAGACCCAAACTAGCTAGCGACAATACTCCATAATACACGACCACCATGTTCAACCCACCCAGCACCTATCGAAGGCCACCAGGCTGCCTCACATCTTCCTCACTAGCACTCGGTAAAGTTCCGGTTTTCTAGTTTTTCCCAATCCAAGGGGTTATAATGAGGAACCTTCTTATTTTAATTGTGTGAAAGAAATTGAACAAGTCTTCATATAGCTCTAGCTGTTTAAATGTCTACTTCTGTGAATGGCCTGTTTAAATCTCTTATTTCCAATTGGATTCTTCTGTTTTTCTTATGCATTTTCAGTTTTTTTTATATATGCCAGATATTAAATCTTTGTAAGTTTAGGCTTTAAAGAATATCTACTCCCATTCTGTCACCCTTTGTTTACTTTATTTATACAATGCTTTTTCTTTGAATACAGATCTATACTGTTGATATTATTAAATTCATTTACTTCATGCTTTGTGAATTATATATGATTTTTGTTTCTTTTTTTTTCTTTTCAAAGGAATATTCATTTTGAGTTTCCAAGTTTTCTTGTTTGTTTTTGGTACTGGGGATCAAACCTAAGGTCTCTCACCTGCTAGGAAATCACTCTACCAGCTGAGCTACATCCTCTGCCAGAGTCATTTTTAATGTCTTTTTTAAAATTTGTTTTTATAATTTTTGCTTTTCATGTTTAGGTTTTTTCTCATTTGGATTTTTAAAATTAAAGCATTCAACACGAATACCAAAAAGAGTAGACCATTCTCCCTGATACCCTTTACTAGATAATTCACTATTCCCTCACTGATTCGTGATATAACCTCTACATATGCTGAGTTCCCTCGTGGTTTTATTTATTTAGATTTGTTTTTGTTTACTAAGCTTATTTGTTTATGTATATCTACATCTGTTTCTGGTCTCTTACTCTGTTCCTTTGGCCTATTGGTTCCTAGACCGACAGCACACACATTGATTTCTTTAAGTGATACCTCAGTTCACGAGCTTAATTCTTTCCACGATTCTGATTACAAACTAAATCAGATGAGAACCAAATCAGATTCAATGGTTAGGTTCAACATTGACCTTACAGGAAAATTTGATTCAGTTCTCACCTGATTCAGTTTGCAACCAAAATCATGGAAAGAATTAAGTTCGTGGACCAAGGTACTATTGTATTTGTTTATTTACTTACAGTACTAGAGACCGAGCTCACAGCCCTCCCACTGAGCTACAACGAATCCTTTTTTTAAACAATGTCTCACTAAATTGCTAAATCACCCAGTCTAGACCCAGACTTGTGATCTTCCTGCCTCAGCCTCACAAATGCTAGGGTTGTGTAAGTGTGTAACACCATACTCAGCCTTCATCAATTGGATTATCAACAGAACAAGCATTGCTCTTTTTAAATTAGATTACCTATTTGTGAATCTCAATTCTATACAGATTTTATAATCAGTTTAATTCCCCAATATTCCTGCTGGAATTTAACTGAATGTAAAAATTAATTTGGAGCTAATTGACATCTTTCCAAGATTAAATCACTGCAAACATAGATATAGTATTTCCATTTATTTAGATCTTTCAATTAACTATCTTTAGTAAAATTTAATTGTTTTCCTTTGTGCTCTCCGCCTTCTTTGTGATGTTAATCCCTAAGACTTTTGTGTTTCCATTGCTATTATCAGAGACAGGTTTATTCTCATTTCTGGCATCTAGGGAGGGGCTTGGAAATGGGTTGATGTTATTGTAAAGCTGTAAAGGTAGGGAATTTTAACTATGATGTTCTCTTTCCATCCTAAATTCCCCTCCACTGCGCCTGTTGGACCACCCTGGAGTGATCAGTTACTCTGTGGCTTTATCTTAGAGAAACTTAAGCTGGAGAAACACCCAGCTCGGGGTTGATAGGATGTATTTATACGGCTTGCAATCTAGTCCATGCATAGTGAAATATTACCTGGTGTCTTGGTGTCTGAATAACTTCTGGGGCTTCCTAGAATTCTTCCCACTGCAGGTCTGGTTCACTAGACACAAAGATGCAAAGACGGAAGGTATAACTTAAGCACTTAGTTTTTTAAAAAGTCTCTTTTGTTTGTCATATCTATTATTTCAATTTTCAAAGTTATAATTAGTTATGAGTTCTCTTTTAAGTAAACATATATTTTATAGATGATTGTGAATCAACAGTTTTATTTTCTGTTTCTTAGAGCTCTCTCCCAAACTGCATAAACATCTGACCCCTCAAAACCTGGCTTTGGCCCCTGCAAGGCCTGCCTGCTCCAGAGGCAGAAGCAGGATTGAACGGTCAAGGGCAACCTGGGCAACTTAGCAAGACCCTGTCTCAAAATTTTTGCAAAAGGGAGAGGGGTGCTATAGATGTAGCTCTGCAGTAGAACAACTGCCTTGCACATATGAAACTGGATTCAGTCTTCCCACTGCTTGAAAAAAGAATAAAACACTGAATATGGAATATTGTCAATAATACTAGGTTTTTTGTATTTGAATTTCTTTGTTGATCTAGAATGCAGCAACCTTTAAACTCTTTTTAAATTTTATTTATTTATTTACTAATTTTGTGGTACTAAGAATTGAACCCAGGACCTTTGCACTAAGCTATATCCCATCCCTTTTTGAAGCTTTTTATTTTGAGACAGAATCTTCCTAAATTGCTTAGTCTAGGTTCAAATTTGCAATTCTCTTGCCTCAGCCTCCCAGAACGCTAGGATTAGAAGTGTGGACCACCACACTGGATTTAAACTCTCTTAGTAGACTTAAAAGTTTGTTGACCCTTTTGGGTTTTCTCATTATCATATCATCTAGTACCAGTGACTATTTTATTTCTTGCTTTCCAATCATATATTCTTAATTTCTTCTTCCTGACGTAAGGTTTTGGTCAGGATCTTCAGCATTCCATTAAACAGTGCACAGTAGTAGTAAGTATAGTCTTCCTTCCCCCTGTCTTTATAATAGTACATCAAGAGTTTCTTCTTGAAATGTGTCATTTGCTGCATTTTTTTAGCTAAATTTTACCAAGGTAAGAAAATTCCTGTGTTCCTGAGAATTTTTATTGGTGTTGAACCTTGTCAGAAGTTTTTTGCATCCAGTTAAAAGATGCTGTGGTTTTTCCCCTTTATTACTTTTAATCAGAGTTGGAAAAATACAGACAGCAGACCGAATCACATCTGTTTTTTCTAGATGTTTTTTCTAAGTGGAAAGAGCCACACCCGCCGGTCTGCGTGTTGTTCAGGGCGCTCTCACACACCCTGGCAGAGGTGAGCAAGTTGAGACAAACATCACTAACTCACAAAGCCTGAAACACTTACTGCCAACTGTACTTTAAACTCATGAGTTATACAATTGGTAAGCTTTCTAATAGTGAACACAGTCACATTGCTCATATAGGGCTGCAGCTGTAGCCCAGTAGTAGAGTATTTGCCTTGTGTGCAAGAGGTCCTGGATTTCATCCCTAGCAAAAAGGGGTGGGGGGAGAATCCGATGTCACCTAGATCTTCCTCATTTGTAAGGGATCTCCTTTTTTTCTTCTATAGAAACTTTCTCTTTTAGTTTTTGACCCTTTTAAATTTTACTCTGGTGCCAGCAATGAACAAATGGAAACTGAAATAAAAAATAAAATATCATTTACATTAGCACCCCCCAAATTACTTCAGCATCAATCTATCAAAATATATGTTATAATTATGTGAGGAATACTATAAAACTCTGTTGAAATAAATAAGTGGAGAGATATGCTATGTTCATGAATAGGAAGACAACACTATGAAGTTGTTAGTTCTTCCCAGCTGTGTCCATAGATTCAATGCAATACCAATCAAAGTCCAACTAATTTATTTTATGGCTACTGACAAACTGATTCTAAAGCTTATATGGAAAGGGAAATAACCCAAGATAGCCAGTACAGTATTGAAAGGGAAAAGCAAAGTCAGAGAACTGATCCCACTCAGCTTTAAAAAAGTAATCAAGATAATGTGGTATTAGAAAAATAGACAAATATACCAGTGGTGCGTAATAGACCCACATAAATATCCTCAACCAGCTTTGACAAGGGAATAAAGGGTATATGGTGGAGAAAAGGAGCTTTTCAACAAATGCTATTGAAATAACTGGACATCTATATGCAGGGAGAAGAAGAGGAAGAGGAGGAAGAGGAGAAAGAAGAAGAAAGGGCTGAGGGAAGGAGGAGGAAGAGGAGATGGGAGGAGAAGCAGCAGCCATGTACAGACCTTATGTTCTCTGCAAACTATAACTCAAAATGGGTCACAGACTTAAATGTAGAATATGAAACTATAAAACCTCATATCTTCTAGGAAGGCATCTAGATGACTGTGGGCTTGATGATGGCTTGTTTTTTTCCAGTACTGGAGATTTTTCACTGAGTTACTTCCAGTCTTTTTTTTTTTTTTTTTTTTTAACAGTGTCTTGCTAAATCACTAAGTCAAGAAGTTGCCCAGACTGGTTGGAGCTTTCTGTTCTCCCTCCTCAGCCTCCTGGCATTCTGGGATTACAGGTGTGGGCCACTACACCCAGCTTGATGAGGACTTTTAAACATAACACCAAAGGCAGAATCCATAAAAATATATAATTGATAAGCTGAGTGATATAATTTGAATGCATCCCCCAAGTTTCATGCGTTGGAAACTTAATCCCCAGCCTCTTTCTCTCACTGTCTGCCTCTGTCTGTCTGTCTGTCTGTCTGTCTGTCTCTCTTACTCTCGCTCTCTCTTTGATGTCTTCTACCATATTATGGTCAGCAAACAACAGCTGTCAAAAGAAACAGGTCACAGACTGGGAGAAAATATTCGCAAAAGACATATCTATTTGTCTTAGTTACTTTTGATGCTGGGACAAAACGCTTGGCACCCACAACTTAACAATGTACAGGTTTATCTTAGCTCACAGTTTGTAGAAGTTTCAGTCTGTAGTCAGCTGGCGCCAAGACAGGACAGCATGGTAGAGGGGCATGGCAGAGAAAAACAGCTCATGTGTGGCAGTGGGAAGAATTGCAGGATCAAGGGAGGAGGAGCAGGATCAAAGGAGGTATATATATACACACACACACACACACACATACATACCACTCCGGACCAAGGCACAGTGACCCACCTCTTCCCATCAGGCTTCACCATCCAACATCACACCCAGCAATGAAGCTATCAGTGAACTAATCCAGTGATAAGTGTCACAAACCTATGATCCACTTTGCACATGCATGAGGCTTTGGGGGGGCATCTATATATAAACCATAACACCGATAAAGAACTATTACCCAAAATATGCAATGAACTCTAAAAATTCACTATAAAAAACAAACAAAAATTAAAAAAAAGAAAGAACAAACCATTTGAACAAAAGACCTCAACAGAGACCTCACTAAAGAAGATATGCAAATGGGAAATAAGCATATTACAAGATGTTCCACCTATTATGTCATGAAGGAGTCGCAAATTAAAACAACAATGAGATATCACCACATATCAGTAAAGATAGCCAGAATCTAAAACACTGAGATCATCAAATGCTGGCAATGAGGTGGCATAACAAGGCCTCTTACTCATTGCTGGTGGAAATGCACAGTGCTGCAGCCACTTTAGAAGACAGCTTGACAGTGTCTCACAGAACTAAACACGCTCTTATCGTGTGGCCCGCAATCCCACTCCTTGGTGTTTACCCAAAGTGTTGAAAAATTGTGTTAACATTAAAAGCTGCACACAAATGTTTATAGCAGTTTTAGTCATCATCGCTGAAAGCTAGAAGCATCCAAGATGCCCTCAGGAGATGAATGGACAAATAAACTGTGGTACATTCAGACAATGCTAAGAAGAAATGAGCTATCAAGCCATGAAAAGATGTGAAGGAATCTTAAAAGCACATAACCAAACAGAAGAAGCCATTCTGGAAGGCTGCATTCTGATGGCTCCAACTCTAGGAAAAGACAAACAGCAGTGGAGACAGCTAAAAGATCAGTGATTTCGGAAGCAAGGGGAGGGAAGGGATAAACAGGCAGAGAATATGCATGTGTTGGTCCGTGTGATCTTATAATGCTGGCCATATGCCATACATTCATGAAAACTCATCGAATATCCAGCTCCAAGAATGAACCATAATGTAAATTAAGGACTTTGATCCATTGAAAAAGGGAGCCAGTCTGGTGTGGACCGTTAGCTGTGGGGAGGCCGAGGGGTGGACAGGAGGGTACAGACGTTCTCTTCATTTTGGCTGTGAGTGTAACATTGATGTAAAAATTGTGTATAAAAGAGACTAAAATTTTATTCTAATGTGTTCCTCTTCCCTTTGTCTTGTTCAGCTTGTCTGAGGACTTATGTGTTTATTTATGGAAAATCGAAAGTGTTTATCCTTTTTAAAATGTATTTACCTTCTATGTATTTCATCTTCAAGAACTCACCCTAGATATACATGTAACTACTTACTACTATACTATTTCCTGTCCTCAGACTACTTTTTATTACTGGGTTTCATGACTGAACCCAGGACCCTTGCACTGAGCTAAATATCCATCCTTTTTTTCTATTTAACTTAATTTTTCGGAGATGGAGTCTTGCTAATTTGCTAAATTGCCCAGGTTGGGCTCAAATTTGTGATTCTCCCGCCTCGCCCTCCCAGAGAGCTGGGGTCATAGCTATGTGCCACCACACCCACCACAGCTTCTTCTGTATTTTTTATCTCCTATTCTTCTCCTGTGTCCCTGGGGGAGTTCTTCAATCCTTACGCAACCTCCCATGTTCACAGAATATCAGGTTTAGTTGCCTCTATGGCCCCCGGAGCTGAGGAAGCCAACAGAACCCCAGTTGCGGGGACAATTCCCTCACTCCCTTATCCAGAAGCAGCCCTTCCTTCCCTCCTCTGCCAGGCCCTGTCCTGAGCCGCTGAACACAGTGCACTCTCTGATCTTCCTCACTTACTACGCCACAGCCGTGTGGCTTCTCTTGGTGCTTTGAAGACGCTGAGCTGGTTCCACTCTTGCTGTTCCCTGCACTTACATGCCCTTCCTCTGCTCTACCTTCCTCCCACTGCCTGCTCTTTCTTAGCATTCAGATTTCAGTTCAAGCTGGGTGTGATGTTACACGCCTGTAATCCCAGCACTCTGGGAGGCTGAGGCAGGAGAACTGCAGCTGTGAGTCCAGCTTGGGCAATTTAACAATTTATTGGTACACTTTCACACACAAAAAATGGGTTTAGCTCCACATGAAGACCTGGGTTCAATCCCCAGTACAACTCCTTCCAGTTTAGATGTGACCTCAAATGGACCATCACTGGTCCCTCTGACTAAACAAATCAGTGGTCCAGTCACTCACTTCTGGAGTGTTACCACATTTGGAACTAGCCAGGACCGGCTGGGCTGGGCTGCAGTCACAAAAGAGGGCAGACCAAAGGCACCAGGAGGAGTCTCCACTAATGTGTCTTCAGGGCCTCTCACATGCAGGGCTCCTTGCCAAGTAATTTATGTGTTTTGTTTACTCTATACAACAATCATGTCATAGAGACGCTACTGCTATCCTCACTTCACCCAGAAGGAGCACAAGGGCTGGGGAGCCAAAGGGGTTCAGGCAGAGCGCAGTGGAGTCGGCCTGAGCCTCCAGGCTGTGGCTCTAGAGCCCTGTGTCCCCAGCCAACTGCAGCAGCCAGTGTGTCCACTGCAAGGATGGGGTTCTGGGTCCCTCTCTCTTGGTCCAGAGCCCTGAGGAAGGCAGCCCCAAGGGCCACCTTCATTAGGACTCTAGGGAAAAGTGAGTTCATCTCAACCCACAGGGACCTTTTGGCCATGATCTTGTACCAGTTTGATCTGGTTCTTCCTCCCCAGTTCCACAAGCTCAGTAAACACAAAGACAAACAGGGCACCCCTGCCCCACTCTGGGTCCCCTGGTTCCATGGCCCTCCAGCCTGAGATCCATTGGTCACCCGGCTTCTGGGCACTGCCAGGGTGAGAGGCCACAATTGGCGCCTAGTTCAATACTCCCAGCTTGTTCCAATAGCGGGAGGTGGGGGTCAAACAGCAGAAATGTATTTTCTCCCATTCAGGGTGGGGAGACTAGATGTCTAGACAAAAGTCCCAGCATGGTGGGGCTCTCAGAGTGAGGACCCTCTTCCTAGCTTGCAGACAGCTGCCTTTTTGCTGTGTGCCTCCTGGTTTCCTTCCTTATGGGCAAGGGCAAAGAGAGAGAGAAAGCATAAGAGAAGAGAGAGCGTGAGCTGGTATCTCTTATAAGGGCACTAATTCTATTGTGAAGGCCCCACCATCATGACCTCATTTAAGCCTAATTGCCTCCCAAAGGCTCCACCTTCAAACACCATCACATGTCATGTCTAGGCTTCAACATATGACTTTTAGTGGTACACAAACATGCATTCCATAACCTTGGCTGTGCATGCACAGATGTGTGTACACATATGGACATGTGTGTTTAACTGTCCACCCTGCATACTTTCCTATGCACAAGAGGCAAGTGTAGGGGTCGTGCACAAGGGGAGCTATTTCCATCACCTGGGCACTATGGTCCTCGCTGTTTCCTGGCAGTACTGTCCCTCTCGTAGCCTGCTGTGTTTGTCCTTATTCCAGTGCTCCCCAACCCTTGCTCACCCCACCCTGTGGCAGAGATTCTCCTCCTTGGCTACATCTCCTACGGGCTTTCTTCTTGCTGCCAGAGCTGTGTGGGCTTTGTGTGGCCACCTGCGCACTGTGGTTGGTTCACTCACGGCTCCTATCACCAAGCCTTGGCCCGCTGCTCTGCCCTCTCACTTTCCTCAATGCAAAGAGGGGTCTGAGCTGCACCTTTGCCAGGAATGAGGCATCTCTTCTCTATGTAAATTAATCTGGGCCCACCTCTGAGCCCCCCTCCTCTGCTGGCCTAGGCGGGGTGAATGCGACTAGTTCCCTGTTCCAGCCAGCCGTGCATTTGCCTCACCCTCTCTGCTCTAACAGAGTCATAACCCAAAGCCACAGTTGTAGCAGGAGCGTGGGCCTCCTCCAGAGCTGTCAATTTTCCCATGCAGTTTATCAGCACCTTCACACTGTGTACCCTTGTCAGAGGACCTGGGGACTGTATGTGACAACCAGGTTAAGTAAGCGTTGCCTCCTTTCCACTCCCCCTGCTCCCTGTACTATTATGGAAGACAGCATAGTGTCTCCCTAGCTTACACAAATGCTGGTGTATTGTCACCTGTCCTTATTTGATTAGCACTTTACTCAAAATGCCTCAGGCCGTCTCTGCACAGAAAAAGAGCACGAGAGAGGCTCACCACCACCACCACCACTCTTTCTACTTTGCTGCTTGGCTGCTGGTCCCTAGAAAGTGGGGAGGCAGAGCTGTAGGGAGCAGTGAGGGAAGCCAGGAAGGCATGGGGTCCAGGGACCACAAGGCTCCTGGAATGACATCCAGAGTATCTTTTTCCAGCATCTGTGTGTCTGTCTTCTTCCCATTGCCGCAGGCGTGGTGGACCCTCTGAGCTCCACAGTGGAGAAGTTGAGAGGGGCTTTGGGATTCCCGTTAGGAAGAGCACATGGTGAGTTCTAGTGCCACTTGTGAAGGCTGGATTCTGACCTCCAAGGACTTCAGGGGCCTCATGAACTATGCAACGCTCTGGCCCATAAGCATCAAACACAGTGGACTGGGTGGAGTGCTCTTCCCGTGGGAATCCATCCTCACAGATGGGGGAGCAGGTAGGAAGTCACTGCCTTCTCGCAGAGCATTGCCACCATCCTACCAGCTTATTTAATTTTCTCAGCAGTGCCATGAGGCTCTGGTTCTTATTTTCACTTTGCCAGATAAGGAAGATGCTTACGAGGTCCAACGACTTTCTCAATAAATGGTACAACCAAGATCCCAAACTAGATCTTCCCACCACGACAACCCCGACAATCCCTGCATGATTCAGGTAGAGGTGACATCAGCTAGGAAGGCCCATGTCATGCTGTGAGCAGCTTCACTGCAAGGTAGGTGGAGAACAAGACCATCAGGAATGGCAAGGTAGACCCAGCCCCTTCCTACAGGTGTCTGGGTTTTTCCCTGGTCTGTGAACCTGCTGGCAGGTGTCAGATCTAAACTCTCCATGGGCTGACACACGCACCCCCGCCGCCGGGCTTGAGCACGCATGCGCACCTCTCCCGCCCCGCTGCGCGCTCTGCACGTCCACGCACGTCCGCTCCACAGAGCAGGGAAGAGAGGGAGATAAACCTGCATCAGCGTCGTGTTCTCCTCGTGGAAACAAAAGAGGAGCGGTGCAAAGCCCCATCCACTGTTCGCTGGAAACAATCCTGACACGGTCCCTGAAACACGAGCCCTTTTTAAGCCCAAGGCTCCAACTCAGCCTTTCTGGTGCCTGGGAGCAGGTCAGAGTGGTCTGGGAGAGGTGCTCGGTAATGAGGCTTAATTATAATTCACGGAGCTGCATCGCAGAGACAGTTTAAAGCCACTTAATTAGTGTAGGAATGTACAGCCATAATTACCCTGAAATACGGCCTAACTAACCTATGGAAAAGCCAGGCCCACTGCGGGAGAACGCTGGAGACATTAGCAGTCTAGTGATACAGCCAGGCTGCTCTCCGGCAGCTCTCAGAGAGCTTAGGGACAGGCAGAGAATGAGGTCTTCCCTGGAGGGTGATGGCGTTTAAGAGGAAATGTGTGCATCGGGCAGGAAAAGGAAACGGTAGTGATATTTCTGAGCAACTACGAGGACCCAAGTTGTTGTACTCCATTTCTTCTTTAATCTTCAGAATAATTCTTTAAGATAGATATTCGTATTCAGAGAGGTTCATTGACTAACCCAAGGTCACACAGCTAAGAAACAGAACTGGAATGTACCCTGTGGGGGCCCATGCACCTCCTCTGGGTCCGCACCACGTTTGGCAGGCACAGCGGGCTGGGAAGTGGGCTGGGAAGCGGGCTGAGTAGACGACAGGCCCTTCCAACGCTGAGGCCTTAGAAAACTGGAGTCATTCTTTCGGCTTTCCGGAGCTCAGTCTGAGCCGCTAAGTGCGCCATGAGCGTCCCCATCTCCTTCAGCCACAGTGGGAATGCGTTCCCTACGCGGTTCACCGCTGTCTGGAGGATGACCCTGTTGACACCCATGTCACCCGCATCAGCACTCCAAACCCTAGAGAAGCCCCGCCTGGGACAGTCCCTAATGAAGCAGATTTATTGGGTCCTCCCTGGGGCGGCGACTCCTGCATTTAGGGACACTCAGGTGCCTTGCAGAGTGCCCAGAGCCCTCCAGGGGGCGCCCGGGAGCCAGAAGTAGGATTCGGAGACTGGCCAGCAGGTCGAAGAATATTCCAACAACGTCCTCGTTCTTCCTTGATCAAAGGAGCTGGGATTGAACCTGCTGTAATCATCCGTCGGGGAGTTTGCTTAAAATTCCCCTAATTACGGGAGAGCAGAAAATTGCTGCGCCTCAGACTGAATAGAGAAATCGAAGGCGCCCTGCTCCCAGCTGCCTGGGGGAGGCGAGCCAAGCTGGGAACAGAAAGGCTGGGAGAGGCGAGGCGGGCGGCTGGGGATGGCAGCGGTGGAGGGAGGACGATGTTCCGAGCCTGTGCCAGGAGTGGGAGAGAAGGCGAGGAGCCAGCTGCAGAGGGGGTGTGGTGGCTGGCTCAGGTGAGGTGTCAGCACCCCATGGAGAGAGGGGAGCAGGGCTAAGGCGGCTGGGCAGCTGGGGAAGAGACAGCCAGAAATGCACCCTGCCTGGGCGGGGCTGCCTGAGGGGCAGGCAGACCACACCGCTGGCTAAGTGAAGAGCCGCACTTCTGGGCCGCCCTCTCTGCCAGGAGGTCAAAGGGTACAAGAGAGGCAGGAAGCTCGGGAGCAAACCAGCAGGACAGGGTTCCTCCAGGCACCACTCTGGGCTCACAGAGGGATCCAGGTGGAGAAGGGTCGGGGTGTCTGCCTTGGGAGGTCTCTGTCTGAAAGGCGAGGATGGCTGAGCATCGCAGTCAAAGATCCCATTCAAAGACGCCATGCACACCCCATGCGCAGCGCACACATGCCCCGCGTGTGATGGTCCTGCTGTGGGAAGAGACTGGGAGAGAATGGGAAGTAGATGGAGAAGAAAGGGGGCTGGCTGAGAGGCAAGCGCCAAGCAGGAAAAGGCAGGGCTAGAGGAGGGAGGGGCGGACCAAGGGAGGCAGGCAGAAGGAACCCTGCAGAGTGCAAAGGGAACACAGTGACCATGCTTTGGACAAGGGCAGCCAGGCCGGGAAAATGAAGTTACTAATACCACACGGTTCATCAGTGGCCAAGTCAGGGTTCATATTCGGGTTTCAGAATCCGCAGTGCAGTGCCACGCGTGGAGGCAGAGGGCTGTGGACAGGCGAGCTCTGAGGGTGGAAGGCTCTAGCTCCCCAGGGCTGCATTTCAACAGCTGCCCTGCAGAGGAGAAGTGTGCATGGCGGCCCTCTAGTCTCTGCCGGTCTCCCACAGGACTTCTCAGCTGCCCATGTGAGTCTCTGGCGTTCAGCTAGCTTTGGCCCTTTTGGGGCCCCCCCTGCCCTAGTGTGCTTGTCCTGCCTATGGCGCTGAGGCCCTGGGATTGCAGGTTACGGAAACCCACGGAAAAGAGCGCAACTTGCTAGAAGGATGTAGGAATATCTCATAGTGCAGGAGAGTGGCCCAGCCTCCCTGAGGACTGGTGTCAAGGAAGAAAAGCCACCAGACATGGGGAATATTAATGCACCATCTCCCTCTTCTGCTTTTTCCAGAATACAGGCTTCCTTCTCTGGGCAAGACGCTGAAATAGATAACCAGGCGCAGCTCCCATATGTCCATGTAACCAACAAAAAAACCATACACAGCCTGTCCCTAGGCCCTAAACGTCAGATCCTGGGTTGCCAACTTGGCTCTGGTGCCAGCTAGTCTGCTTACAGGGCTACGTCCCCAAGTGCCACACGTCCGCCCACCATATGTGGATAGCACAGCTTGGAGGCTGTGGGAAGTCGGACAGTAGCTCTAACAGCCTCCATTACATCAGTGATGATGTGGCTGGGTAGGGCTGTGCTTACCTAAGGCCTGGGGTGGCCGTGGGGATGTCACCTGTCCCAGCAGGTGTGCATGGGCTGACTGAGTGGTGAATTGCTCATTGTGCTTACTTAGCTGGGGTTGAGGCAGGGTCTCCTATGAGCAGCTAGAGGCAGGAACCATGCCTGACTGCCAGCCCTGTGGGGGCAGCAGCAAGCCCACGGGAGGCTGGAGTCCCGGCCAGCTCCTGCTGGAAGGGCAAGCCAGCCTGCTGGGCTTCAGTGTAGCTGTCTAAGGGTGGGAAGCCTGTACTTTACAAGCTCGAGTATTTTCATGCTGTTTGTATTTTCTGTAATTACGTCTCTTTTGTTCCCCTTAGTATTTATGGAAGTTCTTTGTGGAAATGCCAGCAAATCCCAGCAGTGCTGAGAAGAACCGACAAAGGGTTTTGTCTTTCCCTAGGCTCAAGGTAAAAGACACATCCCCGGAGCCCAGAAGTGGAGGTGAGAGGAATGTGGTTGAAGGAATAGGGTTGGGAGTAGATTGCAACTGGAGGGCTCCTTCCCTGCTGGATGTCTCCTCTCTCCCCTCTCAGTCCTTCTCAAGAGGTGGCTATGGCCTCCTGGAACCATCTGTTGCCCTGAACTGAACTAGGTTAGCTGCTAAGACTGCCCACCTTTAGTAGCCTCATCCTGGGGAGGCAGTCAAAGTTACCAGAAGTCCAGACTAGGACAGAAACTCCTGAGGAAGCTCTGTGCCCCTAGGTGCTCCTTGGGGCCTGGGGCAGGACTGTGGCCATGGTAACCTGACTGAACTGCCCAAAGGAGGGGCCCCGCCTTGAGCCCAGGGCATGGGACCTTGGATGCTGAGGTGAGCATGCCTTGGCCCTGGCCTCCACTGGGTTCCAAGTCTTTGTGCAAATTTACACTTCCCAGCCCTGCTTTTTTGCTACGTTGATCCTGAAAAGCTCAACACGGCATCAGAGTCATCCGGGGCAGAGACCTTGTCTCTCCCTGGGCTCAGGGCCCTGCTCAGCAGGGAAGAGCTGGCTACGGCTCCAGTGCTGGAGGAGGGGAAGCTGAGAAGGGGCAAGGTGAAGGCCCAGAGCAGGTAGAAAGACATGGGGATAGCTTCGGATCCCTCGTCTCCTCATGTAAAATTATCACATGTGACTTGTCATCCACGTGTCCCTGGAAGGGCTTGGCTCTTCCCCCACACTGTGTCCATTCCTGACCAGATGGAGCTGTCCTGGGTGGCTGAGCAGCTCCGAGGAGTAGCGAGGCCTCGGCAGGCTGAGACCCAGCAATGACATGGGACATTAGGTGCTGATGGTTGTGCGAGCAAGAGAACTGCAATTAAGGACACAGTGGGCGCCTCTGGGGGACCCCAAACAAAAGCAAGGAAGCTAGGGGCTGAGTCGGAGCAGCTGGAGGATGGAGCAAGGCACAGAGGAGAGGGCCTGGCATGGGGCACAGCCCCGTCCTCTCTCTGCCAGTCTGTCAACAGCGACAGCAGCAGCAGCATCATAACAACACCTGCCATTTAGTCAACCTGACATGCCCACGCCAGGAGGTAATGATCTGCATTTCACAGATAAGATAAGGACGCTCGGGTTGGAGGTTAAGTAACTCGTCTCAAGCCCTAAGACAGTGGAGATGAACCAGGCCCAGCTCCATCTGCGCCAGCGTCAGGACCCATGGCCACCCACCGTGGTGCTGTCTCCCCCGGCTGCCCCTAGACTGGGCTCATGGGGTACTCAGGCCCCAGTTCAGACCAGAGTTGTAGTTGGGGTACCCTGGGGGATGGGGAGCCCCCAGTCAGCCACGCTGTGGGTACCACCTGTCCAAACTGGTGTGGGGAGGGAGAGGAGGGACACCTGGCTGGATGACACACAGAGGCCTTCCCCAGGGCAGGGCAGACACAGGAAGGTGGGAAGTGAAGAGGGGTGCTGGCCTCACCCCAAAGCCTGCATCTGGGTGTCCCACCTTGCTCAAACCTCCCACCTTGGGGAACCCTCAGTTCTCTGAATCCTCCTCCTTGGACTCTGTCTGTCATTAACAAGCTCACCCTTATCCATCCAGGCATGCACCGAGGAGGGGCACCTCTGCCGCCCACTCCTGACCTCCCTCCCAGCCGCTTGTTTGCACACACCCATTGTGCCCCCAGCACCCTGTCGCGTCCGCCCAGGAAACAGTCCACTCTCATCACCGTTGTGCTCAAAACAGAGGGGGTGGGGAAAAGGGAGAATGAGCTGAGAAGTGAGCTGCCGGGTGCCCCCCAGATCAGGCAAAGCAGTCTCCTGGCGGTGTTGGCAGCTGGCACATGAAGGTCACAAGGAAAGGGAAGATCATAGAGAAGACAGATGTAAGAAGGGAAAACAAGAAGCGAGGAATTCAAGATAAAACCTAGTTTTAGTCCAGAATGCATGCTGCCAAATTCCCAGTAGTCCAGACCATGGCCATCCTTCCAGCACAAATCCCACTTTTCCGTGAAGCCCTCCCTGATGTCCAAATGAAATTTTCTTTGCCCCTAAGTGCTACACAGACCTCGAGAATCTAGCCACATTCTTCTTTGCATTTTGAAAACTGAGCCAGACATGGGGCTCCACAGGGCAGAAGCCAGAGGATCACCCCATTACAAAAGCACCGTAACTAATTATGGGACGAAGACTGATGGTGAGAAGTTCACAGTGGGGCTGGGTCAGACCAGAGGACGTGGGAGGGGTCTGGTGTTGTTTGCCACTTGAAATCCAGATTGCATTTGGGGACAAATAGAAAAAAAGCTTGTCTCTCCTGGAGAACTAAGAAAGTGAATGTGGTCGTCTCAAAGGCAACCTCGGGGTAGAAGGGTACCAGTGCTAACTACTCATACAATGTCTTTTTGGGGAGTGGATGCACCCCAGTGTAGTCACAAAGACAAAATGATTTGGAATGTTCAACAATATTTTTTATTTCAGATATTCTATTTTCAACTGTATAAATTCCATTTGGTTTTTTTAAAACCTATTTATCTCCTCATCCTATGCACATTTTCCTCTACATTTTTGAGCATATGGAGCATATTTATAATCATTGCTTTCATATCCTTGTCTACTAATTCTATCATTTTTCTCTTTTCAGATCTGTTTCTGTTGATTGACTTTTCTTCTAGTTATGAGTCATAATTTCCTGCTTCATTACATGACTATAAATTTTTAATTAGATGATGGATATTGTGTATTTTAAATCGCTGAATTCTGGATTTTGTTTTATTCCTTTAAAGGGTGCTAAAGTTTGCTCTGGCCACAGTTATTTGGAATAACTAATTCTTTTAAGGCTTGTCTTGAAACTCTATTAGAGTGGGTCTAGAGCAGCTTTTTGCTAGGCCTAAGGTAATATCTTTCTGAGGCTCCTTTCCAACACTTGAAGTTCTATGCATTCCCTTTCCCAGCTGGTGGGACTCTGAATTATTGTCAGCTCTCTGTGAGCTCCAGGAATTGTCCAACTGACTGCCGTCTTTTTGTTTGGTTCTAAGTTACTTTTTATCAGTGCATATTTGTGATACACAATGAATACATTCATCATAGGATGCTGGTTCGTGTACGTATCACACTATAATCCTTTTTACTTCCTCTTCCACTCCCCTGCCCCTCCAACCCTAAGTCCCCTTCCTGTCTGAAAATATCTCCTTGTTTCCTATAAACTACCTTTTATTTCACTCTTTAAATTATTTGTACTTTTGGGGTCAGGGATTTACCTCAGTGGCACAAGTGCCTGCCTGGCAAGTGCAAGGTCATGAGTTGAGTTTGATAACCAGTTCTGAAAAAAAAAAAATTATTTATCCTTTGGGTTCTCATATAAGAGAAACTATTTGATATTTAACCTCTGTGTTTGATTTATCCCTTTGTTTTGTTTTGTTTTGCTTCATTTTTTTGTTTTGTTTTGTTTTGTTTTGTTTTGTTTTGTTTTAGACAGGGTCTCACTGTGTGGCCCAGGCTGACCTTGAACTCACTGTGTAATCTAGGCTGATGTTTAGTTCACGATCCTCTTGCCTCAGCCTCCCAAATACTGGGATCCCAAGTGTGCCCCACCATGCCTGGCCAGCCTGCTGTTTTCTGCCAGTTATTTTCTCAGCCTTGACGTGGTGTGGTGGTGGACATCTGTAAACCCAGCACCCTGAGGAATTAAGGCAGGAGAATCACAAGTTCAAGTTCTGCTTAGGCAACTTAGCAACTGACTGAAACCCTATCTCAAAGCAAAAAATAAGGGTTGAGTATGTAGTTCAGTGTGAAAGTTCTAGGTTCAATCCCTAGTACCACACATGCACACACACACACAGAGTAGGACACAATGTGCCATTGCAAAGGCCTCTCCTTAAGTGCTGTGCCAAGGACGGACTTGAGCAGGGGAGTGGAGGGAGTGGACAGCTGTGGCAATAATCAGGACAGCAGAAGGTGGGAGCTTGGACCTGGCTGGCCACTACGGAGCTGGTGAGAAACTCTGGGATTCTGAGCCTCATGGTGAAAGACAGGTCAGGGGAGGGTTCAAGGGCTGCTTCAAAGCTGATTGGCCATGGTAGCTGGGGCTACTGCTCATGGAGCTGCCATGGACTTGACACAGGGAAGGTTGCAGCCATGGACACCTCAGCTGGGGACAGGCAAGGTCTGAGATATCTTCTGACCATCCAAGCAGAGACATCCACAAGAGGTATACACACAAGGTGGGGCTCCCTGGGGAGATCCAAGACAGCATGGAGGAACCCCAAAAAGAGCCCCTGCCTAGTGATGCCTATGACCTCCCAGGGAACAAACTGAGTGCTCTATTCCATGGGAGATGGCAGGAGCTGACAACCACGCTGGCCTTTCAGCAGACCAGCTCCCCTCCTTGTTCCACGAAGTTGGTCCAAACCAATAAAGGCAGTCAGCCAGCTGCTAGCCAGGCCATATTTTAACCACATTGCACCGATGACCAAGGACCACTGTCTGGGCTCTCCCAGATGCTCTAACCTGTGTGCACCAAAGCCCTGTGTTTCTTATTTGTGACTCTGGACAAGGATATTTGTTCCCCAAGGCTCTGGAGAGGGCTTAGTGGAGGCTCTACAGATGACACTGCAGGTCCCTATGCCCTTGCCCTTGCTGCCAGGACACTTGCTGACTGTTTCCAAAGCAGTCCATGACACGCTTCTGGCTCCAGCTTCTTGTCACTCTGCCTCACAGCTGGTCTGTGACTCAGAGGAACATTTTCCTCACTACCTATGGAGAGGAGGTCTTGGGATGTGAAAATCTTTCCAAAACCATAACCTCTGTCCTACTGCTTTTGCCCTGTGTCCCTTGGTCCTAATATTCTAACAGCCCTCCAGCTGGAAAGGCCACCCTTTCACCTGCACTTTTCATGGTATTTCTGGGTGCCTCACTTCTGATTTGTCTTTGTCCCTTGGTGTCCCCTGTACCCCTTTCTGTTTCACTGCCTGCCCTGTCCTCTGCTATTCCCCTCCCACAATCACTCATTGCAGGCAGTTAGTTTAGGGGAGTAGAAATGAAACCCTAGCTGACACTGGTAAGGTCTTTTCTCTCTTCTCCCAAGGGAGGCCAGAAATCACCCGAATGTCCCCAGAGTCCTCCGCACCCCCTTACCTCTGACCCCTGCTGTGCCCTGCTGTCCTCACACTGTCCTGAGGCAGCAGAAGAGGTAGCTGGTACCTCTGGAGGACAGCACCTTCACCCCCAGAGTGACCACCCTCCTGCTTCCCTGTCCACCCCCCTACACACACACACAACACTATTCCTTAAGTGGTGGTCAGAGCAGTGGCCAAGTGATCCTTTTGCCTCTGCTGCTGCAGTAAAATATGAACAGCGGGAACCACGGGAGAAATGAGGCATGAAAATTAATCTGCTTTACAATCCTCATGAATATTTAAAAGCTGATGAATATGTAACTACATTTCTTTTCGCCTCCATTAGTGTCTGCTTTTGAGTTACTCTATAGCTCCCCTTGGCTCCTTTGGGGGCTGGTTGGCTAGACTGATTTTTAAATTGGTTTCACAGGTATCTATTGCTCCTGGGTCCCCTCCACCCCCAATCCTAAGAAGAAAAGTCATCCCTTTGAAATTCCTGGCAGAGGGAGACAGAGAGGTAGAAGCAACCTCTCCTTCTCTTACGCTGACTGGACCCAGGAAATCGGAGGTATTAGAGCAAAGGCACGTGGAGGCGTACAACCTTTTGGGAATAAATCACCTCCTTC
Organism: Dolichotis patagonum; assembly: GCA_004027295.1. NCBI lineage: Eukaryota > Metazoa > Chordata > Mammalia > Rodentia > Caviidae > Dolichotis > Dolichotis patagonum. The sequence continues at coordinate 384,862 of PVJX010000072.1, forward strand.
TTCCTGAGCCCTGGTTTCCCCTTGAAGACAATAGTGGGCCCAGCTGCCCAACTGTCATGAGTCTTTCAGAGCCCTTGTCTGGCCAAGATGGGCTTGAAAGGAAAAGAAATTATGCAGCAGAAGTTACCTCCTTCCCACTTAGAATCCGTATTAAGATACTGGCGCGATACTTTGCATTCATCCCTGGGCTCCTGGAGCATGCCACCACACCTAGAGCCACATGTTGTCACCCCTTGGCCTTCTCCCTGGCCATGCAGTCCACTTTGACTACTCTGGAGTTGTCGTCCACCCTCTTGACCATCTGGAGCACCAGGGTGGGGATAGCACGCCCCACCTCCCACACCATCGATCACCGAGACACCAGCAGAAGGCGCAGCGGGGCATCTTCCGGAGCAGCAGGACTTTGCTGGAGCCTGAGGCAGAATCCAGCATTGAGCTGGCATCCTGTAGAGGGAAGGCTTGGGCCTGGCTGCAGGAGGAAGCAGTCATGGGGCGGGTCAATGGGCCGTGAGACCATCCATTCCCATCCCACCGAGTTCCAAAATGCACCCCATCCTGGCAGCAGAGTGAGCTGAGGTCCTAGATCCCTGCAGCTGCCCAAAGGATCACAATTAGACCATCTCAGCCATCTCGGGCCCATCACCCAACCCTGGGTCCATCCCAGCTAATGGGCTCACCTCCCAAGCCAGTCATCCCTTTGCCCTGGACTTGTCTTGCTCCCTGCACCCTGGCCTATCCTTCCAGCTCGCTAAGCTCCGAATCGCCTCTGTCCAGAAGCCTTCTCTGATTAACCCCAAGCCAAATGCAGCCCATCTCATTTTTGCTGGGTTCTCCAGGCCTTGGTGCAGAATGCACGTGGTGTTCATTTGCACCATCATCACGTGTTCACGGTGCACAAAGGGCTGCTTGTCATGCAGAGTCTTTTCCACCAGACCCAGCACGCAGATGGCAATCAGTGTCGGCAGCCTCCTCCTCCAGCATCGCCATGGCTGTGTGGAAACCCTCACTTGCCCATGCCTGCTGGAAACCCTTACCCAGCCTCATAGGAATGGCAACCTGCTGGTGGGAGGAAGCTCCCCCAGGCAGGGCCCCTTCTCCTTCTGGGCTTCTCTGAACACCTCCCACCCCAGAGCTCCCACAGGGGGCCCCTGGTGCACACACACGATTCCCGATTTGGACCTAGAGAAGGTGCCTCATCCAGCAAGCCAAGAAATCAGCTCTGTGCCCAGCTGCCCTGCACCCTTCGCCACGCTGCTGAATGTTCTCAGATGTGGCTTTTCATCATTTAAATAGGGATAAAGACATGCCCCTTCCTGACAGCATTATGTTGAGCATGAAATGTGAAAGTGTTTTGAAAAGTACAGGACAACCTGTAAACGCTAAGACTGCTGCCACAGTCATCACAGTTACACCAAGAATCACCACGTGTGTGACATCCCCCCATCCCCACAGCCCCCGCTCAGGACTCCTCTGACATGGCCGCCCCTTCTAGCTTTGCCTCCCATGAGCCAAGGATGACTGGATGGCTGTCCCTTGGGCTCAGCAGCTCATTATCCATGACAGGTGTCCCAAGTGACGCCATCCCCTTCAGCCCCTGGCCTCTGCTCAGCTCCTAAGCTGCCTCGGCGTCAGGAACAAGCGTGCACCTTGTCAGACAAGCCCGCATCTCCCCGGAACATGCTGTAGCATAATTACCCATCGGGGAGGTGTGCAGGCTCCACCCTCATCACGGAGCAGCTGCCACCACTGTATTGTCGCTACTGCTGTCACTGTATTGTTGCTGCCACTGCTGGCTGCTGCGGCTGCTCCTGAGGATTGAATCGCCCTGGTGTGGAGGAGCCGCTCTCTAATTAAGTAGGGCCAGGTGGGACCAGGTGGGACCAGGTGGGACCAGGTGAGGCTAGGTGGGGTCAAGTGGGCCCTGAGGAGCCAGCTAGGGCAGGTCTTACAGGGAGCCCCAGATTCTGGCAGTGCACAGTTGGGAACCTCCAGCAGAAACCTGGAGGGAGGAATTCCCTAACCCAAATAAATGCCAAGGTGGCTTCTGTCTTTCCTCTCACCAGCCTCCAGTAGCTCCTGATTGCCCATGTGTGGCCCCCTCTGTATGGCAGATGCCCCCAGCCTAAGCTTCCTGTCCCTTGCCTGATTTCTCTGCTCTGGTGCCTTACTGACCTTGCCGCCTTCCCCTGTCCCTCTTCCCCAGGGGCTGCGGTACCAGTAGCAACCCAGGTATAAGGCTGTGCTTGGAGATGCAGGCAGGTAGTTAGGGAGCCCCTTCCCCAGAGCCAGGAGCAGGGCAGGAGGAGGAGGAGGAGGAGAAGAAGGGGCCCTGCCTGAGGGGGTTTCCTCCCACCAACAGGTCACCATTCCCACCCACCACCACCCCACACTCTCTTGCCTCCTCAGAGGAACTATTTCTACATAACCCTGGAGAAAGTGCATTTTCTCAACTCCCTTGACCCTCTGGACTGCTGTGAGATCAACGTTAGGAATGTGATCTCTCCCACTTTTGAAGTGGAGAGGAAAATGGCCCAAAGCCCTGGATCTAGTAAAGCTCTGCATCCTGCACTGACCTGACCCACATAGTGACCACTGATAGAGACAGATGGGGAAACTGAGTCCTCGATCAGGCACCTCACTCCCCACCTCTCCCTTTGGACAGAGCAAAAGCCAGAGGTGGAGAGAGATGATGAGCATGCTTGGGGGGTCCCTGAGATGCAGCCCACCTAGCTGCACTGTCCAAGGGTGGTGACAGTCCTGCTCAGCTGTGTGTCCTTCCAGGAGTCTTGCACTCACGGTGAGCAGAGGCCCTGCAGGAGGAGGATTCTGCTTTCCCTCTGGGTGTACAGAATAACCTTGGGGAAAACCTGAACTTTATCCTGAACCCTGAAGTCAAGCCCCTCCTTCCCTGGCCCCTCTGCACACTGCACCTTCTGCGGGATAGGCCCAGGTGGGACCTGTGGGGATCGTGGCGTCACCTCTTCAGCCATGGTTGGTCCCTCCAAACAACCCCACCTGTTTCCAGGGTGCATTCTTCCAAACAACCCCTGCTCCCAGGGATTCTCTGACTGCTGCCATCTCATTTCTATGTCTAAAATCCGATTCCACACCAAGGCCCAAGGCAGGCCCATCAATTTAGGGTTTAAGGATGTCTGCAGCAGGGGCTGGGCCCTCCCTCTGCACCCTGAGTCCTGAGCCTTATCCCTGTCTCCCGCCCCCCCACAGTTCAGCTTTCAGAGAGTGACAGCTTGAGTGGGCAGGCGGCATTGAGACAAACGGGGCTGTGATTAGTCGGCCATCAATATTTCTTAAAGGCCCATTCCCTCGAGGGCTGGCAGGTCCCCAGTTCCTCCGCCTCCCTGAGCCCAGCAGAGCCCCCCTTGGCAGCTCCGGACTCTGTCTTTTCTCGCTCCTTCCCGCCTTGCTCCAGTCATATCAGCCAGATGGATTATGTCTTATTTCTCTTGGATTTGGCTGCAGGAACCAAACAGCATTTAAGGCCATTGATTGTTCAAAAGGCCAAGTGTATAATGTACCAGAAAATTAGTTTGGAGTGCCCGGCAGGGGAGCAGCTCGGCTCTGGGCTCAGAATCACTCTTCTCTGATGGGCTGGGCTGGAGATACAGGTGGGAGCAGTGGACACTTCGGTGTCTTTGGAAAGTCTGGGGAAGTCAGCCCCTCCCTGGGGCCACACCAGGGCCTCCTTACCAGAGAGGCCACCAGGCGAACTGCTGCTGTGTCAGCCACCTACTCATGCCCTCCTCTCCTCTCCTCTCCTCTCTCTCTCTCTCTCTCTCTCTCTCTCTCTCACGCATACAGCACACTCAGGATTAGGAAACCGCCTATTCATACACAGGTACACCAGACAGCCCATGCTCACGGCAGAGCTGCCACACACACTGTCACTTAGGTACCCAGGAGACTCTGAGAACCCACACAAGGGGCCTTCCCTTTGCCTGAGGAATCTGGTGCCTATCACAGTGCCTGACCAATATTTTTTAGGTCCGTCAAATCTGCTTCTTGCCAGAATCAATACACAGCCACAGACAACTCCCACCCAGCGCCTCTCTCCAGACCAGCCCCAGCTCACAGCCAAGTCCGTGTCATTAATATGTTGATAATTACAGTAATGATTTTTTTCTTTCAGGGCTGAGGATTGAACCCCGGGCCTCATGTATGGTAAACAAGCACTCTACTACTCAGCTACATCCCCGTGCCTGGCTTTCATGTTTGAATCTCTCATATGCACCAGTCATAAGCAAAACTCTTTATATGAGTCCTCTTTTTTTGGTCTTCAGGACCTCTCAAGATAGATATTGTTATTCCCACCCTACAGATGACAATACTGAAGCTTGTAGGCGTGAAGTAATTTGCCTTCGTTTTGACTGAGCTGGTCTTAAATATCAGAGGCGCCTAACTCCAGAGGTCCCTGTTAAATTGCACACATTTAATATGATTCTAACTTCACAGGACAGCTTCTATCCCAAAAGAACTGGAGGAAGAGAGATTAACACCTATCGACCCACATCAGCAATTCCTCACATCAGCCCATTACATACCTCCTGTCTCCACTTCAGTCAGTCCCAGTCAGCCTGATGGAGACCGGAAGTGAGTGCTGGGCTGCTTCCTTAAAAACATGAGTATTTCTGAAGTCTGAAAATCAGGCCAAACATAGCCAAAGTCACGGAAACCTACAACAGGAACACTTGAACAGCTCCAAGAAGTAGTGCAGATGAGATGACATCAAAGTTGGTTGTTAAACAGATTCTTCAGGCCTAAAGACAAGAGGAGAGGCAAGATGTCACCAGCAGCACCTCTCCAACTTTTTTCTTCTTCCCTCCCTGACACCCATGAAAATACTGAACAAGACAAAAGACTCAGTTTATTGAAAGAGATGGGTAATAGTGATTACTGCAGCGGAAAAGCTCACCTTAGGCAAAGAAACAAACTCCTGTATGAAAACAGAAAACGGCCTTGTAAAAGGCTGAGCCACGCTTAACCTGAAATGGAAGAAGAGTGCAGTTTCACTTAGCGCAACTTCCGGGTAAAACCAGAGCAGTAACACCCTTGGCAGAGAAATGGTACTCTATGGATCGCTGACACCCCAGTTGGCCCAGAGTCACAGAGCCAACCTCTGCCAGGGGAATTCCATATCCCCAGGCCCAAAAAGTAGTTTCAGACATGAGGAAAGATCATGGGTGCTCATCTTTCCCATCCCCATCAAATAGCCAGTCAGGTGTCATTTCACACGACAAGCTGCTGAAATGCTTGAGTAACACACGTAACATGACTGCTGGGAGCCCACTTTCCAAGCAGACTATGCTGAAAGACTTGATGCTCACCTGGATGTAAACATTCTAGCATGTGAGAAAAAAAGAACCTATTTTTTTACTGTCACAGCATCAGCTAGTGGTTAGAAATGGGTCGCACGGCATTCTTTCCGTAGCTAGCAGTCATTATCTGCAAGGGCGAGAAGACAAGGATGGTTTGATGAACTGCACATTTCTTGAAGACTTGGGCTCTGGTCTAGCTTTGCCTTCTACTACCTGGGTTATCCAAGACTTGAACCTCTTTGAGGCTGTTTTGTTTTAATTTATACAATAGTCACAGCCAAAATATCCATTTATTGGGAGTGTCATTTGGCTAAATGCAACAGACCTAGCTGAGGCCTGCTACATAGCACACATTTAATTCATATTAGCTGGTTTCTTTGAGGGAGGGGTCAGGCGGCCACAGGCCCTACATAAAGGCATAGGAGATGCCCTCAGGCCACCTTTACAAGGGTAAAGGTGGGCTCCAGGTGATAGAGGAAAGCGTGAAAGGAAGAAGAGGAATGGATCTAAGAGACAATTGACCCTAGGTAAATTCTTTGTCTTGGGTTGCTTCTGACCACAAGATACACAAAGTCAGCAGGGTGTCATCATTTATCAGATTTAACCTAGGGACTGAACTCAGCCATAAAAAGAGAGTAAAGTGCTCTTAGAGTTATTCCTCGGTACCATCTTAAACAGGCCCTATGGGCTTACACTGCAGCAAATAGGGCAGTTAGGTGAGAGGAAAAACTTCTGTGCAGGGTCTACTAAGTGCTTGAACAGTCTAACGAGAGTGGCTCTAGCCATCTGTAAGACCGAAGAAGACGAGAAAATGCTTGGGGACAGGGGGATGGATGAGATGAACTCATCAGAAACTACCTCCTCCATCCCTCAGACACAGCGAGGCAGATCTATCTTAAGAGCGGCTTTCCAGCATCAGGAGGGGGCTCTGTGAAGCCCCAGGAAAACACCAGTGTGGCAATTTAGTGGTGAGCAGCAACGCTAATGAGTGCCAAGAATAACAGTGGCTTCTTAATGGAGCCCTTAATGAAGACTCATTTTGGGTTTTATTAACGCAGAGAAAAAGCACACACTCTTTCTTCCCCAGCTCTCAGAGAGCAGGCAGACGGGAGAGCTGCTCCAAACATGGGCTGAGCCCATTTCCTAGATTCTGCTCATGATACCACCATGGGCTCCAGGAAGTGAGGTGGGCTCAGAGCCAGAAACCTCTTTTCCCCCTTGGATAATCCCTTTGAACCCCTGGAGCCTTGAGAGAGATTTCTAGCGAGGTTTAGATTGCAGTGTGTAAGCAGGCTGCACATAACACAACAGAACTTCAGTTCATGAAAGCTTTCATTTGTGAACAACTGGGCTGGCACAAAAAAGCACTAGGCAAAATTCTGTCCTTGTTCACCAACCTGCATTGGGTGACAAACACAACTGTGGCCATGTTTCCTGCTCGAACGTGAACATGGCCATATTTTCACACACAAATTAAGTTCGGGAACCAAGGTACCACTGTACAAAGGGGACCCCTCTGCAAGGAGGTGGCTGTGATTTTAACAGGCAGATACTTCCCGTTAAATATGTCATTAGAATGCAATCCCACCATTGCTCTTTCTGCATGAGATTGAAAGTATGTAGCGCCCTACGCTGAGGACTAGGCTGGTCACCCTACCCAATGTTGTTTTCCTATAACCAAGTACGCAGTCTTCAAACGCAGCAAGAGGGATTAAGATCAGATTCACTAAAGACTCTAAAGATCCACAAATGCAGAATTTTTGGGTTTGGAGGTGACCTTTGTTGGTTTATGAGGAAAGCAAGGCCCAGACACAGTTGGCATTGCTAAGTCATGGCCCAGGTCCCAGGACATGCTGGGCAGCACACCTGTGGAACCATCCTCTGCCCGTGCTGGGCTTCCTCTCCCAGGTCTGCAAAACCCAGGCTAACTGACCTCCTTGGGGCCAGGCTGGCATGAGTGAGACGGCATCGAGAGCTATCTCTGTTAGGACCTTGAAGAATCTTTGATGGGTCCGTTATTAAGCCACAGCATAGATCAGGGAGGGCCTTGCACCCCACAGATGCCCAATCACTTTTTTACTACAGAAGATAGCCCCATTTTGCAGATCACTGATCCCCAAACCAAATGGGAAACCTCCCCAGAGGGACAACGGTCGTCTTCAAAGAGCTCTACCGTTATCCCAGGCACCCTTACAAGCCCTCTGCCAGTAACCGCACAGTTGCTGAGTTAGTAAGTGAAAGCCCCCAGAGTCTAAGACAGGGGTGGCGGGGCAGGGTTGTGGTGAGGTGAGTGTTATTTGACCTCTTTTAACAGAAGAGGAGAATGAGGAACAGAGTGAGACAACATCTTAAATCAACAGTCCAAAGCCAACAGCAGGAAGTGGGTGGAGCTAGGAGACAGAGCAGGCCAACCTGGCCCAGCCTCGTCATCAGTTGTGGTGAGCACCTATAAATTACAAACCCCAGGGCCGGGGACCCCAAGCACCCCAAGCACCCCAAGCACGAGGTGAGTCAAAGCAGGCAGTGAGTTCTAGAAGGTCTCCCAGCCCAGCTTCCCTAGGACTTGGAAGACAGGTGAGATATACCTGGGAACACCTCTAGGAGGTGGCGCCCAATTAGAAAAGAAGCCGACATTTAGTTGGCACCTGCTGTGTGCCGAGCTCTGTGCCATGTGCTCACTCTGGAGTCTCAGTTCGTTTTCACAGTGACCTTCTGAGGTCAGCATTACAATCCTGAAGAGACTTGAGTTCAGAGAGGGAAGGGACATTCCCAAAACTACACAGCCAGCGAGCTAGACTTGGGATCTGAACCTACATCTGACTTCCGTAGAAAAAGGCAAAGGCCATGACTTGACTGAGGGAGACAGTAGGTCCTAGGTTCGGGCTAAAAAGTAGCTTAGAGGCCACGCTGGAGATCTGAGTTGCCTAAACAGAGGGTTTGTCTTGGGAGCCTTGGCTTTAAAAGGCAGAAGGGGCCAAGAGTACACTGACCCGTAGACATCCTTCCTGCTGGATCTCCCTTCACAGGAGGCCCTGGGAGATGGCAAAGGGACACGCTGACTGGACCCATTAACATGCAAGGGGACTGCGCAGTTTTTAAACACCACCACAGCCACTTTAATCTGTTTTCCCAGAGAGGTTTACGCCCCATCTGCTCACATGGCCCTCAGCACTGTGCTGCGTGCCAGCGGCTGCCGTCCCGTCCTCGCCAGCCACGCAGCTCAGCCTGCCAGCAGCAGCCGGTGTCCAAGTTCAGGTCCAGAGCCTCAGCTTCCCTGTCTTGTAGGCCGAGCTGATGGTGCCTGCCACATAGGCTTGTCAGAAGCTTTTAAGAGCCTGTCACCCGCTACCGTTAAGGCTGCTCCTCATTGTTCTCCATTGGCTTGGAGAGGAGCTGGTGAGAAGTTCTGGAAGAGCCAGAGGAAAGTGATAGGGGGAAGGGACCTCAGCTCTGGGTGACTTAAAGGCGGCTGGCTAGGCAGCCCAGGAGACCCTGGGAGCAGAGGGAGCCCAGGGTCTGCGAGCCCAAGGTGGCTGTTGCCAGGAATCAGACGCCCTCTGCATCAGCAAAGCCTGGGAGGAGCCTCTGGCCTCACTGGGCCCCTGCTGGGGAAACAGAGGCCCTCAGGGACTGGGAGGCTTTCTGTCCTAGAAGGTCCAGATGGGCTCCATGACAGAGGCTCCAAACACCCACACTTTATCCACGCAAGCTCCCGGGCACTGCTAAGGACCACAGCGCCACGCCAGTGCCCCAGGTCTGCCGCGCCTCTGCTCGCTCCTGGGCCCTGCAATGTGAAGCTTAGCCCTCCTCGCACCCCTCCAGCCTGTCCCCTACTCCACCCTGAAATCTCCTGGGCCTCCTCAGCCCAAACCAGCAGGCTTCTTGTCGTCCCTGCGCCTTTGCTAACTCCGGTCCACTCCTCAGGACGCTGTCTGCCTGCTCCGCACCCACCTGCACCTGCCCATCCTCTGGGACCATCTCAAAAGCCACCTCCCAAGAACACTTCCTCCCTCTCCTCTCACCTCCTATGAACCTTCCTGTCCCTCCCGCCGCTGCTCAGATGGTAGGAAAATCCCTTCTCTGCCCCACCCTGGAGTGCAGAAGGACAGGGCAGGGCATGGCTGTCCTGTGTCCCCAGCCCTCTGCCTGGGACTAATCACTGAGGGAACTCAGTCTCTTCTCCTCTCTTGGCTCCCAAGGATGAGTCTTCCAGAGTTATAAAAATAGGATGAATGACCCAGGGTCACGCTTTGGATGATGTCTCAGTGTCTTGGCTCCCATGAAAAGGAAGGGCTTGGGATTCTTTCACCCTCTGCTTTAAGGTTTTTAAAGGGACATCACCATTGTACTAGATGCCCTCCTCTTGCGGATTCCAGGACAAGACCCTGCCTCCTTGCAGAACCTCCCCACCCACTGCGGCCTGTCTCCCCTCCCCCACCCCTCCCCACCAGCCTTGTGGCAGAGAATGTAATTAGGCCTCACCCAGGACGGCACCCCCTCCACGCAGCTGTGTTACCCCTCCAATGGGGGATAATTTATGGAAATGGGTAAAGGTGTTTTAAATTATTCAATTTAAATGTAAATAGAGTAGATGGTTTCTCTGAATAAATTGTCTTATTTATGTTCCACCCTAACTCCCCTCCCAGGAAAATACAGAGTGGTTTGGAGGCCTCTGGAGCACCGGGCCTTCTTTCTCTTTAAATAACATGGAGCAGATCCACACCCCTGGGGGGCTGTGATCTGGAGGCAGAAATGTCCCTGACAACCTCTGCCCTGTTGGCATGATTGTGGGACACACGAGGACTCCCCAAAGGCTGTCTCATTCCACCCTGTCCAGGAGCAGTGGCCAGCTAGGGCAAGCACACAGAAAGCAACCTCGCCCCATCTGAACCCCAGTGGTGACTGGCACTAGCTTCACACCTTCCTGGAAAACTCCTCCATGCTCTGAGGTTCTAAGGGGGTGTGGGTCACCTATTGTTGAAGCATTTCTACCCCCAATAGGATCCCTAGACTCAGGCTTCCTCGGTACGTCTCAGCTCAGCGCGTCGTCGTAGCTATGAGTGAATATTCAGAGGCAAAACACAGACTATATAACAAAGTAGCTCCCATCATTTGGAAATTCACTATCTCTGGAAATTCGTGGGCAGGGTAACTTGGTTTCCCTGTGAATGTTTGGTGTGCGCAGTTCACCCTGTGACAAAACCACCCACAGCAGCTCCCAGAGAAAACCAGCAGAGAAACAGCAACTCTGAGACTTTTGCAAAAGTGTCAAGAAGTCTTACTCCACCCTCACCAAAATCCTCTGCTTGCCTTGCACTGGCCCATTCTTGACCAAGGAGACTGGTGAGGCGAGGGGACTGCTTAGGCCACTCATGCTGTTGAGGCTCTGGAGATGGGGACAGCTCCTCCAGTGGTGAGGTGGTGTCAGAACAAATGGGGAAGAACGAATAGGGATTAGACACCTTGACTAATAGCTAAGTACACAGAGGGGTATTGAAAGGTTTGTTTCTGTACCAACCTGGATCTGTTCCTTTTTGCCTCATTCTAAGAGCCAGACTGTTGTCCATTCCCCAGTGTAGAGAATCAGACCAATGACCCAGATCACAGACTACCTAGCAAGCCTGGTCAAATAAGGCACTGAGAACTAGCCACACGCCTTACACCTTCTGTGGGATATCAGTGTGAGGGGACTTATCTAAGCACCACGATCACCACTACCTTCTCCATCAGAGTCTTCACTCTGCAAATATAAGAGACCTACTTTGTACAAAGTGCAGGAAGTTCAGTGGGGAAAGAAAGATGCACTTCCAAGTCAGGGCTCTGGCCTTACCATCCTGGTAGAGGACTTTACCTTCTTGTTGTTGGCTGACTGTGCTGCAAACATACTTGCTATGCTTGGAAGTTTTCACCTTATCAGTTGTAATCTCCCAAGGTAGAAAGCAGAAACTTGATTCCCCGGCCACATTTGCAGTGGGAGCACAGATCCGTAATTCAGGTTCCGCTGAGCAGATTCACTCATCAGGAAGTATAAGGAGGTGATGCTCGGAATCCATTGTGCCAGCAAGGGTGGAAATGGTGGCTTCTGGCTTGTTAGGTAGATGGGACAGCAAGGTTAAGTTTCTGGCCCAGAAGTTCAGTCAGCAAGCAACAACAGTGGAGTCGAGGCTCTCTGGTGCCTGGAGGGACCGTGGGTGTTGCACTGGGTCAGTCCTGTGTGCAGTGTGCACCGTGCCTGCCCCTCACCCTCTGGTCTGGCTCCCCAGCCCTCTCTATGTCTGTATGAGGCACCGGCATTCTAACAGATTCTTTTCTGCTTAGCCAGGTCAGAGTAAGATTCTGTTGCTATAGCTACAGAGCCTGACTATCTTAGTCTGCTCAGGCTACTATAACAAAATACCATAGACCAAGTAGCTTATAAACAACAGAAATTTATTTTACATAGTTCCAAAGGCTGAGAAGTCTAAGATCAAGACACCAGCATATCTGGTGTGTGATAAGGGCTTTTGAGTTCATAGATGGCAATTTTAGCTGTGTCCTGTCATGGTAGAAGGATCAGGGCCTCCTTCAAGTCTCTTTTATAAAGGTGCCAACCTCATTCGTGAGGGCCAGGCCCCCATGATCTAATCACCTCGTAAAGACCACACCCCAAATACCATCACCATGGGGCCTAGGATATTAACTGAGTTTGAGGCTGAGGGTGCATATTGAGACCATAGCACCTGCTGAAGGAGTGTGTCCCTCCTTGCTGAGTAACACTCATTCTGATGACCCAGCCTGCGTGGCCTCTGCCTGAATTCCCCCAAATGCTTTGTTCATGACTCTGTTTTGGAAGACTTCATATGGGCATGAACGTCTGTGTGAGTCACCAGCAGCACTCCAATACACACAGACACACACACACACACACACACACACACACTCAATTCTGAGCTTTAGACCATATCTTTTCTATCATTACATCTCGGTCTCATCTGAAACCTGGAGGATAACAGAATAACAGGTGCTAAGTATTTGTTGATAATTGCCACTATCTTCATTATTGGACCTCAAAAAACCCATAGAAACCTGGCTCTGAATTGAGCAATATACATAGAGAATGGCCCATACCTTATCCTTGTCTTTTCTAGAGACACTGGGCTGGGCTCCAAGCCCCAAAGTCCCCATCAGAATGGCCCCATTAAATGTCCCCTACAATACCACAGATGTGCCCTCTGACCCCTGCCTAGGTCCCTAACCCTCACTGACAGATTGCTTTGTACAGAATCCTTCCTTCCAGCTCACCCTCATCTCCATTTTTTCCACCCACCCATCCCCAGGAGACCCTGGCCAGGTCCCTATCCTTGATGGAGAGGATGTTCCAAAGGTCCCTGGGGAAGATGCCCCTACGGAATGTGTTGCCAACCCAGGTCTGCCCCTGAATACATACCCCCACTCTGCACTCTCTCTGGAGGAAATGGACAAACTTGCTGGAATCAATTTCACACCCCTGGGCATGATAAACAACCAGAGAGCAGCCCCCATGGGGGGAGGTAGTGGCCTTGGGTACCTGAGCGATGCATCTTTCCTTGCACTTAGTAGAGTCTGGCCAGACATGTTCCTTCCACTCACACACCTACTCTGTGTACACTGCTCCACTTGGGGAAGACACAAAGCCCACCTGCTCCTTTTGTGGATAAGGCAGTACACTTTCCTGTCCCCTGGCAGCACACCTCCCCACATGGCAGAGGGGCGTGGGCAGGCCCAAGGCAGAAGGCAGTGGGTGTGGCCTTAGCAATGAGTGTCAGACCTCAGGTGGCTTCCGCCACCTGCATTCAGGTCCACCTCACCTTCTCACCTGCTGGGGAACCTTGAGCAAGTTGCCTAGGTACTGCCAATCTCTCAAAGGGATGCAGTTTGCAAAAGGTTTAGTGTGATACCTGGCACATGGTAAGTCTTGATGACGTTAGTTATTATTATTGTTGTTGTTATTTTGTTGTGACTCACAGCAGTCAAGAAGTTCTTGATCCATCTCATCTGAATCCTACCCACAGCCTTCATGGCCATTTCAGCTTCTTCTACTCCCACTGCGCTTGGAACTCAATGATCCACAGACGGCGTTAGGGTGAGTAACAGCCACGGAAGCAGAAGAGCTATGCTCAGTCTCTATCACACGTCTATCGCCCGCGATTCTCTGTAATTCTCTGTAATTCACTTGGCACAAGTCAGACACCAAACGCATGACCACCGACTGTGCAGACTGGCATTCGTCATTCTGCCCCCACCCTACCCCATCACAGGCACAGCATCTGTGTGTGTACAGTAAAACAGCCTCCCCATGGAGGCAGGACAAGGGCTGAGTCAAGTTCACTAACATCTAAACTTGGGACATGAGCGGATCAGGGTTGCTGGCTGGCTCTGGACTTGCACAGACACTCAGAGTGACATTAGTGTCCTTAGCCTCCTTCCCCTGAGAATAATAACTTCATTTCTAGAACTTTCTCTGCCACAAGTCTAACTTAGCGAACTCTTTGATATTTCTTCTGCCAAAGAAGAAATTATTTAACCATTTAAAAAAGATGAGCATTGGTTATTACCGGAAATGAACGAAATCCGTAAGCCCTCAAGACGATAGAACAGTTCTTCCCAAGAAGCCTGTTGTCATGAAGGAGGCTGTGACTCTAGCAAGGGACATGTGCACAGCACTTTAGAGTTTATAAGTGTTTGTCCACTTGCTATCTTACCCTAAGGGTGAAGCCTCCAGCAACTGGACCCTCAAGGGACACTCAAACTATTTTCAAATCGTAATATTCTCCAAGTCCTTCTCTCTTGGTACTCACAGGCCTTTGTGATGGAAGTTTACAGCTTCTCCCAGCAAGAAATGGAGTCTGTTTCTTCTCCAATGGAATCTAAACTGCCTTGTGACTTGCTGTGTTAGTCATCTTCCTGTTACTCTGACAAAATACCTGAGAGAATTAACTTAAAGAAAAGAAAGGTTTACTTTGGGTCCGAGTCTCAGAAATTTCAGTCCGTGGCTATTTGGCTCTGTTGCTTTGGACCTGTGGTGACATAGCCCATGAGCCTCCATGGTACATTCAAGATCCAAACTGCAGCACTCGTGGTGACCAACAGAACTCAGCAGAGGTGACAGACAGCCAGTTCTGAGGCAAGGTCAAGACCAGCAGTCTCACTCAGCTAACCCAGAGACTCCTGAGAAACCCTATTGTCATAGTCATCGAGTCTTGGGTGGCTCGTGCTCCCCAGAACCTTGCCTCTTCTGCAAAGATCCAGTCCAGGTTCTTTTCCCTCTGTCCATTGCAAGACCCTGGACAGGGCAGGGCTTTGGGGAAGTGCTTGCCTCAGCCCATCCTTTCAGTTCCACCCCAAGGCAGTTCTCAGCAGGGCGGGGCCTGGAGCTGGGGGTAGGGGTGGGCAACCAGGAAGAACTGCCTTGCCGACCAGCCTGGGGTGGGGTCTCCACAGTGGAGAAGCATCCAGGATCAGACTTCCCCAACTGCACCCCCCCAGGGGGAGTAATCAGCCCCAGGAGCAGCAACGGCAGCTTGACATTTGATGGGAGTCATTATCAGACACTTACGCCCAATCAGGCCTCAAGTGTTTCTGAGGGCCCCTCTATCGCTGTCTCATTCCAGGGAGCAGTGTTGGGAGGAGGCGAGGGGCCCGCCCAGGCTAGGCAAAAGTGCTCAGGGCTCCTCCTCAAGTTCCAGCTCCTCTTTTCTTGCTCAGGCCCCCAGGGGTACCACGACTCCAGAGAAAAGAGGCCCAGCCCCCATGTACTCAATGAGACCAACCGTGTGTGTGTTCTGGGTCACAGCTTGGATTCCTGACAGACTCGGGGTGGCTCTGCTCCAGGTACATGCCTCTGGGGTCCTGAAACCCCCAAAAGTCACCTTCCCTACTCAGTGAGGCCTCCCTGGCACACACTCCAGTGCTCCCCCTCTGCCATGGAACCTCTCGCTCTGTCCAGTGAGCCCCATGGCTTAGGAAGCAGAAGGCCTGGGCTCCTCATGGCTGGAGGGGGTGGTGGACAAGGTTGGACTCTGTCCTGCTCTGAGCAATGACAGTGACCCCCCACCACCACTGCCACTTCTCTAGTGGAAGCTATTAAGAGAACCTGGCATTTAACATATGGGGAAGCACTTGATAAACTATAGAATAAACTCTGGGTACAGTGTCCACCTGTAGCCAAGCTCAGGTGACAGCTGCAGAATCGGAAGAGGGTGCGTGTGTGCATTCACACACATCCGCACGGTGCCTGTCTTCACACCTCGGCTGTCCAGCACCGCCGGTCCTGCTTTGGGATTATCTGTAGGTTTTCACCGTCTCCATCTCCACGCAAGCAGTGAGCCTGCACCGCTGATGCGGTACAACCTGAAAACAGAGCCAGAGGTCTGAGGGTTCAAAACAGAGGGGAGGGGTATAAAGGCCCTGCCCGGGGACATAACAGTCTGTAGGAGGCACAGGTGCATACACTGGTGCTCTGCCAAAGAATTTAAGGACTCAAACAAATGCAAAATACAAAGCAGGAGGCAACTGGGACGATGTCCCTCATCCCTCGAAAGGAGTCAAACTTGCCTTGGAGGAAGCTTCCCGGAGGAGGAGGTAAATCTGCCCTGGGTTTTGGTAGGAAGTCTGGGGATGCAGGCAGCAAGAAAAAAAAGGCTGTGGAGTAGGATGGAAACAGGTCTGTTTTAAGTCTCCTGTCAAATAATTATAGAGTGATTTAGGATTTATAAGCATTGTCCACCTGTATTTTCACACTGGGAGCTCATTACAGGTGTCTGAACTAGCCAGGCCAGTTTTTATTATACAGATAGGAAACTGAATCTCAGCAAGTGATCAGCCAGGGTCTGCAAGCTGGGGGCAGCAGAGCAGCAGAAGGGATTAGAACCCCGACTGCCCCAACCTGGGTGCCCTGTCCATGTCTCCTATGATCACCGGGCGTGTCTGCCTGGATCTGTGAGGCCTGTGCGGGCAGGCGCAGTGTCTGGGTGCTGAACTCCGGCAGTGTGTGGGGTCTCAGTCAGCAGAGGGTAGTGATGGCTTTAGAGCTGGGCACAACTGAGCTCACACCCCAGCTCTGCCATTTTCCTTGGCTTTGGCTTGTCCAGTCCTCTTCAAGCCTTGGTTTCCCTGCACATAGAATAAATTAATGTGGGGGTCAGGAAAGAGAATGACTTTGAGGCATTTAGCACTATACTTGGCATGTAGTACTTGCTCAATTAATGGTAACTGCTATCCTTAATATTTTTATTATTATTATTCATTATTGCATATCAAGACTTTTTTTTTGTCTTTATGAGAAAGAGTCTCACTATGCAGTTCAGGCTGGCCTTGAGCTCACTTTGTAGCCCAGGCTGGTCTTGAACTCCCAAGGACCCTCCTACCTCAGCCTCCCAAGTGCTGGGATTGCAGGTGTGCACTGCCGCCGCACCAGGCTATCAAGACTTTTCCGATGGCCACTTTTCACCAGTGAGCGCCTTTCAGGATACTTAGGTCACTCAACACCCATACTGACTTCCCTCTCACTATTCGGGCAATGCAAGCACTGCACTTTCCCCACTGTCCACCTGGGCCCATGTCCAGTCCAGACCTCACATCTTACAGGCACTAGGGACCTTCCACCGACTGACATCGGACCTGACCCCCCAGCAACCTGTTGCAATCCATTTCAGTCGCAGGAGTTCTCGTTTCTATTAAAACACCAAGAAGGCAGAAAGGTAATTATGAATCCTAGTCTTAAATCACTCCGCCATTGAATTATTAAAGGGAAGAATTAAAAATAATCAGGCTTTTTCATTACACTTCATAGCAGGGAAATTAAAGGTGTAAGAATGTATTTTTTCCTCGAATTTAAGTATTCATTTTGGAGATTTATAGGGGAGTTGAAATGATTCCTTGCTTGCTTAGTTCTCCTCTTTATAAGAGGAGGAGAGAGAAAAAACCTTGTAAAAATTAAAAGGGAGATAGAGCAAAGAAGGAATTTAACATAAAGAAGTACAATTGAGTGTTTTGCATTTTAATACATTTTTTCTGCACAATTACACCACTGAGTGACATGGCAGGGAACACTCAGGCTGTGCTGATTTCAGACTCTGGGTGGTGGGATGGCAAAGGGGTCTCACCAGTTGTTGAGTGAGAAAGTCACAAAGGGGCATCGGGGCTGGCCCAGGCTTCAGAGCACCAGGAAGCAAGCAGTGTTCTGGCCACCAAGCTCCCTATCCCTTCTTTCAGGTTGACAGGCCTGACTCCTTTATGAGCAGAAAACCCAAGGCACCAAAATTCCCAGCAGCAGCCCGGGACCCCCCAGGAGGGATGCAGGGACACGCTTAGCTGTCAGATCTGCGGGCAAGAGGTAGACAAGGCTGCTGAAGTGAGTCTCCACCAGCCCTCAGCACCTGCCACTACCCTGGCCACCACAGAACTGTCCAGAGGTAGAGCAGGGACAGGGAGGTGCCAGGAGGCAAATCCCAAGGCCCCAGACAGATGGAAAAGAAGAAAGATCCATCAGATCTCTGTCTTCCTCAGCCCCAGCCCGGCAGGGGAATGCAGGCCTGGCAGGCACTGTAGCAGGAAGACATTCCTCCCCTGCCCTGGCCTGGCTGCAGAGGGCAGGAAAGTCCAGCAGGAGCAGCCTCAGTGGGATCCATCCAGTAAGGCTTCTGGAGGGAAGGAGAGTTTGAGATTGCCTCTAGCAGAAGATCGGCTTAGAGCCCTGAGCACGTAGACCAACCCTGTGCCACAGCAGTTGGGGACACTGCGCCCCTCTCTATGTTTGGAGAGAGTATGAGGATGACAGAAACTTGGGAGCATCATTGACACACAAGAATCACTGGCAACAGCTGGGTAATCCCAAGTCATACCCAGGGTAGGGTGCTGAGAGCAGGCTGGGCCCAGCCAGATGTGTCCAACAGCTGGCCGCTCCATGGAGATGCCAACGGAGACACCTCCATCCTGTGTCCCTTCCACTCACACTGCAAGGGCTGGACTAGAGATGAGGAGGGGAGAGGACAGGTCCCTCTCCCAAGGAACTGGGACCCGGAGCAGCCAGCCACCTGGCCCCCTCCCCACGGTAATAAATTACAGGGAAACGCTCCTGAGAGGTGTCAGAACAATTTCTATTAAACATAATTTCCTAATGAAAAGGTTACGAGGGAGCCCAGTGGAGCTAATCAGGATTGAATGCTCACTCCAGTTGCTCTGAGGGAGGGGGCTCTAGGCCTGGCCCTTGGTTCCACCTGGAGTGGGCTGAAGGAGAGATGCCCTGGTGGGGTGAGGGAACACACAGATTTTGCATGGACAAGGTCAGGGTCTGGTGCAGGCCATCACTGGGCACTCACAGATGCTAGGCACTACGCAAAGTACCCTATGAAATCCCTATCAGCGTCCCTATCCTCAGGATGCAGAAGCTCAGGGGCCACAGGGCCAAATGACTTGGCCAAGGCCCAACCCTTAGAAACCAGGCAGGATAAGAACCTGGCTCTGTCTGGGCCAGGTGCATGGTCTTCTCCCATCCCACCTCCCAGGGCTCTGCCCACTCTGAGGATGCAAATGTCATTTGGAGGGCAAATGTGACCCAGACATGGGGTAGGGCTGAGGCAGCTCAGAGCACACCTGAAGCTGTGTAACTTCTGTCCAAGAAGCCCCTCTGCACAGTCTTGGATTGAGAAAATGATGTCTGTGATCAAGAAAACATGGGCACAGGTTCCAAATGGTGCTGGGATCCTTTAGAAGCTGGCACAGGTCCCTGCTGAGCCCGGAGGGGTCATGGCTGTCACTGCAGCCAGCTCAGGGTTGGTGAACAGGAGGCGCTGAGCCTGTGCACACACGGCGCTCTGCTCCCAGAAAGGATCCCCAGGCCAGCTTTGTCTCTGAGCAGAAATCCTTCCTCCTTCACTCTCTACCACTGTGGGCCTCAGATGCTAAATTCCTACATCAGGGCTGTGCTGAGCCTGGGTCCATGGACCTAAACTGAGAGAAAAGAGGGGTTTTTTAGAGAGCTAAGAGTTTCCACCCAAACCCTCAATTATAAGCCTTTTAGAAATAGCCTTGGCCTCGCTTGTAGGAAGTTGGCATGGGGGGTGGAGCAAGAAAGAGCAAGTGGGAGTAGATGTGAAGCCAAATAGAAATGAGCAATTATTGTTCTATTGCAATTTCGAGGCACCTAACGCCACCAGAGCTCAGCTGGGGGCAATTTCAGGAACCCCAGAACTTCACACTTCCGCAGGTTTTGAGATACTTCTCAGTCCCAGAGGAGCCCTTAGGGACAGAGGCAGGCCATTAGATGCAGCAGGAGAAAATCCTCCAGGCATGGAAGAATCTCACCGCCACTCCTACATACTGAGGAGAAGGTGAGTTCCAGGAGGTCCTGAGTCTGGGGTGCTCCCTGTCTCCCTGCCCTCCTGGTGTCTCCCTGCCCTCCCTGCCCTCCTCATCTCCCTGCCCTCCCCACCACACCCCTCCTTGCCCCTCCCTGCCCATCCCATGCTCCAGCCCTCCTAGGAGCCCTGGCAGGGTGCGTCTCTCCATCCTTACTACAATGAGGCTGTCATGGTTGCCACTGCCCTGCCTGGCGCCTGCCTCCCAGAACCTTCAAAGCCAGAAACAGCATGAAATATGCAGCCACCTCCCCAGCTTCCGCCCTCCTTGGCTCCCTTCCTCTAATTGCGCCATGCAGATTCAACTTGAAGGCTGCAGCCCGGCTTGAGGGTATCACTGAGATGGGGAGGGGCTCTTGTTTCCAGGAGGCCTGAAGGGTTTGTTGATCCCATCTCTCATCTCTCCTATGAGACCGGTTTTTCTCCTCTACTCTCTCAAACTGGAAGGGTGAGAAAGGGTTGTTTTGTTTTGTTTTTTCTGTAAACAACAGTGGTCTCCAAGTGTGATCCCAAGACCAGAAGCATCACCATTGCCTAAGAACTTACTAGAAATGCAAACCCCCAGGGTCCCACCCCTTATTTATTAAGTCAGAACCTGGAGTTGGGCCCGTAATTTGGGTTCCAACAAGCCCACCAGGCAATTCTGATACACAATGAAGTTTGGGAACCACTGATCTACAGATGGGTTCCAGCAACATAAAGTCGATAGGATGAAATTCCTCTGGGTGCCCAGGGCTGTGCCAAGGCCAGCAGCATCTCCCCTGCTGGGAACTGGGTGGCTCAGACTGACACGAGAAGGAGTAGTCGGTACCGGGTGCAGACTCTACTGAGAATGGTGGAGGCCACGGAGGAAAAGAGACGCTCGCCACTGGGAAAGAAGGCTCCGTGGGGGGCGAGCATTAAACCTAAGTAATTGGGCTCAAATTTGGGTAGGAAATTGGAACAATAACTCCAAGGGCCACATATATGTAGTGTGTCTGTCGTATTCTCTGTCGTATTCTCTGTCTCACTGGGAGATGAGCAGAGCGATAATGATCATCCCACTCTACAGGAACTGGAGAAGAGACCAGAGGTGCCCTGGCAGAGGACACAGGGCAGGAAGCAGACACTGGGCTGGGCTCACCTCCCCCTCCCCACATTCCAGGCCCAGGAAGCTGTTGGAGGACCTGAGCCAGCAGTTGGCAGCACCTTGAGGAGCTGAATGTGGTGAGGGAAAGTCTCAGGGGGTCCACTGAGGACATCTTGGTATTACCCCCTGCTGCCCTTCCATAATCATTCATAGTGACCCCTTTAGTTTCCATAGCATCTCAGCATGAACATATGATATGTCCACCCCAATAACAGGTGAGCCAGAGAGCCAAGGAGAAGGGTTGGGAGGCATGTGTCAGCCCACATATGGGGTGGCAGTCCCTGTGAGTGTCTTGGGAAGGTCCTCTGGCTGTGATCACAGAGATCTGCTGCACTCTGGGTTGGTTCAGTGATTCAATGAGGTAACTCTCCAAAGGATGGAGGAGAGGGGGACAGGGCTGCAGCCAGGGCCCAGGTACAGCCTGGACCAAGACGGTGTCTGTGGGGAGAGAGGAAGGGGACAAGGGGAGAGGGAGTGGAGGATTGGGGTCAGTCAAAGAGACATCTGGGCTTTACTGTGGTCCCCCAGGAATGCCACACATCTTCTTCTGGCTGCCATTCTCCCCACCCACTCTCTATCTCATAAAAGTGTGAAGCCCAGGGAATCAGCCCCAGGAGGAAAGGACAGATATTCCCCTTGATGCCTGGGATCCTCCATCTGATGATGAGATTGGGAGGAGCTCACAGCCAAGGTTCTTGAGAGCAGGAACAGGACAGGATGCCCTGTCCATCCCCAGTGCCTGCCACAGACGCTCAAGCATGATCCTAGTGAGGAGGAAGAGGAGCACAAGCAGGGAGGAGCCAGCTCTTTACATGGCCCCAAGTCTTCAGAGCCCAGGTTCAGCTGGAGGTTAGGCTGAGGGTTCAGATTCACACCAGTCCTAGAGCTGAGAGTGAAAATGATGCTGCTGATTAAGGAAGGCCCGAGGCTTTGGGATCAAGTGTGAGTTCTGGCTAGAGTTCTGGTCAAAGTGCTCTAAAATACAGTCCGATTGGACTACATTATTGTCAGCACTAAACCGGGAGCTAAAAGTCATCCTTAGCCTTGGTTTGTCCAAATGTACAGGGGCTTGCTGCAAGGATCAGCGCTGTGGGCTGGGGCTGCCAGGTAACAAGCCTGACCGACAAGAGGCCGGTGGAGAGGACAGGAAGGACAAGCCAGGTCCTGCTGGGTGGGGTCTGGACCAGCACCGCGGACAGCTCCGAGGGAAGCGCTTTGGGGAGCTGAGAGACTGCAGAGATCCCGAGCTGCTTTCACGACATCATGGTCACTGGTCGCATTCGCCCCGGACTCACTCCTCAGAGAACCAAGGTGACAGCTTAAGCCACCAGGGAGTCTGAGCCTCTCAGCTTGGGTTCTTGTTGAGAAACCTCTGGTTGGACCTTTACAAGATGATCATTTTCCTAACAGTGTTCAGATTTCACTCTTGACTGCCAGATTCATCCTACTTTACATAACCTCTCTTATTCCTCTGATTCTCCCACCATGGAAAAATTAGGGGGCTCTAAACCTGTGACTTTTCTTGTCTTCCCTTCATCTCCTGAGTCCCGAAGGCGGGAAGAGCACTCACCCCAGGCTCTTCCTCCTCCATATTCCCAAACACTTTTGTCACAGAAGAGTGGCTTACCGAATATACTCATGCCCATGCCCTCACGGGTCATGAAGGCTTCCAGGGTCTTCAGCTTCCGGGCATCAATCCAACCCCAAAGGAGTAGGGTAAGGTGACCATCATCACACACTGAGCACCTGCCATGTGCCAGCTTTGTCAGTGTTAACTTGTTGATCATCAAGCCAACCCAGAGAGGTGGGTGAGATTATCCCATTTACAGATGAAGATCCTGGTGCCCAGAGAGGTTAATAAACTGTACAGGACAGCGCTACAGACCTGGGTTTTGAACCTAGGTTTGTCCCAAACCCTATACTTCTTTCAGCCTATCATGAACTCTGATTGTTAAAGAACCTGGACACCAACTTGGCAAGAGTGCTCTGCCTTAGCATGGAAAGGCACAGGCAGTCACTAATTCTGGCTTGGATCTCCAGAGCTATGCCTCCTGGGAATCCCAAAGGCTGGAAAGTGGGGGCTTTATCATCCACTCCATGGTGCAGACCTCAAGTCTTGATCTATGTAGAGGCAGGGAGTGACTGTCATGCCTGTTCCTGCACAGAGGCAGGGGAATGACTGTCATGCCCCTTCCAGGGCCTGGAAGTCCGTATTGCTGCCTCCTAGCAAGCATCTCAGGGAGTGGACAAGCAGTCAAGGAGCACGGCTTCCTCTAATCCCTTTCCGGGCACAAGGCGACTCCAGATTATGCATCTGCCTGTGCCACGGGTACAGCCTGAAATTACTCCCTTGGGAGAGGAGCTGAAATGGCCCAGAGCCACCAAGTCTACCCTGGTGATCTAGCCAACGCTTTCCCCAGAAGTCACCTGGGCTGGCCGCAAAGGTGAACTGGGCGAGCGGGAAGACACCGGTCGGGGGAGGCTCTGGGCGAACAGCAAGCGGGCCTGGCTCTCCTCCTGTCCCTCTGTAGTAATTAACAGGCCTTTGTTCCTGTCCCTGATCTCGTCTGGCAGAGCCTTAATCATCCTCTTCCCTGCAATGAGCAGCCTTCTCATTAGGGCCTTAAGAACCTCTATTATAAACATGTAAATGGAACTCAACGAGGAGGGAAATATTTGACTGCTCCAATTTCCTTTGTGTCGCTGCCAGCTCTGGGCTGCACACGCCTGTGATTTCATTGCTCAGCAGCCCGGCGCCAGCACACTGCCCCCACCAGCCGGTCGTCACCAAATGCTCCAACTTCTCCTATTGGAATTTAATTACCTTCACGGGCAAATGTTTGGAGAACCTCTCTCCATCAATTGATCCTGACGTCAGATTTTTTTTATCCCAAGATGCTTAATGGCACTAGATGGGATTGATGGGATTCCAGGAGCAGGTGGACCTGGCCACAGAGAACTCTCAAGGTTAGGAAGGGTCATCACAGCTATCTGCCACCTCTGTGCAGGTCAAGACTTCAGGATGGATGCAAATCGCAAGTCTCTCTTCCCTAAAATCTACAGAGAACTGAGTTCCTGAGCTTCGTGTTGATCCAGACTGGAAGTTCTTCCAGATGTCTGCTAATACTGGGCGGAGTTTTATTTTCATTCCAGTTTATCCCTTGATGAAGAAGAACTCCACAGATAGCAATCTGTCCTGATGGCATGAAAGGAGTTGATGGTATGATTAGCATCCTTCTCTGTGACAAAATACAACAAGAGGGACCCTGGCTCCCTGCAGCCCCAGGAAGCTGCTATGACAGGTTCCCTCAGCCCAGCGACCCCCTTGTGGGTGTGGCTTCCCACGCTTGGTCCTCCTCAGTGCCTGCTTGCCTTCTCTTCGCCTTTCCCAATCTCCACTCCACTCATTCTTCAAAGCCTGGGTAACACGTCCTCCATGGAGCTGCTCCATGCTCCATTAGACCACAGTGACCGCCCACCACGCACATCAGAACATGCTGCCTGCCTCCTCCTTGGGGCTTGAGGGATGTCACCTGTGTGGCAGGTCCTTGTTGATCTGCAGCTGGCTGCAGGCACAGGTGGTGTACGCTGCCCATTTTGGATAAGCTCCCAAAGGTCTCTCCACGTGGAGGCCACCCTTCCCCTGCTGTGTCCCTCCCTGCGCTGAGCACACAGTGGGGACAGGCTGACATCTGAGCAGACTGGGCTACTGGTGCAGCTGCTGGGCAGGCAGATGGGCTGGTTAGTGGACACAGGCTGGCTGGAGGGTGGCTGAGCCGGCGGAATGGAAGGCAGTGGGTGTTGACAAGTCATCACCTGAGGCCTCTCAGCTTCGAACCCACTTTCTGCTGCCCAGTCGGTCATAAGGGAGCTGGGCCTTGAAACATTTCTCCTCTGCTGCCTGACTCTGTTCAACTTTGTTAGTAGAGGGGTTGAAGAGACATCGCAGGAGGAAAGGACTTCTCTTTCCAGCCCCTGCAGTGAGGTGCAGGCAGCACATAGCTTCCTCTGGCACCCCGGAAGGCAGCCTGCCTGTCACCAGCACGGCCCCGCAGCAAACTGCCCACCACCAGTGAGGCATGGATGTCAGCCTGAGGTGCCCAAGGGGCAGGCGGCAGAGAACCCCTGCACGGCTTGTCCCTGCCTCAGCCCAGCGTAGGCAGCGGTGCTCCTGTATTTTTCCCCATATTCCTCTCTTTTAACTTGTGTGTGTGTGTGTGTGTGTGTGTGTGTGTGTGTGTGGTGCTGAGAATCAGACCCAGGACCTTATTCATGCTAGGCTAGCAGGTAAGCACTCTTCCATTCAGCCACAACCTCAGCCCTGTTCTTATACTCTTTAGAGACAAGGTAGATAAACCCCTGTTACAGTAGGCAATCAGCCTTTATACTAAACCTTTGCTACTAATATTACTGTGTAGTTTCCCATCTCGTGATTGGACAGTAGCATACTAGGTTGCTTTGTGAGTTGGTTGATAGACTCCATTGTGGGACGGCAGGATGGTGGAAGAGTAAGTTGATTAGTGGGTTGGTTGGTTAGCAGAGTGGCTGGTCGGTGGGTTATCCAGTTGGAGAGGTGGTGAGCACATTGTTTGAAAGGGAACTGGGTTAGTGACATAGGATAACAGGTTGGCTCATGGTTGGTGGACTGGTGAGTGGGGCGATGGCTTGGTTGGTAAGCTGGCAGACATGCTGGTTAATGGGGAGGATGCCCAGGCCACGAGGTCGGAGGAAAAGATGAGTCCCGGGGAGGACCCTAGAGAGGCTGAGTCTCAGTCTCCATTCCTGCCTACTCTGAGGGGACCACGCTGCTCCCCAGGCAGGACTCCTTGGTCACACCATGGCTGCCAGGCTGGGAGGGTGCTGCAGGGCTGCAGAGGAGGTTCTGGGGAACCTAGAGAATCGCTCAGAAGACAAGCAAAAGAACCTTGAAGTGCTGAGGCTGGTCCGCGTCCCTTCACCACCCCGAGCCAGCCTCCTGCTTCTCTTGAGGCTCTGATCAAGCCTCCAAGGCACCCGCTGATGTATCCAGGTGCCTTTCCAGCAAAGGGCTTAAGAAGTCACAGCCCTCTGGGGAGGGTCAAGCCTCTGTCCTGTCCCCAGGGACTCCTGAGACACGCACTCCGGGGCCGGGTCTCCACCCAGCCAGGCTCAGACTTGGCCCCAGAAAGCCCCTACTAGGGGTCCCTGTCCACTGGGACCTCAGGCCTCCTTTTCCTCCCTGCTCAGTGCCCACCTCCTGGTGCTTCAGCCTCTGTCTACCGTCTACGGCTCCTCTCGCCATTTCTCTCGCTTTCCTGTCCTTGAGACTGGAACCAAAACTACCTGCAAAGCTTTGGTCCCTTCTCTCTCTGGCCCCTCCCTGCTCCCACCCCCACCCCCAGCCTTGGGGTGACCTGGCCACCCCAGCTCTCAGTTAGAGCCGCCAGGACATTTTCCAATTGCATCTTTCCAGGATCAGAAAAAGAGATTTCAGAAGGAAATTGCTTTCTCCCCAGCTCAGCCAAGATGGGGCTATTTTTTACTCATCTTTTTTTTTTCTCCCTCTCTCACAATCTTAGTAAAAAATGAGACTACGTCTGAAGCTTATCCCCTTCCTCAGACCAGGTTTTATCTCTCCGGAGGTCTGCAGAGGCCCGGACAAATAGAGAAGGCATACCCAGGGGGCTGTGCCGGCACCAAGGTCCCATCCTGTATACAGGTTGTGCCCCAGGGGCCCCCAGCCGAGGCCAGGCCTCAGAGCTGGCAGGGAAAGCAGTTCAGGGGAGCCCATGGCTAAAGAGAGCAGGGCCAGGTCGGGGCAAATCTGAAGGTTCCCTTGTCTCCTCCCAAGAATGTCCCCCATCTCCTTCTGGGTGCCTCCAGGTCTCAGCGTGGGGGCAAGACACACAATTACCCCTGTCACGCCAAGGCAGATGGTCACCTGTGCAGATCACTGAGGGTCACTCCCTGGAGAGGAAGCCAGTCAGACCCAAGTTCCGGCCCTGCTCGGAATCACTTCTTCTCGGCCTCAGTCTTCCCACTTGGAAGGGGGGCGAGGAACCCTACCTTATCATGATCGGCTGACACTTACTGAGAATGGAACAGATGCAAACAGTCTGCGAAATTCTCTACCGTGGTAGCCAGTCCTCTCGGTAATTCTCTGCGGTAGGCACTGTTATCTCCAATATGCAGATGGGGAAACTGAGGCACTAAGCAGCTACTTAACTTATTCAAAGGCCTGAGGCCAGATAGCTGCTCAACTCCTCTTCCTAAACCAGGGGCACAGCAGGGGGCAGGAGACCAGGAACAAAGGGACGAAGGGCCAGAGTGAGAACCCTGGGGTGCACAGGCAAAGGTCTCCCCTGTGCTTTCCACTCCCCTCCTCCAACCCCTGCCCCAGAGCCCAGACCAGAGTGCTGAAGGAGGGAGGTGAACCAGTGAGGTGCCCAGACCCACAGCTGCCTGCTGTTAGTCTACCTGGTTCCCAGTCCCCCTGGAGTACTCACCTGGGGTCCCCTGTGCCAACGGCTGCTGCCTCCTCAGTCCCCACCCGCCCCCAGTAAGGCACTAAGCCTCAGGTGACAAGGGTCACCCTAGCCACTATGTTGGTAACAGAGAGCCAAGGACCAAAAGGTCTCGCATCACCTGGGAGCAAGACCAGGAAGTCGGCACTGGCCAGGAGACGCCAGGTGGGAGGCAAGGGCACAGCCACCAAGCCACGGCTCTGGCTGAGCACGTCACATGGCGTCACAGGTCCCTGACAGAGGGACCTGTGAGGGAGAGCAGCAGCACGGGGACACCACTGCAAATGCAAGACACCTGCCACCTCTCAGGGGACCCTCTCTCCAGAGCCAGCCCCTCGCCACACACATGCACACAGGCCGTACCCCACCCGCATGCACCCACACCCCCCGCACACGGGCCAGCACACACACTCCTCTGTAACAGGAATCTGGGCGCATTTTGCTGCCAAAAGGTTTTGAAATATTTTAAAAGAATATCTCGGGGCTGGGGATTTAGCTCAGCGGCATAAGCGCTGCCATAACCCTGGCAAGCGCAAGGTCGTGAGTTCGACCCCCGGTACGGGGGGGGGGGCACATCCCTTGTACCATAAGATTAAATATATAATGGATGATTTCATCCAAATACTAGAGCAACAGAGCTTCTCCAGCAGCCATGTGAGCAAGAAAGCAGGTCCACGACAGGAGGAAGCAGGTGGCAGAGACCCAGAGACAGAAGCAAGGGCCAGAGATAGTGACCCAGAGAGATTTCAGGGAGAGACCGAGAGACCTTCATCCGCAGTGGCTCCCCAGGATCCTGGACACCCCACCATCTGCATTTGAATGTCCCTTTCCTATAAAAGCAATAAAGAGACAAGGAGAAGAAAAGCAGGATAATGAGGTGAGATCAGAGGGGAGATTTTCATACTCAGAAAATTTCACTAAATTAGCTCTGGGCACAGGGGCAGCCAAACCAGAAAGGAAAACAGGACAAGAGTCTCAGGACCTGGGAGTCAGATACTGGCTGTTAGAAAACAAGCGTGTTTGCCAGCTTTGTTCATTACAGTCTCTGTGGCACCTAGGACAGAGCCTGGCACATAGTAGGTGTTCAGTAAACATACCACTAAACATGTGAATGAACATCAGTTTTTCAACACAGGTTAAGGTTTTCTCGGCACTTTGACCTGAGGGGGGAAAAATTCCATGGATTGTCCTGGACAAGCCCTGAGGAATGTGGAAGGCAATTCATTCTTTCATTCCTCCATTCATTCATTTACTCTACAGTGTTTATGGCACACATCTTTAGCAAGCACTGCTACAGACAAATTGGTAAACAAAATATAGAACTCTTGTCCTCGGGGAGCTTTCACTGTGCTGCCAGGAGACAAACAGTGTACAACAAACACAGGCAGCTGACGAGCCTGGGTGTTAGAGACCAAGTGTGGAGCGAAATAAAAGATTCTGAGGAGGGGCAGGTTTGAGCCTCATGCAGGAGGTGACCTTTCAGCAGACACCTGAAGGGGCCAGGGGATGAGCCAGGCACTGGCCCGGGGAGGAGGGAGAAGCAGCCACGCCCCACACCCAGCCAGGCAGCTGGTGCCCCTCAGCTAAGCACGGGCCCGGACAGGGGCAGCATGATGCTGCATGGCAGCTGGGCTGTGGGCTTGGGGTGGACATGGTGAGAACTGGGCTTTCCCAGGAGCAGAGGAGGCAGCAGCTGTAAGGTGGGGCTGAAGCCTCCATAGTGCACACCAGTGCTGGGGGGAGGGGTTGCCACCATCTCACCCTCCACACAGCCGGGGCCAAAGCAGGTCCCCAGGAGACGAGTCCCGGCCAGCTGGCCCCCTCAGGCCACCGATCCAGCAGAGAACTAGAGCAGTGCCCAGTCCCTTGTAGGCAAGCTGGGCATCACTGCCTGCATCCCAGGCCACCTCCAGTCGGAGGTGTGCACACACGTGCACACACACGTGCATGCAAGCACTTTCCTTTCTCAGACACGTGCACCCTCTGTCATACGCACATGCACACACACACACACACACACACGCCTCTGCACACTCGCACACATGCCATCCAGGTGGTCTCTTGGACTAGCATGACCCCACTGATTCTCTTCCCCTCCAGCAAAGAGAGATCGAACCTGCCCAGGACGTAGTGGTTTGTGACCTCTCATTGACACAGCTGAGAATCCGAAGGAAGCTAGGGTCCCTCCCCCCAGGAAAATCACTCCCATTCTCTCCCGACTCCAGCCTGGCACAGGCACAGCACGCGCTCTGACACTCTACCCCCCACACACGCCTGCTCTCAGACCCCATTTCAGGGCTCTGCGCCCTGTCGGGAGGCCCCCAAGGCCCAGGAACCCCTCCAGATGTGCATTCCAGTCCTCAGAGGAAGAAACACGAGTACCTGGTCCATGCCAGGGCCCGTGCTGGGCACTTCGCAACCCTCCTCTCCTTGGAGACCACTTGGCATAGACGTGCCAGTGCCAGCCCCAGCCCACCCCACTGAGTTCAGTCCTTCGGGGACCCTGAGGCCCTGCCCCAAAGCCCAGTTCCCTTCCTCTCCATCTCACTTACTCAGAAACGCGCATGGCTGGGCCTGCTCTGCCAGCAGTGGATGGCTGGCGTGGAGGACAGGTCAGGGGCCCAAGGAGGCTGGCTGGCATCCTGGGTCTGCAGGTCGACCAGCACGCCCAGCCTCTGGGTCCTAGAGCCGCTGGGAAGCAGGAGGGAGGGAGCCAGGCGCTGGCAGGCTGAGCAAGATGAAATATTGATGCCCACGTCCTGGTAGAGCGGAGAATGCTGCTCATCCATGAATAAAAGATAAGCTGGAGGAGCAGGCTGGGCAGCAGATTAATTAATCTAAGTGAGTGGGGGAGGGGAGGGGGAGCAGACAGACTGTCCCAGCCCAAGGACCCCTCCTGGAAGAGCTGGCAGGCATCCTCTGTGCCAGGCGGACAGCCGAGCAAGGCTGTGGGCAGAGTAGCAGCCTGGACCCCAGGCAGGCAGGGAGAGGTGGCCAGCGCTCTGGGACCAGCACCACCAGCCAGGGCCCGGGAGGGCACCGCCCAAGACAGCAGCTTCCCTGGCAAATGGAGGCCACGAAGCCCAGCTGCTCCAGCATGAGCAGTGAAAGGGGAGCTCCCGTGAGCCCCTGGGCTCTGGGTCCTCTCCTGCAGGAAGAGGTCTCTCTCAAAGAGCCCGAGTGAGCCAGGGTAAGAGGGGACTTGGGGAGAAAGGTGGAGGCCCCAGGCCTAAGACGGGCATAGAGAGTTGGCCACACTGGGTACCATTCTGATGTCAACAGGAGTGGTGGCCCCAGATTCTGAAAGGGGGAAAGGGGGAAAGGCCAGGTGAAGCTATCGCCACCTCTGCCTTACCCCACACTCACCCCATGGCAACCCCAAAACAACAGATGTCTTTGCCTCAGGATAAGAGGAAGCAAGAGCCCACAGTTTCTTGCAGATGCCCGTGGAGTCTCATCAGGAGATGGGGCTCACAGCGGCCGCCACAGTCTTAGGGCAGTTTTACGTTTCCTCAAGGTAACATTAGGACAGGTGTGATGTCTCCCATCACATTCTCCGCCCCCGGGGTCCCAAAGGAGGGCATGAGCTCTGAGTTCTGATGCTACTGACACCTCCCCTATGACCTCAATGGGACCAGCAGGGCAGGGCTCACACACTGCCCTCTGTCAATAGACACAGAGCCATCTTTAGAACCACACTCTGGTCAAGAACCTCGTCAGCCTCCAGGTGGCCCCCGGGGATTCCAGACACGCCCCTGCAGGCTGTGGAGCTCCTCCAGCTGGTCCCCCTTTCCCACCCTGAGCCATGGACTCATCAGCAGCACCTCTGGAATGCAGCCCAGGCCTGGGCCATGGAGCCGATGAGGCAGGTGGAGGTGCAGGGACGCAGGTGGTGTCCTTATAGGCCGGCTCCTCAGCAGTGCGGCCCTGCCTCCCCTCCTCAGAGCCCGCTTGGCCGCCCTGAGCCCCACAGGCTTCTCTGGTCGACTCACAGCACTTCCCGTCTGTCCTGACCGCTGGGCCATTCATCGTGAATCCTGCTGACATCTCTTGTACTTTGTCTCATATTTATTATTTAACTCTGTGCTGTGTAGGTTCAGTCCTGTCTCTTCCATTAAATCACAGCTTCTTTAATGCAGGAGCAAACCTCTGGTGCCCACGCCCCCAAGTCCCTGGATTGCACTGGATCGGGCAGGCAGGGGAGACACATTACACAGAGGTTTGAGTGAGCAAACAAGCAAGGCACAGCTGGCCCCAGCGCTCCTCCTGGCCAGTCCGCACACAGCAGCTCCACTGTGGGAACCTCACTTCCTGCAGACTCCTGCTCCTTGCTAGCCCAGCACCAGACGGGAAGAGCCTAGGCCTGGCCCGAGATCCTGGGTCAGTCTCTCTCACTGGCCAGATGGCAAACTGACAGACTCAGTGCATGGCCAAGGTCACCCCTCTAGTCACCCCTCTGGCCAGGGGCAGAGCCACAAATGGGCCCTGACCTGGGTTCCAAGTCCCCGTCTGTTCCTCCACACACTGACCACAAGAAGCGCAGGAAAGCAGAGGGAGGGTCCTTAGTGTTCCCCACAGCCTAAGGCGGAGTGGGGGGAGAAGGACCCCACTCCATGCGTAACCCAGGCTGCTGAGAAGGGGCAGGACTGGACACAGCTCAGGGCTCCAGGCTGCTGTCCCAGGGTGGCTGTCCCAGGACTCCTTGGACAATTCCAAAGGCTGGCTGCCTGGTCCAGATGCCACCATCACCCAGACGCCTTGCCAGCCTAGAAATAATCACAGGTTCTCTGGAGTCCCACCAGGAGATGAAAAGCGGGCATCGGGCTGACCTGGGAGGCATGTACACTGTCACATGCTCATCCCAGCAGTTCACCTCTGAAGCAGAAGCATCTAGCAGGGTGGATTCCTAGAACAGTGGCCCGCAGCCAAGTGCCTGCCATTTCTGTAGCCATAGTGCCATCTGCTGGCCGTCTGTAGTATAGCCACGGGGGCTGCTTCACCGCTGTGCAAAGCAGACATTAGGCTTAAGGTTGTCATACATTAGGTTCTGTTGTCATTGTTTGGGTTTTATGTGGCTCTGGTTTAGGGGGTTTGGTTTGGTTTGGTCTGGTCTGTTCTGGTTTGGTTTGGGTTTGGTTTTGGTTTTGGTTTTGGTTTTTGTATTTCCAGAGATTGTATTTAGGAAGCACTGAGCTATAATTCTGCTCTTTTATTTTTTTTTATTTTAAAAAGAATAAAACACAGAGGCTGTGATGATAGCTATTGAGGTAAAATAAAATTTAATGCTTGTAGTGTTTAGTGTTTCACTGACTTTGCAGACCTAAAGCCAGTAGTCTGATCATCTATTCAGAGGCTAGCAATGCACAATGGAGCATCTATGGGGGATCTCCTTATGAAGATGGGAGCCATTGTTAATTTGCTATTATCCTGTTTTGAAGTCCTGTGTCATTTTCATTATTTTGTTTGGCTTGGTTTTATTCTGTTTTGTCTTGTTTGATTTTATTATATCCAGTGGCATGGGCAGTTATTTCAAAGATAACAAGATATATCATAGTAGCCATTTTAGATTTACTATTATCTTGTTTTTGAAGTCCTGTATCACTTTCATTGTTTTATTTTGATTGGTTTTATTCTGCTCTGTTTTGATTTTTACTACATCTGAAGGTATGGGCAGCTATTTTGAAGACAAGAGGCATTATGGTAACCATTGTTGATTTCCTATTGTTTTGAAGTTCTGTATCACTTACATTTTTGTTTTGATTCACTTTATTTGTTTTATTTTGCTTGGTCTTATTCTCTTTAAAATAATTACAAAAAAGAGAGTAAAACAAAACAATAAAGTGGAACAAAACAAAACAATGAGAACAACACTGGGTTTCAAAAACAAGACAGAAGAAAATCAACGATTGTTACTATATTGCACATTGTCCCCCCCCCCAATAGTTGCTCAGACCGCCAGATACACACATGGAAAGTTAATCAGGCAACCTAAGCACTAAGTTGTCTCTTTACTTCAGTTGCTATCATTTCAGAAATGTCAGGTGTGTGACTTCTAATTTCTTTTGTGCCTGTGTCTCTTGGACTTGTTCGGAGTGGGCTGGAGGCCTGAGACTGCACCTTGCTCCTTCGTGCTGACATTTTCCTGTGTTGCTCTAAGCCAGTTGCTGAGTCCCAGGTGTCTCCTGCACTGGCTGCCGGTCTCATGGTGTGGGGGACTGGGTGAGGCACCTGGTTCTTCCTATCCGAGGTTCCTGGGGTAGCGGAGAGGCATGGGGCAGCGGCCCACTGATGCTCCCTCCACAGCCTCTGGACCTCTGGGCATGGCGGGACCACCAGGGGTCACCCAGTCCCAAAGGCTGTGTAGGGCCTGGGG
Source organism: Dolichotis patagonum (assembly GCA_004027295.1). Classification (NCBI taxonomy): domain Eukaryota; kingdom Metazoa; phylum Chordata; class Mammalia; order Rodentia; family Caviidae; genus Dolichotis; species Dolichotis patagonum. The sequence goes on from PVJX010000072.1 coordinate 418,575, forward strand.
CCTGAATAGTGCTTTGCGGGGTCGGGAGGATCGATCAACTCAGCGGATGCCTCTTCACACAGAACACAAATGCTATTTCTCAGTTGTAACTGGCATCATTTTCTTGCTTTTCTACTGCATGGTGCTGGAGATAAGTAGCAAATCTTTGCTGTAGTTTCAGCTCTCTCTGAGGTCCTCTAGGGATGGACCTCCACAGCTACCAGGCTAGTTCTAGGGTCTGTAGGGAGTTGGGTCACCTGCATTGGTCCTTTATTTTATTTTGAGACAAGATCTCACTAAGTTGTCCCAGCTGACCTCGAACTTGTGGTTCTCCAGCCTCAGCCTCATGGTAGCTGGGATTACAAGTGTGCACTGCCATGCCAGCTTCTTTCTATCTTTTTGCAATGCTAGGAATTGAACTCAGGCCTTGTGCGTGCTAAGTACACACTCTGGCACTGAGCTACGTCCCTAGCCTGTGTTTGGGGATTTCTTCTTTTTTTTAGAGTCCAGCGATCAAACCCAAGGCCTTGCACATGTGAGGCAAGCTGTCTGACACCAAGCTACATCCAATTCATTCATCCAGCAAACATTTATTCCACCCCTACTGCGCGGTAGACAGTATTTGAGGGGCTGGGAATCCAACAGTGAACAAAACAGACAGAAAGCGCTGCCCGGTCTTGCCCTTGGGAAATGGGTAATAAGCAAGGCCAGTGTGCACAATACATAGTGGTTAGGCACCGAGGAGAACAAAGCAGGAAGGGGAAAGGGGTCTGCGGCTTTGCATTTGGGCCAGACATGGCTTCACCTCGGCAGTGACATCTGAGAAAAGCCTGGAAGAGATGAGAAGAGAATCCTGCAGACTTGAGCTAATTAACCCAGGTGGTACAAAGAGCAAATTCAGAGGCCTGATAGGTCTGGGGGCCAGTGAGAGGCCAGTAAGGAGCACGTGGAGGTGGCAAGGGGTAGGGGTGAGGCCATGTCCTGCAGGATGGCCCCGAGGCCCATCTCAAGGACTTTACCTCCATGAAAAGGGGCTTCCCTGCCAAGCTATGAGCAGAGGAGCAGCGCTGCTGGCTTGAATTTTTAAAGGTTCTCTGCGCTATGTTGAGAACAAACTATGAAGTCAAGGGCAAAAGCAGGGATGCCAGTGAGGAGACACAGGAGAAGCAGGAGAAGCCAGCTTGGCCCTTGGGGGCAAAGGGACAGGCCTCCCTGTGTTCAAGAGTAGGGCAGGAATCCAGGAGACCACAAGGCCTTGGCTGCAGACACGTGTGCTACTGTCTGCAGCTTCCGCGCGCTCAGTGAGACCGGAAGTGACGTCATCGCCGAGAGTGGGGCTGGAGGCTCCAAGAAAGAGCAAAGGCGCCCACAGGCTGTCCAGCAGCCAAAGGGAACGAATGGGCTGGGGATGGTCAGTAGGATTACAGCTAGCACTGTGGCCCACGTGAAGGAGACAAGTGTAACCCCAGCTGCCCTGAGAGTGAGGGTCCAGGGCGCTGTGTTCCACCCAGCATGGCTCACCTGCTCCCTGGACTCGCAGCTGCGCTCACAGGACTTTCCACCAACAAACCACAGGAGCATGTCGCCTGCCACCCTGTAAAGTGCACGTCCCCTTCCCCTCTGTGGCTCCGCTTGTGTGGCGAATTTAGCCTCCAGTGCACTTGGGTGTGGGGCAGAGATGCACTATTGGTGACAGCAAAGACAGAAACCCCCTACCATCGTTCCTGGACAGCCAGTTAAACGGCAGATGAGCGGCCCTTGCCCTGGGTACTGTGCAGCAGGAGAGATCAGGGAGCGCAGACGTGGGAGGATTTCCACAACGCATCCCAGGTGGGAAAAATCAAGTGGCAAAACGGAGTGAGTAATATTATACAATTTTCCTTCATTCCTTTTTATTCCAAAATGGTAGTCTGTGTGTTTGTTTAGATTATTAAAATACTGCACACAAAAGGTTCAGAGAGATGCAATTTAGATTATTAATGGTTTAATCTGGAGAAGCAGGTTTTGAAGGACGGGCTGAGGTGGGCGGAAGGGGTAGAAAGGCCTTAGAGGGGGCTTGCGTGTGTGCTTTATGCTTCTGTGTGTTTTGAACCTGCAACGCTTGTGTGGTTCACACCTGAAAGAACTCGCTGTGCCCTCCTGGGCTCCTCCCCCAGCCAGGGAAGCCAGGGTGGCCAGGGTCCTCCAGAGTCCAGACAACACTAGGACCCACCTGTCAGTCCCCACAGTCTCTAGGGGCAGAGCACAGCCCCATCCTGATCGCTGGTGGGCCCAGTCCTCCCCAACGCAGACCAGCAGGCAGAAAAGCAGGTGACAGCCCTATTCTACACCCCTTCTCCGCCCTCTCTCCTCCTCTTCTTCCTCCCCCTCCCCTCTTCTCCCCTCCCTTCCCCCCTCCCCCCCCTTCCCTTCCAGGTCCTTCCCCTCTTCCCTGTTCCTGCTCTGTTCTGGGTGGCTCTCCAGTCACGTGATGTCTGATGGGGTTGAGGTCACCAGGTGGCGCTCATATCCTCAGCCCCCGGGGCCTTCCCCTCCGGGCTGGGCCTCTGTACCAATGAAAACGAGGCTGTGCACTCTGGTGCATAGAACCCAACACACTGACAATAGCATTGACGCACTGCTGGGAGAGGAAAGTGGCTCTCACAAGGGGGACACGAGGCCAGGCAAGGAGATGGGACAGCTTCTCTCCTACGCTGTCAGACCCACTGGGGATGATGGGACACAGGGGCAGATGGGGGCCTCCAGTGGACAATGCCCAGGCACTACTTTGTGGGCTCTGCAGGGCTGTCCCTGCCCAGCTGGGGGTCAGAGGACCAGGGAAACTGCTCCCAACCTCAGGTCATCTCAGGGAGGTGAGCACAGGTAGAGATGACCACAGGTAGAGATGGGTGGAGGTGACATCTGTGAGGCTCATGTGGCTCTTCTTGCCAAGCGGGCCAGGCAGATGTGGCTGCAGTGTCCCCACTGCTGTTGTCTCCTTGAGGCCACTCCCAATCTTGCCCAACAAAGCCGTGGATCAGCCTGGGAATGCTGGGCATCACCAGGGATTTGGGGGGAGGTGTGTGTGTGTCCGTGATGCACGTGAGCGTGTGAGCATGTGTTTTCCGTGTATGTCTGACAGGCACAGGAGTGTTCCGGTGACAGCACACCTATGTAATTGCATATGTTCATACATGTGTACCTGGGTATGTGCGTGCATGTGCGGGGGTCTGACCATCTGATCACTCTCACTCCTTCCCAGGGGTGCACAGATGGCTGTCCCTTCAGGACAGTCCAAACAAGACAGGACTGGTGACCAGTGCCTGTGTGAAGAGCTTGTCCCCGAGTGCCTGCTTCTGCTGGACCAGGCCCCACCCCTCATCCCAATTCCCTGACAGCCAGACCCAGCTGCTGCTAAGAGCTTGGTCCTGAGGGCTCCTCGCAGGCCTGCCTCAACTTTCTGTCCTGGGCCAAACAGGACTCTATCCTTGGAGCTGCCTGTCCCCTTCCAGTGTCCCAGCCCCTTCTTGAGGTCAAGTCAGTCGCTCTACAGAAACACCAGGGGTTTTGTATCCCTAAGTCATGTGAGGGTCACTCAGATGGAGAGCAACTGAAGGATCTCTGTTCATTTGCAGAACAACTTCTACCCAGGAAACACATCTCTGCAGAGAGCTCACCTGGCCAGCTCAGAGGGAGGAGGCAGCCCCTGCCCAAATCCCCCTGCTATTTTCACAGGGCAGAAGTTTGAGGAATGCAAGCTTCCATCCATACATCCATCCTTCCACATATCTACTCATCCATTCCTCCCTACATCCACTCATCCATCCCCCATCCATCTATAAATCCATCCATATATCCAACCATTTGTCCATCCACACATATCATGCATTCATATATCCATATAGCCACTCAGCCCATGTATCATCCCTCCATATATCCACCCTTCCATCTGACACACGTATGTTACCTGATATGCCGCTCCCTAGGGATCCTAAGACGGGCACCTCATCCCCTCAACCCCGCTCTGAGGAAGGAAAGGACCTCAGGAATGGGGTGTTTTCCAAAGTTTGTTTAAGAGCGCAGCCCAGTGGAACCTCTGTGATGATGCCAAGGTTTGGTGCCTGCCCCATTCCAGAGCCAGTGGTCACCAGCCTATGCGGGCACTGAACATCTGACATGTGACTGGTGTGACTGTGGAGCTGAGTTTCTCTTCTTATGTAATTTTAAAGAACTTAATTATAAACCATCCCATGTGACCAGTGGCCCATGCACTGGAGGCCCCGCTCCTAACAGCACAGACAGGGCAGGCTTCAGGGAAGAGGTGACATCTAGTGAGGCGGGGAGGGGCTCCAGGAATCCTTTCATTGAGTATCTGGGGATTGAGGAAGGACCAGGAGGTCCATCTCGGAGCCCGGAAGTCAGGGGAAACTGCCTGGAAGAGGTGGTTTCTAAGTGAGTTGACAGGGAAAACTATTTAGAAAGGAGACGGTTTGTGCAAAGGGCTGGTGAGGACCGGAGGGTGGGACAGTCCAGCACGCAGGAGGCCAAGGTAACATCCAGTGGGTGTGGAGAGCTGGTTCCTCCCCGGAGGAGGCAGACAGGGCGCAGTGCCCAATGCACATCGCCAGACTGGTGGCCAGCCTGCTCGCTCATTCCCTCCCCTGACACCACCAGCCCCATAAACGCAGTTCGGAAAGTCTCACCCCAGGCCCCAGCTCTGCAGTGCCGCTGCCCTCGTGCACCCCCTCCGAGATCACCGCTAGGTGGGCCCTGCGCCCGGGTCCTCCTGGAGCTCCTGACTCACCCTGGAACAAGCAGAAAGCCCTGGTCTTTCTCAAGAGCCAGCTCCAGCACGGAGAGGGCAGGCGTGACCCCAGCTCGAGGACACAGGGGCCGGGGAGGGGGCAGGGAGCGAGTCAGAGACAGAAATAGAGATTCAGCGAGAATGAGGCGGAGACTGATGGGAAGGATCGCAGACAGAAGCCCAAAAGCCCAGGCCTGACAGAGATAGACTGGGGAGTGCGGCTAGCACATCAGAAACAAAGGGACACGCGCGGGGACACGCGGCTGGAAGCAGAATGACAGGCAGCCAAGACAGTAGGGACACACCCAAGGACTAGAAAACAGACTGACAGAGAGGCAACGGCGAGCCAGGAGGAGGTGGGGGTGGGGTCCCCCAGCGTAGCGCTGAGCGCTGACACACCCACCGCGTGTTTGCAGAGTGGCCACAAGGGGGCGGCATTGCCCCTGACAACACCCACTAGCTGGGACTCCAGCTTCCTGCAGACAAGCTGGATGCCCTGGGTCACACGCAGTGACCTGGCCTCACTTAAAGGTGTGAGAGGGGTGAATGAGGGACCCAGAGCCTTAACGCTGTAACCTGAAGAATCCCCCTCTCCTCATCCCAGGAGCTCCGCAGAGCTGCCCTTCCACCCCTCACTCCCCGCCCCCGGCCTTATTCTCCTTTGTGACACCCGCCTGGGATCCCTTTGGGTGACACCCTGTCGGGTGTCAGGGTTTGCCCTGTCGGGCAAAACGCAGGCACAGACCTCAGGTCTGACGCTTGTCCCCAGCTTTTGCCATTGGGCCCGGTCCCCTGTTCATAGGATCTTGAGTTCAAATCTCGCTTCCCACACATAGACCGAGGGTCTGGGCTGAGTCCGGGTCCCACATCGTCTACAGGGCTAAAAGCCCACGTGCAAGCTGAGGCTCCAAGAACAGACGCAAACGTGCGGACACAGGACTGCGGCCCTGTCCCGTGGTCACAGCTTTGGAAAACCCCGGTGGGAACAGTCACGGTATCATCCACGGCACACTCACATCACGGGCGATTTGACTGCATCCGCTAATCCTGTAGCAGCTCGGTTAGAAGGGAAAGCTGGGACAGGCAGGGACAGTTGGAGGGCCTCAGTGAGGTCTCTGGCTAACCTCAGTAAGCACCCACAAAAAGTGGGGAGGCATATTATATCAACTCACTTAGTGTATAACGTATACTATATACCAAACACACCTAAACATACAACTATATATACATACATATTTTATTATTCTCACCATACTAATACTCTAAAATGCACACGTATCCTTTTATTACCCCAGCCTTAAAAGTCACTCTGCTGTAATACTGGATAAGCACCTGGAAACCAAAGAAGAGCTTATCCAACAATGCACACATAGACAATAAAGGGAAGGAGCCAAATCAGGGGTCTCAGAGTCAATCAAGTTTACCAGCCCTCAAGGGAGAGAGTCTCTCTCGCCATGTAACAAAAGAGCTGGGAACAAAGACCCGGAGTGCCATTTCAGGGCTCCCTACCTTACTCCAACAAGGTAGCTAAGCTATCTGTTTATTTCCTCTCCTCTTCTCAATAAAATGATTTTTGCTTCCTTGTTTCTCTTCCCTTTCCAATAAGGTGATTTTGTTTCTCCTTCTGAATTTATATCTCTAATTCTTGTAGTGTTTTTCACAAACCCTAGATAAAAACAAATCCACCCTTGCATGACGTAACAATACCCACTTTAGAGACACAAAAACCAGGAGCAGACCCTCTCCAGTGGCACCCTGGGAATGTGCCATTTCCCTCACTTCCTGTCTGGGCCCCTTCTCGACTCCCTCTCCCCACCCCCCTTGAGCCACAGCTGTTCCTGCAGCCTAGCCTCGACTCTCCAGTTAAGTCACAGGCTTAGCTTCCGGTTTGCCCACCCACCTTCTCCTGATCTCCTCTGTGATGTCTCCTGGGACTGCTTAAACTTTCCTGCAGCCTCGGGCTTCTCTTGGAACAAAAGTTAAGGCTTTCAGCATTCCACAAAGAGCTGGTGACCAGCCCCCCCCCCCGACCCCACTGCCTTTAGTGTCAGGCCTGCCCACCACCCTCTCAGTCCCCAAAGCCAGCAGGAGGTCCCCTACATGCCACTCTCTATGCCACAAATGCCTTCTCCCTGATTCTCCTGCTCATCCATCCTTCAGCTTTCCCCGAAGGCCTAGCTGGACTGGAAGCTCCCACGCCCTCTGGAGGCCTCTTTAGCACCAGTTAGGGTAGCAGCAGGCAAGTGCAACCATGCCCACGACGGCTCTGCTCCCAACAGCAAGCTTCCCCCTTCCTGCCGGGCAGCGTCCAGGAGGCACAGAGGGAGGCACCGGTCAGCACCCTGCTCCTGAGCAGAGACGCTCACTCTGGAGCAGAGGCACCGGGTGTGTGGAGACTGATGAGCCTGTGACCCCCGGAGCTTTCTCCTGTCAGTGTAAGGACTGTAATGCACAGTAAACCCCGCCTTATCTTTGTGTGCCAGGAAAATAATTTCGTTATCATTAACTTCACAGGAATGTAATCTCTCTTTTTATCACCGAATGATGTGGCAGCCACTTAGCACAGGAAAATAAGCCTAAAACTGAAGGTACTTGCCTGTGAACTGGATCTGCCTGCCACGCCTGAGAGCTGGAAACTTCCCAAAGAAGGGGTCCCCACCAGCACTGCTCCCTACAAGAGCCTGCATGGTGCTTCTGGGGTGGAAGCCAAATCTGAGAAACAAAGGAGACTCACAAAATCAGGCTGGGCCGCCAATCTCCAAGCCTAACCAGGTGGCCAGCAGCCATGGCCTCGTCCCCTTGTCCTCAGCTCCAGGCAGATCCAGGAGTCAGGAGACAGCACTATGGTCACAGCCTCCTGAGAAGTGGCAGGGAAAGGCCACGCCTTTGTTCTAGAACATTCATCCTCCCCTCCGTAGGTCCTCCCTCAGCCCTGGGGGGCCTTCTGAGGGACCTTGCTATCTGTATCCCAGGAGGTAGGGTGGCCTGGCTTCCCCTGGTCCCACCTGCTTTCCCCAATTTATGGACAGCACAAGCCCAAGAAGGAAGCCTAATCCAGAAACTTCTTTCTAAATTTATCAGCGGGCTAGGGCAGGAGAAAATGCTAGACCAGGCACATGGGCTGGTTTTGATTTCAGCCAGCTGGGGGTTCTTTTGTCCTCTTTGGATAGAAATCTCGAGTTGACAAAGTGCTGCGTCCCCGAAATTAGCAGCCTGGGGCTTTAAGCACTGCTGCCCCTCAGCTCTTAGGGTTACAACCCTTGCTATGGTTCGCCATAAGCTCCACCATAGCCAGATGTGCAGGTCTCTGTGTTGCTTTTCAAGCCCTACAGGCAACTTCGCTGTCTCTCGTGGGGTGTGTGGCTGCTGCCTCAGGCCTCAGACTTTTTCCTCCTCCTTCCCTAGTGGCTTCAGGCCCCAGTCACCTCTGCAGCTTCCAGTTTCCGGCTTTAGCTTCTACTCTGGCCTTCGCTGGTTGCCTCAGCCCCCACCTTGCCTCTGGCCTTCAGTCTCTATGGCTGGTTGTCCCTGCTGGTCTCTGAATCTCTTCCGGGTTAATCACCTCTAGTGTTACCAGGCCCTTTCAGCACAGCTGGCTCTACCCGAGGAATAAATCATGAGCAGGGAAGAGAACTGGGCCCAGCAAAACCTCTCTTAGGTCCTGGGCTACAGCACAGGCCATAGGGCGCTGGAGGGAGCCCTTCTCTTCTGACCCAGAGGACGGGGAACGCTGCGCGTGTAGACTGCATTTTGCAGACCTGCCTTGTTAGCGTGGACAGGGCCAACTCTGAGCCAACGCGAGTGGGCATAAGGCAGAGCCATCTGGGAAGGTTTGTTTCTCAGGCCTGTTTGGGGCCCGTGTCTTCTGCAGCAGCCCTAGGGCATTGAGGACAGCCTCAGTCGTCATGGCAAAAGATCACAGATGGCTCCCCAACTCCTCGAAAATGGAGAGGCCAACACTCATGGCTTCTGAGGCGTCTTGAGGAGAAACAGCAGTGTTAACTGTGGCCCGCTGGGGTTAGGCGGCGTCTCAGAGGATGTCAGCCACAAGTCCTGGTGCCTCCCGTCTTTGTCACTTGGTACGTGTGTGTGTGTGTGTGTGTGTGTGTGTGTGTCTGCTCCTCGAGAACGGTAGCAATGACGGGGGCAGGGGGAAGGGCATGACAGCCGCCAGGCAGACTGTGCCCCTCTGTGACTATCAGGAGAAACAGGAAAGAGGTTTGTGCCTCTCTTCATTCTGTCTGTTTTGCGTCACTACCTGTGTCTATTCTCCTCTGTCACCCTTGACTGTTAAATACCTCATTCTTGACTCATTTGTGTTTAGGGAAACTGAGGCAGTGGCTCTAACCCAGCCACCTGAAGTGAGTGGGGCGTGGCCACAGGGCTCCTTCCTGAGGGAGCCAAGGGGAGTAGAATCCCATCCTGAGAGGTGATGCTGGGAGAAGGGGCTCTAAGCCAGTGCCCCCCATTCCCGTGTGCTCCCTGTCCTGCCCCCTCCCCAGGAGGCCACGTTGCTCAGAGCCTTCTTCCAATCTGCACTCGGGATGGGAGCCAGCTTCCCATGCCAGGGAAACCTGCCCGCACTCCTTCCAGCTCCACCCTCCTGCCCTCCAGCAAGCCTGCGGTCACCTATACGTGATCATAAATGAATGCGTCCCTTTCCCAGCATGGAGCGGGCTTGAGCCGACAAGGCTACATGTGGAACATGAACTGGGTTTTCTGGGCTGACTTCCCCGGGCCAGCAGAGATGTGCTTGTCTCCAAGAAAGGAGGCCGAGGAACAGCTTCTGACAGTGGGAAAAAAGGAAGTGGGGCTCCGCAGAGATCTCATTACCCTGGGATGTGGTTTTAATTCCATCCCTCTTCCCAGGCCCTTGTTTTTGAACAGTGCCAAATTAAAAAACACAAGACATGTTTGTAAAATAAGCCCCTGGCTCCATCCTCACAGACTGCTGGAGTTAAAAAAAAAAAAAAGCAAGCAAGCAAGCAAGAAAGAAAGAAAAGACCACAAATCCACAAGGAAAGAAGAAACAAAGTCAGCGTCAGCCCTGAGGGCTTAAGTCCCCCAAAGTGCAGTCCCTTCAGAGTGATGGGATCTGGCCACACACCTGCTGTCCTCCACCTCTGCCAGACCACACACCTGCAAGACAGCCTCCCCTTCTAGCCAGGGTTCACTTCCTCCTGAAGGGCCGCCAGGCTGGGGCCTACCTCCACGCCTCTGTCCCTCTTTCTCCCTCCTCATCTTAATCCAGAACACCCCTAACCCATTGCTTTGATGCTTTCCCCACCTTCAGAGCGTCAGGAGCCTCCAGTGCCCCCACAGCTCCTTGCCGGACCCCTCCCATGCAGTTTTGTGCTCCCCTCTCCTCCCCTCCCCTCCCCTCCCACATGGACACAGCTCTCAGGCCAGAGACCCACTTCCTCTGCGTGGAGCCTGCACTCTCCACTCCAAATAAAACCAAGCCACCTTTCCCATGACCTTGAATCAGCTCAGCAAGCACCTCCTCACTGCCCTCACAGCCCTTCCTGTACCAGCTACTCTACTTTTATGGTGCCTGGTCCTCGGGCTGCTTACCATCTGTACAGTCCTTGTCATGGCCTCTTGATCCTCCTTCTCCTTCTGTCTGCCCGTGTTCCTTTTCTTCCAGATTCTTCTCCTTGACAAGCTCCTCAAATACATTTTTCTCCGGAAATTTGTCTAAGACCTGCTTCTCTTCTGATACCAAGGTTTGCCAAGGTAGCCCTGAATGCACACCCTCCTCCTCCCTTAGCTGAGCTCCTGGAGGAGTCCTGCTCTCCACAGCGCCCCGTCCTTAATTCTCCCCAATCCCTCCAATATTCCCTAGTCTTCCATTACTCCCTGTATTAGTCATTTTCCCATTGTGGGTCCAAAACCACTAGAGGCAGAACCTGATACCTTTGGAGTGTGGGTCAGCCTTATTCCCAGGCCTTCCCTTTCCTACCTGCACCCCTGGGATGACAATAGCCCACTACCTTCTTGTACTCTCCAAGCAAAACACAAGCCAGCAAGACACTCCCTGGAATTTATTGGTCACTACTTTGGGGTAAAATAAACTAGAATGTGTCACCCCAGAATATGCTTTTTTGACACAAATATCTTTGAGTTGAAAGTAACTGAGAGGCAGCACACAGAGCGGGGAGCTCTTTCTATGCCCTGCCTCTGCCTTTTCTTTCTAAAGACAAGGTCTTCATTCTCAGAGCTGCATTCTCTGAGACCAGCTCAGAGACGGCTCCACAACCTCCACAGACACACTCTCTTAGTGTCTGCCCATATATCTACTTTCCCGCCTTTGGGGGCCTGGGACTGCTTTACTTTGTCTTGTCACTTCTGTAAAAATTATTGTTTTTTGCTGATGGTGACAAAAGCTATATTTCTAAGCCACCGCATTGTGTTTTGCCTACACAATGTGCATCACACAGAATAACCTCGCTTGTCTTTCTGTGTTAATCCATCTTTAGGAACTTACAAGGGTTAGGCCAAAATTATATTTTCTCCCTTCCGGGACTGTGATGAGATGCTTTCCTGAAAATGAAGCCAATGCCAAAGAAGAGCTGAGTGAAGGAAAGAGAAACGGTCCCATTAAACAATCAAAGCGCTGGGCGGAACCTTACCTGAGTTGACAAAATCCATCGGTCAACAAATTTTCTTTGTCTAGCAAGGTTTCTTCTCTTAGTGACCTTGTCACTACCTTCCCCTCACTCTCCTCCTTTTCCGACTTCTCCCTGGGTCTCATGCAAGACATCCCACAGGTCTTGCTAATATACCAAACTTATCCCACCAGTGGCTTCATTTTCTGGCTTCTGACCTGCACCTCCCAGAAGGTAGCAACCTCTTCTGGCTTGTACAGAAAACTCCTTAAAAGTTTCAGGAACTTTTGCCAGGTTCCTAAGACTTTGGGAGAGCAGGGTTATGGCCTGTTGTTACAGCCAGGAATGCCAAACCCAGATACAGCCACATGCAGCACACGAGCAATTCACTTTGAAGAATTCAACTCTTTTTCTCAGAAGAAGAAATACGAATGGCAAATAAATACATGAAGAAATGTTCATCATCATTAGTCATGAGAGAAATGCAAATTAAAACCACACTGAGATCCCATCTCACTCCAGAAAGAATGGCCAGGATAGAAAACACTACCAACAACAAGTGTTGGAGAGGCTGTCGGGAAAAAGGAACTCTTCTGCACTGTTGGTGGGAGTGTAGACTGGTGCAACCACTGTGGAGGTCAGTCTGGAGATTCCTCAAAAAGCTGGGTTTGGAGGTCTCATTTGACCCAGCTATTCCACTTCTGGGCATGTTCCCAGAAGATCTGAAAACATCATACCACAGTGATATATGTGCACCCATGTTTATAGCAGCACAATTTGTAATAGCCAGATCCTGGAAACAACCTAAGTGCCCATCAACTGAGGAATGGATAAAAAAGTTGTGGCATTTTTATACAATGGAGTACTACTCAGCTATACAGAATGATCACATTGAGATATTTATAAATAAATGGACACGACTTGAGACCATTCTCTTAAGAGAAATAAACCAAAT